>CM024757.1:3549848-3984240 GCA_014218235.1 Colocasia esculenta
GGATCTAATCAACATTTCGGATCCTATTTGGATCAGGATCCGAAATTATATTTTCAGATCCGGATCTGAATCCGGATCTAATTTGTGATAAAAAAAAATTCTAAAAATACAATAAAAAATTCTTTTAAAAATTCAGGTGCATTCAACACAATATTTTGAATCCGATGACCAGGGGTGCCAGAGCCCAGGGTTTTCACCGTCGCAAGCAGCCCCGGTCAGGCGAGACACGTCAACCCAGACTATCTGCTCGCCGAAGGGGATCATCTGGGGCAACTGCCCTTCTCTGCCGGCGCCGTCCACACGTGAACCCCAATCTACTACCCTCACCCCTCCAAGCAACAGCTCCTCTGCAGACGTGCTCTCGCCCCCTCCTTTTGGAGTAAATTATTGTGACACAGTGGGCGCAGAGAGAGAAGACGATAAAAAGCACAAAGAAAGAGGAACACCCGTGTCTATGTCGATGGATAGTAGAGAGAGAGAGAGAAGCAAGGTGGCGAGTGGCGAACTCCTCACTAACCCCTGACTGTGAACCCCCCACCCCCGCGCTACCGACTATGTGCGACCAACCCTGCTATGAAACACCTCACCCCGACTGTGACCCCCCCCCCCCAACCCACATCTCCGGATCCCTGGCTAGCAGCTGCGATGACCAGGGGTGCAAGAGCCCCCCTTCAGTGCACCTCGTGCGCCTGAGAGAGGGAGAAAGAGAGAGGGGTGCGGGAACCAGGAAGGGGGAACGGACGGGGCAGCGGGGCTCCCTTTCTGCAAATGAGACAGGGAGAAAGACAATACAAGGGGGAGGGGGAGATGCAGCACCTGGAGGGGGAGATGTCGCCGACGTCGCCGAGCAAAAGGGAGATGGGTGCCCCCGTCGCCGATTGAAAGGGGGATGGCCGCCGATGGATCGCGGATGGGGAAGAACTCGGAAGCCCTGGGCTACTGCGCAGCACCGCTCTGGGCTTTTGGAATGGGAAAGCCTTTCTCGGAAAGGGGATGGGTTTTCTCTTTGACCTATTTCTTGGCCTTTCTTTGTCCTATTAGATCAAAATCTTAAAGATCAAAATAAATTCAACTATTAAATCAACGATCCAACGATTTAAATGAAACAAAATTTAAATATAATAGATCGAATGATTTTAAAATTATTTTATTTATTAAACATATTATTTTAATAATATAAATAGATAAATAAATAAATATTAAAATTTAGATACATATTGAAAAATAGATTCGGACAAAATCCTGAATGGGACTAGATTTTTTGTGTTCCTTTTTTTAGTTTTAGAACTTTTGCAACGACAAAAACTGTTCAACCGTCGCAATTTAACTGGCCTGGATACTCAACTTGGGGAGAGGCTATTTTAGCCATTCTAAATTGTAAATTAGTATCAATTGTGACTGATCAAATGTACGTGCATTGTTACAAATTTGTTCTAATTATAAATAAAAAATAGTATATACTTCACATTTATGTGATGATTATTTTTATTAAACCGATTAATATAAAATATAACGTTAAACATATTTGATTAAAAAGGTAAATGAATTTCGCGGTCACATTATATGTCATTTCTTATCGCCCAATAAAAATTTAAAGTACTCTGATATTAAGTAAGTTGATACAAGAATGGGCCATGTCGTCCAAATGCGATTGTCCAATAGAGATTTGACATCTTGGCCAAACCATCCTTTTTTTTTTTTTTTTTTTGGGCAGAGAAAGATAGAGTCTTCATTCACACAAGAACCAGTACATCCGTGAACCAAACCCAACGAGGGTTGACAGAGAGCCATACTTAGCTCCATACCGAGAGGTACAAACTAAGACAGACAGGGCATGGCCGGAGCCATGACAGGCAGATGGACTGGAAGTCCTTACACAAGGACAAACCCCAAATATTGAGAGAGAAATTCCGTCGCACAGGGCGTCGTGAGCAGGCAGAGGACGTCGCCGAAGGCTTCACGACGGGGTGAACCGCAACCTCGGACCCTAAAACCGGGTGAGCGCTCGACGGGGGTTGCACGGAGTCACGAACCGAGACTTTTAGCAGAACGATGGAGATCAAGGCAAGCCACCACCGGAGATGAAGGTTGGATCTTGATGCAAACGTCAACAGGAAGCTGCAATCGGACCTCCAGTCGAGCCACCAGGCTGACTGGAACGGATCCTCCGACGAAAGGGGTAGCCCTAAATCGCCGGAGACAAAACCAACAGGGGACGGAGACAGAGCCGGAGGGGGGAGGGGGCGAGAGCCTCCACCCCTCCGGAAGAGACCGTCGACGCTGAGAAGGCAGCAGGCGATGGAGCCAGAGAAGACACCCTCCACAGAAACCGATCCTCTGCAACCGTGACGGAGCGGGGAGGGCTCCACCCGAGCATGGCGGCTGCAGAGCCGGAAGCGAAGAGGGGGACTAAGCCTACGAAACGTAGAGACAGGGCTGGGAGAGCTTCCCACACAAAATATTCCCCGGGGAATAAAGGAGGACCACCGAACGGAGACGATGGCGGGGAAGTGGGCTACGCTGGGTCTCAGGCGGCCCCTCCCCAGTAGCACGGACGCGGCGAAGGCGATGCAGAGCAGAACGAAGGCCAAGATGCTTCGATCGGAAATCCCCTTGCCGCCGAAGATGCCAGCACCGCCGGAGCCGAGGGGGACAAAACCTGGGAAGAAACCAGACCAAAAGAAACCCCCGGAGGGGAAGGGACCTCCGCCGCGAGTTGGAGGCTGGACCCGGGGGGGGGGAGGGGGTTTCGCAAAGGCGAAGGGACCCCCTCCCCACCGGAGGGAGGGCGCCGATGGAGACCAAGGTAACCCGGCCTGCTTCCACTGCGAGCGGAGGGCTTCCTCCCGACTGGCCTTCAAAAGATCGTTGGCCAAACCATCTTGACACCATGACTCCACTATGAACAAATGACTTAAATATGTCATTCTAAGTTGACGCATTCAAACTGTGTCATGTCCGATTGACGCGTTTAAACATTCGCCAAACAATGTCTAAAAATCTTCTAACTCTAGGTTCAAAGCTAAGTCTTGCTTCCATCAAATATCTGTCAGAACTCAAACCAACACCAATCCAACAACTAGGATTTGAAAGATCTAATTAAGATATTACACATTTATGACAGTTAGTGGTAATGGATGACAATATTGATGACCGATGGCAGGTGGTCTATGGTAATGACCCACAATAACAATGAAGATGACAACAAGGATGATAAAGCTAGGGTGGAGTGATATAAAATCATGTTATGTCCATATAAACATAAATTGATCTAGTTAGATGAGCTCAAATCAAGTCGTCAAGCATACCAACAAAACTCTGAGAAATATTTATCCTAAGAGAAATCTCACAACAAATGTGATGTAAATTGTAACAATAGTCGGTTGGATTCGATAAATCTCTTTTCTCTCTTCCAATCAATAAAATTATCTTCATGTAATCAACATCACATATAGTACTGCAAATCAACATCACATATATTTTCTTGAGAGGATCCGCGTTCTTATTGGCAAGAACATACAAAAAAAATTCTGATTAAACATACATAAAAATGTTGAAAATTCTGAAAAAAAGAGCCAAATTTGTGCTGATCATAGTAAGAACATTCATAAAATCCATTATGACTACACATCTAAATTCCAAATTTTCCGAACAAACATGGCTGCTCTCGGCGGCAAGGCATGGTGTCAAATTTTCTTGCAAGATCTCCTGCAAACACACCTTGGGACCTCACTTTTTGATAGGCAGATTTGACAGAAAACTCTCAAGAAGCATTACCAGTCCATACACAAGCCACTTCACTGCAAACACCCCAGCAGAACACTTTGACTTATCCATGGTGAAGATAACAATAAATATAAAGAAGCTTTCC
Source organism: Colocasia esculenta (assembly GCA_014218235.1). NCBI lineage: Eukaryota > Viridiplantae > Streptophyta > Magnoliopsida > Alismatales > Araceae > Colocasia > Colocasia esculenta. Next base: position 3,553,720 of record CM024757.1, read on the forward strand.
CTTCTTGTACGCAACCAGATGATATGAGTAAAAATAAAATTGAGAGAAATAAAGTTTGATGAAAAGCCAAGGAAATGATGGAGGAAGCAGATCTGATTAATGAAAAAAAAGGATAAAAAGACAAGGAAATAAAATACTAATTTTTGCGAGGTGGAGAGGGCAGAGGATGTGCTTAGGCTTACTAGACCAGCTTCATAGAAGAAAAAAGGGACTAGAAACGCCCCCAAAACTTCTCAGCAAAGTCCGAAGAACAAAAGGAATCCTACTGCCTTCTTTTTTACAGCACCAGAGACAGGATATGCTCGATTTTTTATTCGAACCGGCAAACGATGCAGCGAATAGGAGAGAAAAATAGAAGGAACTCATGTAAGGAGGAAATGAGCTCAAATCAAAAGAAGAAGATGGAAATTTAGCTTGAGGGGCTGTTGAATAGGGGGGGGGGGTGCTTATGCTTACTAGACCAGCTTCAAAGGTTGTGAAACCCCGGCTGCGAAACCCACCCACCCCCCCCCCCCCCACCCAAACCCCACATCTCTGGATCCCTAGCTGGCAGCTGCGATAACCAGGGGTGCCTGAGCCCCCCTCGGTTCTCCTCATGCGCGTCAAACAGGGGTCTGGGAACCAGGAGAGGGAATGGAGGGGGCAGCAGTGCTCCCTTCCTGCGAATGAGAGAGAGAAAGAGAATACAAGGGGGAGAGGGAGATGCAACACCTGGAGGGGAAGATGTCGAGGCCGTCGCCGAGCAGAAGGGAGATGGGTGCCGTCGTCGCCGATCGGAAGCGGGATGGTCGCCGATGGATCGCGGTCCTCGCGGATGGGGAAGAACTCGGAAGCCCTAGCGCTACTGCATCCCTCTGCTGCGACTCTTTATTTTTGTTCGTGGGGTTTTGTCGCCGTAGTCGCCGATGAGGAGGGAGAGCAGCACAGCTGCCAAGGAGGAGAAAAAAGGAACAGGACGGGAGAGGTGGAACTCCCTCCGTGGGAGATGGAGTTCTCTTTCCGAATCGGGTTTGCGGCGCCCCGAAAACCAAATTCGAAATGGCAATTTCGGGGCTGGAAGGAGCGCTCCGAAACTGAAACAACAGCCACTTTCGGAGCAAAATAAATTACCCGAATCCGATTTTAGTGTCCGATCCGAGCTTAACTATAAAACATAGAATGGACCGCATCAGAACTTTGGTGCAGCTGGCCCCCCTTGCTGGAAAATAATTTAAATCGGCGACTTGTGTGGATAGTGCATATATATCTTTTAACTTAAAACGGTGCATATATTCCCATAGTTATTTTCTTTTGATATAATATGAAGGACTTAATTTATCACGACATGTCCGGTCATTTCTCTTTTATAATTCAGATCGAACACAGCCACTCAGCTACGCTGTTCTATAATTTTTCTTTCCTACATAATTCTCCGACAAAATTTGGATGCTACACAACTTATATATACGTACGTGCAAAATCGAAGATATGATCTCAGGAGAACAAAATATACTAATTACAGTGTTTCAAAGTGTTATCCATGGAGATCCAAAAAAAAAAGGACCGGTCATGACCACAATGTGACCTGACAAAGAATAAAAAAAATAAAAAAAATAATTAATCAGATTACATAGCGGCCCCCTAGTTGCAACTGCAACTCGGCTGCAAGTACCGCATCAACATGGGTGGTCGCCCACATTGAGTGCCACATCGTCCTCGCAGTAGAGTAGTTCCATGTTGGAGGTCCAACACCCATTGTCGTGCCTCCTCCTCCTCTTCCTCTTCTTCTGGTGCTGCTGCTCTTCTTCTGGTGCTGCTGTTGAGAGGGAAGAGAACAAATTCGAATAGAGAAGGTGTAGTGCATTTTTCTATTGCACTTAAGTGCAATATGACTAGGCACCCATCTTATGTGGTACCACTCACATGAGGAGTGATAAAATAGCAACTCAATAATTAGATGCCACATAGATGAATATCTAGTCATATTGCACTTTAAATGTAATATGAAAGTGAACTAAATCTTTCACATTCGAATAGAACGGGTTCGGCGGGGGGCGGTGCGTTCCTTCCTTTCCGCTACTCCGTAGAGATTAATCTCATTTATTCGCAGTCGGTGTAGGATCAGGAAACCCCTCCCTCCCGTCTGCCATCTGTAAAGTTCGTAACGGTCAACAAAGCAAAGAGTTAAAACTTAGAGGTGCACCAGTTTTAAATATCAGGATCTTAAAAATAGATATTATAGCCTATTTTATTTAATAATATAACTAAGACATATATATAAGAGATAATTACCTTGTTTCATTCATTTTCACTAATTTAGTCGTTTGTAAATATTAAATGACTAATAATTATCTTTCTTGTCAATGATTTTAATTATTTTCCTTTGAAATAATAAAGGACATAATTATGTAAGGAATCAATTCCCATCTTATCAATAATACCCCGTCACCTGTTATATATATTATATATATGAAGAAATAAAATAACTTGGGTTAAGTCTATCTGAAGTTAAAAAAAAGAAGGATTTAAAAAAAAACTTTTTAGGCCCTACAAAAAAGTGTATTTCTTTATTAGTCACTCAAATGTAATTATTATTTTAATCCCTAAAATCTTCTAACTCTTGTATAAAAGTCCATCTACTATGCAGATGTTAAAAAAAGAGAATATGCTAACAGTGAGATAAAATATCTAACTACGCTAACTTATTTGATTTCTAATGAGGGTGGCCCCAATCCCCAATCCATCCCAATCTTATATGCTTAAATCCTAATTTATATATGCAGAATTAGATCATACCTGTTTGTATGGAATTAAAAAAAATGAGGATAGGGGTAAATTAATTTGGGGATATATTATCCCCATTCTAATCCACCTATTGTTTGGTCTTTTTAGGGTTAGATTGTTAAAGATAATCATATTCTTTATTTGGTAGGAAACGGTGTTAGTGCGCGGATAGAACCTTTATTTTTACTTTTGATCGTCTCTTGATCTCACGTCGCACGATTGGTGTCCAGGGCTGATAATCAAAGAGTTTGGCGTGTTGCTGGTAGTCTTTGTCTCACACGAAACCCTTTCCTGAAAAGGTGTAGAAAATGGGGATAAACTATCCCACCGAAAAGATGGGATAAGTTATTCCCAATTTATCTTCATTTTTTTAAGATATCTCCAAAATACTTAAACCATGTTTATCCCCACTTTGTTTGAGGCATCAAACTCGGGATGAGGTTAACTTAACTCTTATCCCTTATTTAATCTCATACCAAATGGCATATGTTTAGATCATATTTTCATATGATTATACATTTAGGATTTTATATCTGATAATGTCCGTGCTGGTAGAGATCTAGTTATCATACATCAATGTATATTCGAGAATACATCAGTATCAAAGGGTACATATAATTATTTTCCCCATCTAATTTATGAAGGAATTAAAAGTGGAAGATTGATCATCAGATTCCACCTGTTGCAGCATATCTTTGCTGGCCCATTGCCTTGTGACAATATTCATAAGAGAAATGCTACATGAGTTGATTCGGCCGCGCAGCTAACTTGATTGGTCGGCCGCGTGGGCCCCACGTCGCTCTCTCGTGGAGCCCATGCCATGGCTGACGAATCAAGTCGACCGCGCGGCCGATCCACGTCGACTAGCTACTCGGGTGCCCGAATAACTAGCATTTCTCTATTCATAAAAGCCTAGCGACTAATTCTATACTACTCTTCCATCTGGTTAGCAAATTATCAGTAATATGGGCCGATGCTTCCTCTATGTTCATTTCATGAGAATTGGTTCTAGAAGTCTCTTTGAAAATAATGATTTTCTTCTCAGATATCACTTAGTCTGCTCGTGTTAGACACAAATGGGTGGATCCCAACTCCATCATATCATTTCTTTTCTATATCTATATATTTTTTTAAATTTCATTTTTGAAGATCACATATCGTGACAATCACTTAGCAGGGGAGTAAAACTACGCAATTGGTGTTCCTAAAATACAATCGAAAATGTAGACCCTTTCAGAGGTCTTAAGACATGGCTTTCTCATATCCTCATTTGAATTAAAATTTACAATCACATACAAACATTAGCTGATCTAGGTCAATCCATCATAAAAAATAACAAATAAGTATGAATACCAAATTCTTTAATATATTCCAAAAAAGTTACTATTCAGACTTTAATAAATTCACTATATATCATCTATAGCCATTAACCACCATACAGAGTCGAAATCAATGATGTCTTTGTAATATGAAATTTAAAGTCTATATGAAAATACCCATCGAACTAGCTAGATACATAAATGTGTCCAACTCTATGGAAGTGGGGGCTGAGAACGTGATGCCCCAGCACGCGACCTGCGATCCCCACCTATAAAAAGAAATGAGAAAATCTCAATACTTGTAATAACATAAGTAAATAGTTAATTCACGATATATAAGTCAAAGAAATATTCAAAATACTTGCACTAGACAACCTTCTGTTTAGCCAAAAAGAAATATATTCAAAATAGGCTAATAAATAATGAACAAAGATTAGCCCACTAGTAGCAAACAGAGGATAAAAAGGAACAAGTAGCAAGGAGAACAGAAGGCATGAAATGACTACAGTGATCTTAACTACTCGGTTCAAGGTGGTTGGGGGTAAAGTAGAAGAAGACAAACAAAACACAGTAGAACTAGTCGAACAGAATTCTGAACATAGTCTTTTTTTCATTTATGAATTTCACAATTCTGAACACAGAATTCGGAGCAGAGTTTAGAATTCAGAATTTCAGAATTATAAGAGCTAGGTTGACGGAAGCTCTGAGAAAAGGGTTGTTTAGCATGGCTAATGGTATGAGTACTTTGAATCTTATAACTCTGAACTTCAAAATTCTGAAGACAAGATTGGGTATGCAGAGGTAGAAAGGTCCATGTTGCTTACAAAAGGAATCAAGATCATTAGATAAAAATTCTCCCCCTCTATCTGTTGCTTACCATAAACACAACCTTCACAAATATCACTACTGCAGTTTATGTGAGGCAAACCAAGAACAAGGTTTTTCTTATCCAACAACTTCAAACCATTGTAACTCAAGTGACCATACCTCAAGTGCCAAAGTTGAGACTGATTTTTAACATTAGCAGGACTGAATACTTCAAGAGGAAACATCTATATGAGAAACTTCAGCTCAGCTCCAAACCATCTATATGAGAAACTTCAAGAGGAACCACACATCAGATCTACTTTCTTTGGAGTTTAAAGGATCAGAAAGAGATAACCTTCCTCATTTCTGAACTTCAGAATTCTGAACACAGGATTCTGACCATAGCTAAAAGTCTCACCTTTTACATTACAATGGTTCTACGTGTTTTTTTCTTTTTCTCTATGGATTCTGTGAATCAAGGGATGGTAATGCTATAGTATTCTTTGCTTGTTAACAATGAGTTCCTATTAGAAGTTGGGTGTCAGAATATAAAGGATTTAAGCTATTTCTGTTGTGAGATCATATTAAGGATATCTATTGCTCAGACTGAGTTTTGGCATCTCATGATTTTCTGTTTGCACTCATGTACTGATGAATTTCGTACTTTGTCATTCAAGACTTGTAAGTGATTATTAATTAGGTCATGATTATTGTGGTGAATATTCATGAACATAAGCATTTGGGCTGTGAACATGTGAGTTCAGAAATTCTGAACTCTGCTCAGAATTCTATGTTTAGAATTTCTGAAGTTCAAAATTCTGAACAGATTTAGAATTCTGAACTCTGTTCAGAATTTGAAGTTCAGAAATTCTGAACTCTGCGCTCATTCTGTGTTCCTCATTTCTGAACTTTAGAATTCTGAACACAAATTCTAAGCACCATATATATCAGACCTACACAGTCTAAGAACCATATTCATGAGATCTATACAGTCATTTTTCATTTCTGAACACAAAATTCTGAGCAGAGTTCAGAATTTCTGAACTTCAGAATTCTGAAGTTCAAAATTATAAGAGCCAGGTTGACAGAAGCTCTGAGAAAAGATTGTTTAGCATGACTAATGGTATGGTTTTCTGTTTCTCTATGGATTCTGTGAATCAAGGGATGATAATGCTATAGTATTCTTTGCTTGTTAAGAATGAGTTCCTATTGGAAGTTGGGTGTCAGAATCTAAGGGATTTAAGCTATTTCTGTTGTGAGATCATAGTAAGGATATCTATTGCTCAAACTGAGTTTTGGCATCTCATGATTTTCTGTTTGCACTCATGTAGTTGATGAATGTTCCTACTTTGTCATACACACTGCCATGATTTTCTGTTTGCACTCATGTAGTTGATGAATGTTCCTACTTTGTCATACAACACTTGCAAATGATTATTAGGTCATGACTATTGTGGTGAATATTCATGAACATAGCGTTTGGTGCTGTGAACTGTGAGTTCAGAAATTCTGAACTCTGCTCAGAATTCTATGTTTAGAATTTCTGAGCCACGAAATGAATAGATGATTAATATTTTCATCTGAATATCCTCAGAAACATTTCCATTTGTATACCTTTGTGACCAACCATTGCTGGAACAGTAGCCACTGGAATGTGTGAACTTTGGTAGCAAATGCTGGAGGAGTTATGGAGATGTTATCATATCACAGCAGATGATATATGTCTTTTATTTATTTACGATGTCATGTTTATCTGCGAAAAAAAATAATAGTATCATTTATAGATCAATTCATATTGCAACTTTCAAGGATTTTGATGATGTTAACCTACCTAATCCTCAAATGTACAAAACAAGAATTTTTATATTTTTTTATATTATCTTGTGGCATGTTTGCTTGCAGAAGCAATTAATGAAGCTGCTACTGATTGGGGTCTTAAATGTTTGCGTTATGAGATAAGTGAGTTTGTTTCCTCATTCTTTTACTATGAGAAATATATATAGATATTACTTTCCGTGCCTGCTTGAGTATCCAGAATTTTGTGAACAGGGATATTTCACCTCTCCTGGTGTTAAGGCAGCGATGGAAATGCAAGCAGAAGCAGAATGCAGAAAAAGAGCCCAGGTTTTTGAGTCTGAAGGTGATTTATTTTATTTTTGTGACTACCACCTGTAACCTTGAGTTTTTCCTATGTATGTTCCCTCGGAACTCTTGTGGGTATCTTCTTTTTTGGTAGTGATGGTTTATATTATCCTGTAGATATCTGTGTTACTGTACGATGATATATTTCAGGAGAGCGACATGCAAACAACATATTGCTGATGGTAGGAAGAATGATGCCATATTGGAATCAGAAGCAGCAGTGATGGATCAGGTGAATAGGGCCAAAGGTAACTGTTGTCTTAGTTTGCCATCATGTAAGCATTTGCACAAAATGTGTCTTTTTCATAACTTTTCTTCTAGAGATGTTTCAATTTACAAAAGGTTCATCCAATAATGCATATAATTCATTCTTCTTTATTCTCTTTGGAAGGTGTATATGTTTAAATTGTTAAGGTAAAATCATGCTAAATTTCAGAGACTTGTGGTCTGCAAACCATTTTAGTATATTTGAAATAAATTGCATGTCATCATCTTACCTATCATTTGCTTTATGTTCAATATAGTTGAACGCTTGGCTAGATGTTGTAGTCTGGAAAAGTTACTGGCGCAATCGTAATTGGACTCTCCCTTGATCCTAGGACCTGGATTTAATGGTTTATAATAGCAGAGAAACTGGAAATCAGTCTTGTCCATTTCATTATCTTCCTTTCTCTGTGTGAACATGATATATGACACTAATACTCTTTAGATGTCTTGGCCACATAAAATTCTTTGAGGGGTAATTCTTTTTTTGGTGATCTGGAAACTATAAAATTCTTTCATCTGCACACTTGAATGTGTATACCTCCTGTATCAACAGAATTGGGTGCATTATAGTTTGTATGTTGGCATTCACCATCTTAAACCATTAAGAAAATTTAGGTATACATGGAGTATTACCAGCTGCAGAAAATTTAGCTTTCAGAAAAATGTCATGGTTGGGGTTATTAATCTCCTATGATGATATAAAAACCATTTATATATAAAGCCAAATGTCTAGGATTTAACATATTAACCACTTGGAGGAGCAGTTCCTACCACAACATTTTGTGCACACCTTAACCCTAAATGCATCATGCATGGCTTATTTGTACTTGCTTCAAAGTTCAGTTTGGTTATGTTCCATTTACTCTAGAATGCTGATACACATACATATGCAAAATGCTATATTGTACCATGATTTTGCATTTTTTTCATGTACAAGATCTTTGTACATCTCTATTATTACAGACAAAATGCTGATCTTTCTTGGAATGCATTTTCAAGCAAACATTTAGCCATCTTTTGACTTCTTTTCACTCAAATCTATCAGGAGAAGCTGAAGCTATTTTGGCCAAGTCTAAGGCGACAGCTGAGGGTCTTAGACTGCTGTCTGATGCTATGATACAACATGGAGGTTCTGAGATATATTTTCTACCCTCACTGCATCGTTTTTTTAATTGAATGAGGGAGAAAAAGTTTTTATTTCAGTTCAATAATGTTATGTTTTTTTTTCTAAAACTTCAGGGAGTGTGTTATGAGGCAGATTCATGTTTAATTGGTGGTTAGTTTTGTATTTCCTTGTATTTCTCATACTTACGAGAATTCTTTGATAGGCAGCAAGTTTGAGAATTGCAGAGCAGTATATTAAAGCATTTGGAATATTGCCAAGGAGGTAATGGATTTCGAAATCAACTTAGAATATGGGCCATTTTATAGTAGCTCGAGCCGATCCCTTCTTATCCATTTTTATTGTTTGTTCTTAACAGTCTTTTTTCATTTCTCAACTGTTCAGAATTCTGAGCAGAGTTCAGAATTTCTGAACTTCAAAATTCATAACAGAGTTCAAATTCTAAAACTGTTCAGAATTCTGAACAGATTTAGAATTTCTGTAAGATCAAAAATTCTGAACAGAGTTCAGAGTTCTGAAATTTCAGTTATTCTGAATCTGTGAATAGAATTTGGAACAGAAAATTTTTAAGATTCCATACTAGAACATACAATAGATCTTAAAATGAAATATTAAGAAAAGCATAATAATAAGTGTGTTGAGATGCACTACTCGCTCACCGACTTACTAGAAACAAACATGGAAAGCATATCTTTCATTTGTTTGATCTGTGATAGCATCTCTCGCTCTCTAACTTCCATAGCCTCTTCTTGTTTTTGTTGTCGCATTTCCGACTCTCTCTCACGTGCAAGCATAGCCTCCATGTGTTCTTGTTGTTTTGCTTCCATAGTGCATCGACGATGTGAACCGGCCATCCTTCGCTTACACAACCGACGCCCTGTTGCCAACCCGTCAACCATGTGGTCGCAACCGTCGGCAAAGTGTGCATTTGTATCAGTGTGTTCGGACTTATGTCTGTAGACACATGCAAGTGGGTGGCCCCATTGAGATCTCTCTACCATAAGACAGTCCTTATATACCATCCTAATATCTACAAACAAGAAGGAAAATATGAGACTACACCTAAAATATATCAAATGTATTATTTAGATGTGTAGTAATTGTGGAGACGGCGAGAATATTCTATTAGTACACATGAAGATGACATGATATAACAAAAGGCTTATTCTTATTAAAACATAAGTGGAGCTTTCCGACTACATCGATCCTATCTTTTTAGATTAAACAGATTAAATGACATGACTTAATTTATAATGACATGGCTGGTCATTTCTCTTTATAATTCAGATCGAACACAGCCACTCAGCTACGCTGTTCTATAATTTTCCTTTCTTACATAATTCTCCGAAAAAATTTGGAAGCTACACAAGTTATATATACGTACGTGCAAAATCGAAGATATGATCTCAGGAGAACAAAAGATACTAATTACAGTGTTTCAAAGTGTATATCAAGGGACGAAAAAAAAAAAGACCGGTCATGACCCAATGTGACCTGACAAAGAATTAAAAAAAAATCAAAAAATACTCAGATTACACAACATGCGCTTACTTTACCTCCAAGACCACAATGTCCCAATGGCTAAATTCAGCTTCTTCCTCCTCCAAGACCTGCTGCTCCCTAGTTGCAGCTGCAACTCGGCTGCAAGTACTGGCACCAACATGGGTCGCCCACATTGAGTGCCACGTCATCCTCGCAGTAGAGTAGCTCCAAGTTGGAGGTCCAACACCCATTGCCGGCACATCCTCGTCCGAGCTGCAAGAATTAACGGCACCAACATGTAGGGTGTTTGTTGCATCCGTAAGAACGGGTTCGGTGAGCAGAGTGGCGTTGCAGCGTCCGCGTTGTTCCTGCTGTTGGAGAAGAGGCACATGGGAATCGATGGAGGCCGCCTCTGAGTAGTAGTCCATGGCCACTTGTAGGAGTTCATCCCAGTCTGCTCCTAAACCTCCGGTCAGGGCGAAAACCTTGGACTTTGTCATCAGAAGATGCTGCTATGGAGAAGGGGGAAACCGCAGCAGATGGGCTCACGGTAGGCAGCGCTAGCAAGACGTCCTGTTGCTGTCTCTGTAGCTCAGAGTCATCCTCCATGGCTATCACTGGAGACAGTGCGCAATCTCTTGCAGCTCCTTAGACTTGGAAGAAGCACGCTGTCTAAGCCCTCTGCGTTGCCGCTGTGCTGACGACGCTGCGTCTTCACATAGAGGGCTGGCTATCTTCCTCTTCTTGCTGCTGCTACAATGGCCGCCGCCGCCGCTGCACACTTTCTGCAGCTGTTCCCACTACGGCATGACCCACACATCATTTGCTTCATCGTGCTCTTTCTTCTGGTTGCGCACCCTGCATAGAGGACCATCTCCTGGAAATCGGGCCACTCCAACTTGTACTCGTGCATCACCCAGTGGGTGTTCACCTTCTCCAGCTTCTTGATGCTTTGGCCCGCCCCGGTCCCGGTCCCAGGAGGCGACATCTTGAAGGTGAGTTGAACCTTGTGCCCGACCAAGACCCCCCGGTGGTAGATGTGTTGGTCGCCGCCGTTGGCGGTCCAGGTGCCGCCCCATAGTCCGATCGGGGTTGCAGATGCCGCCGTCGTACTTCTTTCTGCGGGGGGTGAAGCAGTAGAACTCAGTCGAGCCCACGCCGTAAGGGTAGGCGAGTGGCTGGCACACCCGCCGTGGCTAGGCACCGTCTCCTCCGTAGAGGTCGACGGCACAAGGTCGCATTCGGAGATTTCCGGTCCGGCGCCCAAATTCCTCTCCGGGAGCATGGTTGCGGGCCGCCGATGCGATCGCATACAGACACCCCTTCCCTCAACCAGGATAACTTTCCACTCGGTATTGTTATCGCTTATAAGATCCGAATTCAGAATCGGCACTCAGAGGCGCCCGATGGTCCCTTTTGGGGTCGAAAAACCTTCGTTTCGCACTCCAAAATTGCGATTTCGGCCGACGATCTCCCCGATTCCAAGGTTTTCTGGCAGTAACGTCTCACTCGATTATGCGAATCGCTGGCGGGGACAACATACGACGTCGGCCTGTCACAACGAACGAAAGTCGTGTTCAGCTCAGTGCGAGATCTCCTCCACAGATCGTAGATATGGATGCACGAACATCGCCGATATAGTCACCCCCTCGGTTTATTCCCACCACTTTAGCGAAAGAACTGCGCATAACTTTCCGCCGGACATCGGAATTGCTTATGTGACCACAATTCGGAATCGACACACCGAGACGGTCGACAGGGCGCTGGTTTCACGGAATTCTGTTCCAGGGCTGAAATTCTGCCCCTGAGTGTGTGTACTAGTACATGATTCTCGTACCCCTTGGGTAGGACGCGGATATTTGGTCGCCTGAGGATCAGAACCGCCCGCGAGGCCCCAATTCGGAATCGGCACATCGACACGGTCGACACATTGTTTCATTCAGAGATTTCCGGTCTAGCTCTCAAATTTTTTTCCGGGAGCGTGGTCACTGGCCGCCGATGCGATCGCATACGGACACCCGTTCATTCAAATGGGCATAACTTTTCGCTCGATAATCGGAATCGCTTATATGACCCCAATTCAGAATCGGCACTCAGAGGCGCCCAATGCTCTTTTATTTCCTCAGGCGATAAGATGTCGTTTCGGGGTCGAAAAACCTTCGTTTCACACTCTAAAATTGTAATTTCGGCCGACGAGCTCCAAAGTTTTCTGGCAGTAGCGTCCTCGATTACGCGAATCAATGGCGGGGCCTACACGTGGAGTCGGCCAGTCACGACGATCGGAAGTCGTGTTCAGCTTGGGGCGAGATCTACTCCACAGGTCCTAGATATGGGTGCACAAACATCGCCGATATAGTCACCCCCTCCGATTTATTCCCACCCCTTTAGCGAAAGAACTGGGCATAACTTTCCGCCTGGGCATCGGAATCACTTATGTGACCACAATTCGGAATCGACACTCCGAGACGGTCGACATGGCACTGATTTCGAGGAATTCCATTTTACGGCCAAAATTTCACCCTGGAGCATGTGTACTGGTACACCGATTATCGTACCCCTTGGGTAGGACATTGATATTTGGTCGTCCGGGGATCGGAACCGCCCGCGAGGCCCCAATTCGGAATTAGCACTTCGACATGGTCGGCACAAGGTCGCATTCAGATATTCCGGTCCTGCGCCCAAATTACTCTCCGGGAGCGTGGTCGCGGGCCGCCGGTGTGATCGCATACGGACACCCCTTCGCTCAAACGGGCATAACTTTCCGCTCGGTTATCGGAATCACTTATAAGACCCAAATTCGGAATCGGCACTCAGAGGCGCCGATGCTCCTTTTTGCCTTAGGCGATAAGACGTCGTTTCGGGGTCGAAAAACCTTCGTTTCGTACTCTAAAATTATGATTTCGGCCGACGATCTCCCCGATTCCATGGTTTTCCGGCAGTAGCACATCCCTCCATTACGTGAATCGCTGGCGGGGCTAACATAAGTAGTTGGCCTGTCACGACGATCGGAAGTCGTGTTCAGTTCGGCGCGAGATCTCCTTCATAGATCGTATATATAGGCACACGAACATCGCCGATATAGTCACGCCCTCCGGTTATTTCAACCCCTTCAGCGAAAGAATTGGGCATAACATTCCACCCGAGCATCGGAATCGCTTATGTAACCACAATTCGGAATCAGCACTTTGAGTCGGTTGATAGGGCGCTGGTTTCGCAGAATTCCATTCGGGGCCGAAATTCCCCCCCCCCCCCCTTGGGTGGGACGTAGACATTTGGTCGCCCAGGGATCAGAACTGCCCGCGAGGCCCCAATTCGGAATCGACACTTCGACAAGGCCGGCACAATGTCGCATTCGGATATTTTCGGTCTGGCTCCCAAATTCCTCTCCAGAGCGTGGTCGCGAGGCGCCGATGCGATCGCATACGGAAACCTCTTCGCTCAAGCAGGCATAACTTTCCGCTCGGTTATCGAAATCGCTCATAAGACCCCAATTCAGAATCGGCACTCAGAGGCGCCCGATGCCTCCTTATTGCCTCTGGCGATAAGACATCATTTCGAGGACGAAAAATATTCATTTCGCACTCTAAAATTGCGATTTCGACCGACGATCTCCTGATTCCATGGTTTTCTTGCAGTAGCGTCTCCCTCGATTACGCAAATCGACGGCGGGACCAACGCACAAAGTCGGCCTATCAGGGTGATCGAAAGTTGTGTTCAGCTCGACGCCACATCTCCACAGGTCGTAGATATGGGCGCACGAACATTGTCGATATAGTCACCCCCTCCGATTTTTTCCCACCCCTTCAGCGAAGGAACTGGGTTATAACTTTCTCCCTGGGCATCGGAATCACTTATGTGACCACAATTCGAAATCGGCACTCCGAGATGGTCGACAGGGCGCAGGTTTCGTGGAATTCCGTTTCGAGACCAAAACTCTGCCCAATAGCGTGTGTACTAGTACATCGATTGTCGTACCCCTTAAGTAGGACACGGATATTTGGTCACCCAGGGATCGGAAACACCAGCGAGGCCCAATTCGTAATCGGCACTTCGACTCGGTCTTCACAGGTCGCATTCGAAGATTTCCAGTCCGGCGTCCAAATTCCTCTCCGGGAGCGTTGTCGCGGGCCGCCGATGCGATCACATACGGACACCCCTTTGTTCAAACGAGAATAACTTTTCGCTCGGTTATCGGAATCGCCCCGATATAGTCACCCCCTCCGATTTATTCCCACCCCTTCAGAGAAATAACTGGGCATATATTTCCGTCCGAGTATCGGAATCGCTTATGTGATCGCAATTCGGAATTGGCACTCCGACACGGTCGACAAAGCGCTGGTTTCGCAGAATTCCGTTCTAGGGCCGAAACTCCGCTCCAGAGCGTGTGTACTAGTACACCGATTGACGTATCCCTTGGGTAGGACGTGGATATTTGTTCACCCGGGGATCGAACCGCCCACGAGGCCCTAATTCGGAATCGGCACTTCGACCCAGTCGACACAAGGTCGCATTCGGAGATTTCCGATCCGGCGCCCAAATTCCTCTCCGGGAGCGTGGTCGTGGGCCGCCGATGCGATTGTATACGGACACACCTTCGCTCAAATGGACATAGCTTTCCGCTCGATTATCAGAATTACTTAGAAGACCCCAATTCGGAATCGGCACTCAGAGGCGCTCGACGACCCCTTATTGCCTCAGGTGATAAGACATCGTTGCGGGGTTGAAAAACCTTCGTTTCGCACTCCAAAATTACAATTTCGGCCGACGATCTCTCTGATTACAAGGTTTTCTGGCAATAGCGTCTCCCTCGATTACGTGAATCGCTGCCGTGGCCAACACAGGGAGTCGGCCTATCACAGTGATCAGAAGTCGTGTTCAGCTCGGCGCGAGATCTCCTCCACAGGTCGTAGATATTGGTGCACAAACATCGCCGATATAGTCACTCCCTCCAGTTTATTCCCACCCCTTTAGCAAAAGAATTGGTCATAACTTTCCGCCCGGGCATCGGAATCGCTTATGTGACCACAATTCGGGATCGGCACTCCGAGACGGTCGACAGGGCGTGGTTTAGCAGAATTTCGTTCCGGGGCCGAAACTGCACCCCAGAGCGTGTGTAAATTCGGAATCGACACTTCGAGACGGTTGACAAGGTGCTGGTTTCGCGGAATTCCGTTTCAGGACCGAAACTCCACCACAGAGCGTGTGTACTAGTACACCGATTGTCGTACCCCTTGGGTAGGACGTGGAATTTGGTCGCCCGCAGATTGGAACGCTCGCGAGGCCCCAATTTGGAATCGGCACTTCTACCAGGTTGGCAAAAGGTCGCATTCAGAGATTTCTGATCTGGCGCCCAAATTCCTCTCCGGAGAGTGGTCGTTGGCCGCCGATGCGATCGCATACGGACACCCCTCCGCTCAAACGGGCATATGTTTCCTTTCGATTATCGGAATCGCTTATAAGACCCCAATTCAGAATCGGCACTCAGAGGCGCCCGACGCCCCCTTTTTTCCTTGAGCAATAAGACATCGTTTTGGGGGTCGAAAAACCTTTGTTTCGCACTCTAAAATTGCAATTTCGGCCAACGATCTCCCCGATTCCAAGGTTTTCTGGCAGTAGCGTCTCCCTAGATTACACGAATCGATGGGGGGACCAACATACAGAGTTGGCCTATCACGGTGATCGGAAGTCGTGTTCAGCTCGGCGCGAGATTTCCTCCATAGGTCGTAGATATGGGCACACAAACATCGCCGATATAGTCACCCCCTCCGGTTTATTCCCACCCCTTCAGTGAATGAACTGGGCATAACTTTCTGCTCAGGCATCAGAATCGCTTATGTGACCACAATTCGGGCATCAAAATTCTATTCCGGGGCCGAAACTCCGCCCCAGAGCGTGTGTACTAGTACACCGATTGTCGTACCCCTTGGGTAGGACGCGGATATTTGGTCGCCTGGGGATTGGAACTGCCTGTGAGGCCCCAATTTGGAATCGGCACATCGACCTAGTCGATACAAGGTCGTATTCTGAGATTTCCGGTCCGGCACCCAAATTCCTCTCCGGGAGAGTGGTCGCAGGCCGCCAATGCGATCGCATATGGACACCCCTTCGCTCAAACGGACATAATTTTCTGCTCGCTTATCGGAATCGCTTAGAAGACGGAATCGGCACTAAGAGGCGCCCGATGCCCCCTTATTGCCTCAGGCAATAATACGACGTTTCGGGGTCTAAAAACCTTCGTTTCATACTCTAAAATTGCAATTTCGGCCGACGATCTCCCTGATTCCAAGGTTTTATGGCAGTAGCGTCTCCCTCGATTACGCGAATCGATGGCGCGGCCAACACACGGAGTTGGCCTGTCACGGCGATCGGAAGTCGTGTTCAGCTCGGCACGAGATCTCCTCCACAGGTCGTAGATATGGGCGCACGAACATCGCCGATATAGTCACTCGCTCCGGTTTATTCCCACCCCTTCAGCGAAAGAACTGGGCATAACTTTCCGCACGAGTATCAGAATCGCTTATGTGACCACAATTCGGAATCAGCACTCCGAGACGATCGGCAAGGCGCTAGTTTCACGGAATTCCTTTCCGGGGCCGAAATTCCGCCCCAGAGCTTCTGTACTAGTACACCGATTGTCATACCCTTAGGGTAGGACACGGATATTTGGTCTCCCGGGGATCGGAACCGCCCGTGTGGCCCCAATTCGGAATCGGCACTTCAACCCGGTCGGCACAAGGTCGCATTCTGAGATTTCTAGTCCGACGCCCAAATTCCTCTCCCGGAGCGTGGTCGCGGGCCGCCGATGCGATCACATACGGACACCCCTTCGCTCAAACGGGCATAACTTTCCGCTCGGTTATCGGAATTGCTTAGAAGACCCTAATTCGGAATCGACACTCAGAGGCGCCCGATGCCCCTGCTTCAGGCGATAAGACGTCATTTCGGGGTCGAAAAACCTTTTTCGCACTCCAAACTTGCGATTTCGGCCGACGATCTCTCTGATTCCAAGGTTTTCTAGCAGTAGCGTCTCCCTCAATTACGCGAATCGATGGCACGACCAACACACGAAGTCAGCCAGTCACTGCGATCGGAAGTCGTGTTCAGCTCGGTGCGAGATCTCCTCCACAGGTCGTAGATATGGGCGCAGGAATATCACCGATATAGTCACCCCCTCCAGTTTATTCCCACCCCTTCAGCGAAAGAACTGGGCATAACTTTCCGCCCGAGCATCAGAATCACTTATGTGACCACAATTTGGAATCGGCACTCCAACATGGTCAACAGGGGGCTAGTTTCGCGGAATTCTGTTCCGGGGCCGAAATTCTGCACCAGAGCGTGTGTCCTAGTACACCGATTGTCGTACCCCTTGGGTAGGGCTCGGATATTTGGTCGCCCAGGGATCGGAACTACCCGCATGGCCCCAATTCAGAATCGACACTTCGACCCGATCGACACAAGGTTGCATTCTGAGATTTCCGATATGGTGCTCAAATTCCCTTCTAGGAGCGTGGTCGCGGTCCATCGATGCGATCGCATACGGACACACCTTCGCTCAAACAGACATAACTTTCTGCTGTTTGAGCGAAGCGGTGTCCGTATGCGATCGCATCGGCAGCCTGCGACTGCGCTCCCGGAGAGGAATTTGGGCGTCGGACCGGAAATCTCCGAATGCGACCATTTACCGACCGGGTCGAAGTGCCGATTCTGAATTGGGGCCTCGCGGGCGGTTCCGACCCCGGGGCGAATAAATATCCGCGTCCGACCGGAGGGTACGGCAGTCGGTGTACTAGTACACATGCTCCGGGGGGGAATTTTGGTCCCGAAACGGAATTCCGCGAAACCAGCACCATGTCGACCGTCACGGAGTGCCGATTCCGAATGTGGTCACATAAGCGATTCCGATGCCCGTGCGGAAAGTTATGCCCAATTCTTTCGCGCAGAAGGGGTGGGAATAAACCGGAGGGGGTGACTATATCGGCGATGTTCGGGCACCCATATCCACGACCTGGGGAGGAGATCTCGCGTCGAGTTGAACACGACTTCCGATCGCTGCGATTGGGCATCTACGCATGTGGGCTCCGCCAGCGATTCACGTAATCGAGAGAGTCGCTACTGCCAAAAAACCTTGGAATAGGGGATTTCGTCGGCTAGAATCGCAATTTCGGAGTGCGAAACGAAGGATTTTTGACACCAAAATGACGTCTTATGGCCTGAGGCAATAAACGGGCATCGAGCACCTCTGAGTGCCGATTCCGAATTGGGGTCTTATAAGCAATTCCGATAACTGAGCGAAAAGTTATGCCTGTTGGAGCGAAGCGGTGTCCGTATGCGATCGCATCGGCAGCCTGCAACCGCGCTCCCGGAGAGGAATTTGGGCGCCGGACCGGAAATCTCCGAATGCGACCATTTACCGACCGGGTCGAAGAGCCGATTCTGAATTGGGGCCTCGGGCGGTTCCGACCCCCGGGCGAATAAATATCCGCGTCCGACCGGAGGGTACGACAGTCGGTGTACTAGTACATACGCTCGGGGGGAATTTTGGCCCCAGAACGAAATTCCGCGAAACCAGCGCCTTGTCGACCATCTCGGAGTGCCAATTCTGAATTTTGGTCACATAAGCGATTCCGATGCCCGTGCGGAAAGTTATACCCAATTCTTTCACTGAAGGGGTGGGAATAAACCGAAGGGGGTGACTATATCGGCGATGTTCGGGCACCCATATCCACGACCTGGGGAGGAGATCTCGCATTGAGTTGAACACGACATCCGATCGCTGCGATTGGGCATCTCCGCGTGTGGGCTCCGCCAGCAATTCGCGTAATCGAGGGAGTCGCTACTGCCAAAAAACCTTGGAATAGGGGAGATCGTCGGCTAGAATCGCAATTTCAAAGTTAGAAACGAAGGATTTTCGACCCCGAAACGACGTCTTATGGCCTGAGGCAATAAGGGGCATCGAGCGCATCTGAGTTCCGATTCCGAATTGGGGTCTTATAAGCGATTCCAATAACCGAGCGAAACGTTATGCCTGTTTGAGCGAAGCGATGTCCGTATGTGATCGCATCGACAGCCTGCGACCGCGCTCCCGGAGAGGAATTTGGCACCGCAACGGAAATCTTCGAATGCGACCATTTATAGACCGGGTCGAAGTGCCGATTCTGAATTGGGGCCTCGCGGGCGGTTCTGACCCGGGTCAATAAATATCTGCGTTCGACCGGAGGGTACAGCAGTCGGTGTACTAGTACACACGCTCCGGGGGGGGGGGAATTTTGGCCCCGGAACGAAATTCCGCAAAACCAGCGCCATGTCGACCGTCTCGGAGTGCCGATTCCGAATTATGGTCACATAAGCGATTCTGATGCCCGTGCGGAAAGTTATGCCCAATTCTTTCGCTGAAGGGGTGGGAATAAATCGGAGGGGGTGACCATATCGGCGATGTTCGGGCACCCATATCCACGACCTGGGAAGGAGATCTCGCGTCGAGTTGAACATGACTTCTGATCGCTGCGATTGGGCGTCTCCGCGTGTGGGCTCCGCCAGCAATTCGCGTAATCGAGACAGTCGCTACTGCCAAAAAACCTTGGAATAGGGGAGATCATCGGCTAGGATCGCAATTTCGGAGTGTGAAACGAAGGATTTTCGACCCTGAAACGACGTCTTATGGCCTGAGGCAATAAAGGGGCGTCGAGCACCTCTGAGTGTCGATTCCGAATTGGCGTCTAATAAGCGATTCCGATAACCGAGAGAATAGTTATGCCTGTTTGAGCGAAGTGGTATCCGTATGCGATCGCATCGGCAGCCTGCGACCGCGCTCCCGGAGAGGAATTTGGGCGCCGGACCGGAAATCTCCGAATGCGACCATTTACCGACCGGGTCGAAGTGCCGATTCTGAATTGGGGCCTCGCGGGCGGTTCCGACCCCCGGCGAATAAATATCCGCGTTCGACCGGAGGGTACGGCAGTCGGTGTTCTAGTACACACGCTCCGGGGGGAATTTTGACCCCGAAACGGAATTCCGCGAAACCAGCGCCTGTCGACCGTCTCAGACTGTCGATTCCGAATTGTGGTCACATAAGCGATTCCGATCCCCGTGCGGAAAGTTATTCCCAATTCTTTCGCTGAAGGGGTGGGAATAAACCGGAGGGGGTGACTATATCAGCGATGTTCGGGCACCCATATCCACGACATGGGGAGGAGATCTCGCGTCGATTAAACACGACTTCCGATCGCTGCGATTGGGCGTGTCCGCGTGTGGGCTCCGCCAGTAATTCGCGTAATCGAGGGAGTCGCTACTGCCAAAAAGCTTTGGAATAGGGGAGATTGTCGGCTAGAATCGCAATTTCAGAGTGCGAAATGAAGGATTTTCGACCCCGAAACGACGTCTTATGCCTGAGGCAATAAAGGAACATCGAGCGCCTCTGAGTGCCGATTCCGAATTGGGGTCTTATAAGAGATTCCGATAACCGAGCGAAAAGTTATACCTGTTTGAGCGAAGCGGTGTCCGTATGCGATCGCATCGGCAGCCTGCGACCGCTCTCCCGGAGATTAATTTGGGCGCCGGACCGGAAATCTCCGAATGCGACCATTTACCTACCGGGTCGAAGTGCCGATTCTGAATTGGGGCCTCACGGGCGGTTCCGACCCCCGGGAGAATAAATATCCACGTCCGACCGGAGGGTACGTCATTCGGTGTACTAGTACACACGCTCCGGGGGGAATTTTGTCGCCGAAACGGAACTCCGTGAAACCAGCGTCTTGTCCACCGTCTCAGAGTGCCGATTCCAAATTGTGGTCACATAAGCGATTCTGATGCCCGTGCGGAAAGTTATGCCCAATTCTTTCGCTGAAGGGGTGGGAATAAATCGGAGGGGGTGACTATATCGGCGATGTTCGGGCACCTATATCCACGACCTGGGGAGGAGATCTCGCGTCGAGTTCAACACGACTTCCGATCGCTGCGATTGGGTGTCTCCGCCTGTGGGCTCCGCCAGCGATTCGCGTAATCAAGGGAGTCGTTACTGCCAAAAAACCTTTGAATAAGGGACATCGTCGGCTAGAATCGCAATTTCAGAGTGCGAAACGAAGGATTTTCGACCCCGAATTGACGTCTTATGGCCGGAGGCAATCATGGGGCGTCGAGTGTCTCTGAGTACCGATTCCGAATTGGGGTCTTATAGGCGATTCCGATAACCGAGCGAAAAGTTATGCCTGTTTGAGCGAAGCAGTGTCCGTATGCGATCACATCGGCAGCCTGCGACCGCGCTCCCGGAGAGGAATTTCGGCGCCGGACCGGAAATCTCCGAATGCGACCATTTACCGACCGGGTCGAAGTGCCGATTCTGAATTGGGGCCTCGCGGGCGGTTCCGACCATCCGGGCGAATAAATATCCGCGTCCGACCGGAGGGTACGTCATTCGGTGTACTAGTACACACGCTCCGGGGGGAATTTTGTCACCGAAACGGAATTCCGTGAAACCAGCGCCTTGTCGACCGTCTCGGAGTGCCGATTCCAAATTGTGGTCACATAAGCAATTTTGCTGCCCGTGCGGAAAGTTATGCCAAATTCTTTCGCTGAAGGGGTGGGAATAAATCGGAGGGGGTGATTATATCGGCGATGTTCGGGCACCCATATCCACGACCTGGGGAGGAGATCTCATGTCGAGATGAACACGACTTCCGATTGCTACGACTGGGCGTCTCCGCGTGTGGGCTCCGCCAGCGATTCACGTAATCGAGGGAGTCGCTACTGCCAAAAAACCTTGGAATAGGAGAGATCGTCGGCTAGAATCACAATTTCGGAGTGCGAAACGAAGGATTTTCGACCCCGAAATGACGTCTTATGGCCTGAGGCAATCAGTGGGCATCGAGCACCTCTGAGTGTCGATTCTGAATTGGGGTCTTATAAGCAATTCCGATAACTGAGCGAAAAGTTATGCCTGTTTGAGCGAAGCGGTGTCCGTATGCGATCGCATCGGCAGCCTGCGACCACGCTCCCGGAGGAATTTGGGCGCCGGACCGGAAATCTCCGAATGCGACCATTTACCGACTGGGTCGAAGTGCCGATTCTGAATTGGGGCCTCGCGGGCTGATTCGACCATCCAGGCGAATAAATATCCGCGTCCGACCGGAGGGTACAGCAGTCGTTGTACTAGTACACATGCTCCGGGGGGAATTTTTGCCCCGATATGGAATTCCGCGAAACCAGTGCCATGTCGACCGTCTCAGACTGCCGATTCCGAATTGTGGTCACATAAGCGATTCTGATGCCCGTGCGGAAAGTTATGCCCAATTCTTTGTTGAAGGGGTGGGAATAAACCAGAGGGGGTGACTATATCGGCGATGTTCGGGCACCCATATCCCGACTTGGGGACGAGATCTCGCGTCGATTTGAACACGACATCCGATCGCTGCGATTGGGCGTCTCCGCGTGTGGGCTCCGCCAGTAATTCGCGTAATCGAGGGAGTCGCTACTGCCAAAAAGCCTTGGAATAGGGGAGATTGTCAGCTAGAATCACAATTTCAGAGTGAGAAATGAAGTATTTTCGACCCCGAAACGACGTCTTATGGGCTGAGGCAATAAAGGAGCATCGAGCGCCACTGAGTGCCGATTCCGAAATGGGGTCTTATAAGCGATTCCGATAACCGAGCGAAAAGTTATACCTGTTTGAGCGAAGCGGTGTCCGTATGCGATCGCATCGGCAGCCTGCGACCACGCTCCCGGAGATTAATTTGGGCGCCGGACCGGAAATCTCCGAATGTGAACTTTTACCGACCGGGTCGAAGTGCCGATTCTGAATTGGGTCCTCGCGGGCGGTTCCGACCCCCGGGCGAATAAATATCCACGTCCGACCGGAGGGTTCGGCATTCGGCGTACTAGTACACACGCTCCGAGGGGAATTTTGTCGCCGAAAGGGATTCCGTGAAAACAGCGCCTTGTCGACCGTCTCGGAGTGCCGATTCCAATTGTGGTCACATAAGCGATTCTGATGTTCGTGCGGAAAGGTATGCCCAATTCTTTCGCTGTTGGGGTGGGAATAAACCGGAGGGGGTGACTATATCGGCGATGTTCGGGCACCTATATCCACGACCTGGGCAGGAGATCTCGCGTCGAGTTGAACACGACTTCCGATTGCTGCGACTGGGCGTCTCCACGTGTGGGCTCCGCCAGCGATTCACGTAATCGAGGGAGTCGCTACTGCCAAAAAACCTGGAATAGGAGAGATCGTCGGCTAGAATCACAATTTCGGAGTGCGAAACGAAGGATTTTCGACCCCGAAACGACGTCTTATGGCCTGAGGCAATCAGTGGGCATCGAGCACCTCTAAGTGTCGATTCTGAATTGGGGTCTTATAAGCGATTCCGATAACTGAGCGAAAAGTTATGCCTGTTGAGCGAAGCGGTGTCCGTATGCGATCGCATCGGCAGCCTGCGACCACGCTCCCGGAGAGGAATTGGGCGCCGGACCGGAAATCTCCGAATGCGACCATTTACCGACTGGGTCGAAGTGCCGATTCTGAATTGGGGCTCGCGGGCTGATCCGACCATCCAGGCGAATAAATATCCGCGTCCGACCGGAGGGTACGGCAGTCGTTGTACTAACACATACTCCGGGGGGAATTTTTGCCCCGAAATGGAATTTCGCGAAACCAGCGCCATGTCGACGTCTCAGACCGCCGATTCCGAATTGTGGTCACATAAGCGATTCTGATGCCCGTGCGGAAAGTTATGCCCAATTCTTTCGCTGAAGGGGTGGGAATAAACCAGAGGGGGTGACTATATCGGCGATGTTCGGGCACCCATATCCACGACTTGGGGACAAGATCTCGCGTCGATTTGAACACGACTTCCGATCGCTGCGATTGGGCGTCTCCGCGTGTGGGCTCCGCCAGTAATTCGCGTAATCGAGGGAGTCGCTACTGCCAAAAAAGCCATGGAATAGGGGAGATTGTCGGCTAGAATAGCAATTTCAGAGTGCGAAATGAAGGATTTTCGACCCCGAAACGACGTCTTATGGCCTGAGGCAATAAAGGAGCATCGGGCGCCTCTGAGTGCCGATTCCGAATTGGGGTATTATAAGCGATTCCGATAATCGAGCGAAAAGTTATACCTGTTTGAGCGAAGCGGTGTCCGTATGCGATCGCATCGGCAGCCTGCGACCGCGCTCCCGGAGATTAATTTGGGCGCCAGACCGGAAATCTCCGAATGTGACCATTTACCGACCGGGTCGAAGTGCCGATTCTGAATTGGGGCCACGCTGGCGGTTCTGACCCCCGGGCGAATAAATATCCACGTCCGACCAGAGGGTACGACATTCGGTGTACTAGTACACACGCTCAGGGGGGAATTTGTCGCCGAAACGGAATTCCGTGATACCAGCGCCTTGTCGACGTCTCGGAGTGCCGATTCCAAATTTTGGTCACATAAGCGATTCTGATGCCCGTGCGGAAAGTTATGCTCATTCTTTCGCTGAAGGGGTGGGAATAAATCGGAGGGGGTGACTATATCGGCTATGTTCGGGCACCCATATCCACGCCCTGGGGAGGAGATCTCACGTCAAGATGAACACTACTTCCGATTTTTGTGACTGGGCGTCTCCACGTGTGGGCTCCGCCAGCGATTCGCGTAATCGAGGGAGTCGCTACTGCCAAAAAACCTTGGAATAGGGGAGATCGTCGGCTAGAATCACAATTCGGAGTGCGAAACGAAGGATTTTCGACCCCGAAACAACATCTTATGGCCTGAGGCAATCAGGGGGCGTCGAGCACCTCTGAGTGTCGATTCTGAATTGGGGTCTTATAAGCGATTCGATAACTGAGCGAAAAGTTATGCCTGTTTGAGCGAAGCAGTGTCCGTATGCGATCTCATCAGCAGCCTGCGACCGCGCTTCCGGATAGGAATTTGGGCGCCGGACGGAAATCTCCGAATGTGACCATTTACCGACCGGGTCGAAGTGCCGATTCTGAATTGGGGCCTCCGGGCGGTTCGACCCCGGGCGAATAAATATCCGCGTCCGACCGAAGGGTACGGCAGTCGGTGTACTATAGACACGCTTCAGGGGGAATTTTGGCGCCGGAATGGAATTCCGTGAAACCAGCGCATTGTCGACCGTCTCGGAGTGCCGATTCCAAATTGGGGTCACATAAGCGATTCGATGCCCGTGCGGAAAGTTATACCCAATTCTTTCGCTGAAGGGGTGGGAATAAATCGCAGGGGGTGACTATATCGGCGATGTTCGGGCACCTATATACACGACCTGGGGTGGAGATCTCACGTCGAGATGAACACGACTTCCGATTGCTGCGACTGGGCGTCTCCACTTGTGGGCTCTGCCAGCGATTCGCGTAATCGAGGGAGTCGCTACTGCCAAAAAACCTTGGAATAGGGGAGATTGTCGGCTAGAATCGCAATTTCGGACTCCCTCGATTACGTGGATATGGGTGCCCGAACAACGCCGATATAGTCACCCTATTCTTTTGCTGAAGGGGTGGGAATAAACCAGGGGGTGCCTATATCGGCGATGTTCGGGCCCCATATCCACGACTTGGGGAGGAGATCTCGCGTCGATTTGAACACGACTTCCGATCGCTGCGATTGGGCGTGTCCGCTGTGGGCTCCGCCAGAAATTCGCGTAATCGAGGGAGTCGCTACTGCCAAAAAGCCTTGGAATAGGGGAGATTGTCGGCTAGAATCGCAATTTCAGAGTGCGAAATGAAGGATTTTCGACCCCGAAACGACTACTTATGGCCTGAGACAATAAAGGAGCATAGAGCGCCTCTGAGTGTCGATTCCGAATTGGGGGCTTATAAGCGATTCCGATAACCGAGCGAATAGTTTTACTGTTTGAGCGAAGCGGTGTCCGTATGCGATCGCATAGGCAACCTGCAACTGCGCTCCCAGAGAGGAATTTGGGCGCCAGACCGGAAATCTCCGAATGCGACCATTTACCGACCGGGTCAAAGTGCCGATTCTGATTTGGGGTCTCGCGGACGGTTCCGACCCCCCGGGAGAATAAATATCCGAGTCCGAACGGAGGGTACGACAGTCGGTGTACTAGTAGACACGCTCCGGGGGGTATTTTGGCCCCGAAACGGAATTCCGTGAAAACAGCGCCTTGTCGACCGTCTCAGACTGCCGATTCCGAATTGTGGTCACATAAGCCGATCCCCGTGCGGAAAGTTATGCCCAATTCTTTCGCTGAAGGGGTGGGAATCAATCGGAGGGGGTGACTATATCGGAGATGTTCGGGCACCCATATCCACGACCTGGGGAGGATCTCACGTCGAGATGAACACGACTTCCGATCGCTGCGACTTGGCGTCTCCGCGTGTGGGCTCCGCCAGTAATTCGCGTAATCGAGGGAGTCGCTACTGCGAAAAAGCCTTGGAATAGGGGAGATTGTCGGCTAGAGTCACAATTTTAGAGTGCGAAATGAAAGATTTTTGACCCCGAAACGACGTCTTATGGCGTGAGGCAATAAAGAGCATCGAGCGCCTCTGAGTGCCGATTCCGAATTGGGGTCTTATAAGCGATTCCGATAACCGAGCGAAAAGTTATGCCTTTTGAGCGAAGCGGTGTCCGTATGCGATCGCATAGGCAGCCTGCGACTGCGCTCCCAGAGAGGAATTTGGGCACCGACCGGAAATCTCCGAATGCGACCATTTACCGACCGGGTCGAAGTGCCGATTCTGAATTGGGGGCTCGCGGGCGTTTCCGACCCCCGGGCGAATAAATATCCGCGTCCGACCGGAGGGTACGACAGTCGGTGTACTAGTACACACGCTCCGGGGGGAATTTTGGACCCAGAATGGAATTCCGCGAAACTTGCGCCTTGTCGACCGTCTCGGAGTGCCGATTCCGAATTGTGGTCACATAAGCGATTCCGATGCCCGTGCGGAAGTTATGCCCAAATCTTTCGCTGAAGGGGTGGGAATAAACCGGAGGGGGTGACTATATCGGTGATGTTCAGGCACCCATATCCATGACCTGGGGAGGAGATCTCGCGTCGAGTTGAACACGACTTCCGATCGTGCGATTGGGCGTCTCCGTGTGTGGGCTCCGCCAGTGATTCGCGTAATCGAGGAGGTCGCTACTCGCTATGCCCAAAAAACTTGGAATAGGGGAGTTCGTCGGCTCGAATCGCAATTTCGGAGTACGAAAAGAAGGATTTTCGACCCCAAAATGATGTCTTATGGCCTGAGGCAATAAAGGGGCGTCGAGCGCCTCTGAGTGTCGATTCTGAATTGGGGTCTTTAAAGCGATTCCGATAACTGAGCGAAAAGTTATGCTTGTTTGAGCGAAGCGGTGTCCGTATGCGATCGCATCGGCAGCCTGCGACCGTGCTCCCGGAGAGGAATTTGGGCGCCGGACCGGAAATCTTCGAATGCGACCATTTACCGACCGGGTCGAAGTGCCGATTCTGAATTGGGGCCTCGCGGGCGGTTCCGACCCCCGGGTGAATAAATATCCGCGTCCGACCGAAGGGTACGACATTCGGTGTACTAGTACACACGCTCCGGGGGGAATTTTGGCCCCAGAATGGAATTCTGCGAAACCAGCGCCTTGTCGACCGTCTCGGAGTGCCGATTCCAAATTGTGGTCACATAAGCGATTCCGATGCCCGTGCGGAAACTTATGCCCAATTCTTTCGCTGAAGGGGTGGGAATAAACCGGAGGGGGTGACTATATCAGCGATGTTCGGGCACCCATATCCACGACCTGTGAGGAGAG
Source organism: Colocasia esculenta (assembly GCA_014218235.1). Taxonomy (NCBI): domain Eukaryota; kingdom Viridiplantae; phylum Streptophyta; class Magnoliopsida; order Alismatales; family Araceae; genus Colocasia; species Colocasia esculenta. The sequence continues at coordinate 3,581,346 of CM024757.1, forward strand.
ATCGCGTCGAGTTGAACACGACTTCCGATCGCTGCGATTGGGCGTCTCCGCGTGTGGGCTCCGCCAGCGATTCGCGTAATCGAGGAGTCGCTACTGCTACTGCCAAAAAACCTTGGAATAGGGGATATCGTCGGCTCGAATCGCAATTTCATAGTGCGCAACGAAGGATTTTCGACCCCAAAATGAGGTCTTCTGTCTGAGGCAATATAGGGGCGTTGAGCGCCTCTGAGTGCCGAGTCCGAATTGGGGTCTTATATGCGATTCCGATAACCGAGCGAAAAGTTATGCATGTTTGAGCGAAGCGTGTCCGTATGCGATCGCATCGGCAGCTTGCGACCGGGCTCCCAGAGAGGAATTTGGGCGCCAGACCGGAAATCTCCGAATGCGACCATTTACTGACCGGATCGAAGTGCCCATTCTGAATTGGGGGCTCGCGGGCGGTTCCGACTCCCAGGCGAATAAATATCCACGTCCGACCGGAGGGTACGGCATTCGGTGTACTAGTACACACGCTCCGGGGGGAGTTTTGTCGCCGGAACGGAATTCCACGAAACCAACGCCTTGTCGACCGTCTCGGAGTGCCGATTCCGAATTATGGTCACATACGCGATTCCGATCCCTGTGCGCAAAGTTATGCCCAATTCTTTCGCTGAAGGGGTGGGAATAAACCGGAGGGGGTGACTATATCGGCGATGTTCGGGCACCCATATCCACGACTTGGGGAGGAGATCTCGCGTCGAGTTGAACACAACTTCCGATCGTTGCGATTGGGCGTCTCCGCTGTGGGCTCCGCCAGCGATTCGCGTAATCGAGAGAGTCGTTACTGCCAAAAAACCTTGGAATAGGGGAGATCGTCGGCTAGAATCGCAATTTTGGAGTGCGAAACGAAGGATTTTCGACCCCGAAACGACGTCTTATGGACTGAGGCAACTGCGTGCGCGTCGAGCGCCTCTGAGAGCCGATTCCGAATTGGGGACTTATAAGCGATTCCGATAACCGAGCGAAAACTTATGCCTGTTTGAGCGAAGCGGTGTCCATATGCGATCGCATCGGCAGCCTGCGACCGCGCTCCCGGAGAGGAATTTGGGCGCCGGACCAGAAATCTCCGAATGCGACCATTTACCGACTGGGTCGAAGTGCCAATTCTGAATTGGGGCCTCGTGGGCGGTTCCGACCCCCGTGCGAATAAATATCCACGTCCGACCGGAGGGTACGACATTCGGTGTACTAGTACACACGCTCCGGGGGGAATTTTGTCATCGAAACGGAATTCCGCGAAACCAGCGCCTTGTCGACCGTCTCGAGTGCCGATTCCGAATTGTGGTGAGATAAGCGATTCTGATGCCCGTGCGAAAGTTATGTCCAATTCTTTCGCTGAAGGGGTGAGAATAAACCGGAGTGGGTGACTATATCGGCGTTGTTCGGGCACCCATATCCACGACCTAAGGAGGAGATCTCGCGTCGAGTTGAACACGACTTCCGATCGCTGCCATGGGCGTCTCCGCGTGTGGGCTCCGCCAGTGATTCGCGTAATCGAGGGAGTCGCTACTGCCAAAAAACCTTGGAATAGGGGAGATCGTCGGCTAGAATCACAATTTTGGAGTGCGAAACAAAGGATTTTCGACCCCGAAACGACGTCTTATGTCCTGAGGCAATAAGGGGACGTCGAGCGCGTCTGAGTGCCGATTCCGAATTGGGATCTTATAAGCGATTCCGATAACCGAGCGAAAAGTTATGCCTGTTTGAGCGAAGCGGTGTCCGTATGCGATCGCATCGGCAGCCTGCGACCGCGCTCCCGGAGAGGAATTTGGGCGCCGGACTAAATCTCCGAATGCGACCATTTACCGACCGGATCGAAGTGCCAATTCTGAATTGGGGCCTCGCGGGCGGTTCCGACCCCCGGACGAATAAATATCCATGTCCGACCGGAGGGTACGGCATTCGGTGTACTAGTACACCCTCCGGGGGGAATTTTGTCGCCGGAACGGAATTCCACGAAACCAGCGCCTTGTCGTCCGTCTCGGAGTGCCGATTCCGAATTGTGGTCAGATAAGCGATTCTGATGCCCATGCGGAAAGTTATGCCCAATTCTTTCGCTGAAGGGGTGGGAATAAACCGGAGTGGGTGAATATATCGGCGATGTTCGGGCACCCATATCCACGACGTAGAGAGGAGATCTCGCGTCGAGTTAAACACGACTTCCGATCGCTGCGATTGGGCGTCTCCGCGTGTGGGCTCCGCCAACGATTCGCGTAATCGAGGGAGTCGTTACTGCCAAAAAACCTTGGAATAGGGGAGATCGTCGGCTAGAATCACAATTTTGGAGTGCGAAACAAAGGATTTTCGACCCCGAAACGACGTCTTATGCCCTGAGGCAATCAGTGGGCGTCGAGCGCGTCTGAGTGCCGATTCCGAATTGAGGTCTTATAAGCGATTCTGATAACCGAGCGAAAAGTTATGCCTGTTTGAGCGAAGCGGTGTACGTATGCGATCGCATCGGCAGCCTGCGACTGCACTCCCGGAGAGGAATTTGGGCGCCGGACTGGAAATCTCCGAATGCGACCATTTACCGACGGGCGAAGTGCCGATTCTGAATTAAGGTCTCGCGGGCGGTTCCGACCCCCGGGCGAATAAATATCTGCGTCCGACCAGAGGGTACGACAGTCGTACTAGTACACACGCCCCGGGGGGAATGTTTGGCCCCAGAATGGAATTCCGCAAAACCAGCGCCTTGTCGACTATCTCAGAGTGCCGATTCCGAATTGTGGTCACATACGCGATTCTGATGCCCATGCGGAAGTTATGCCCAATTCTTTCGCTGAAGGGGTGGAATAAACCGGAGGGGGTGACTATATCGGCGATGTTGGGGCACCCATATCACGACCTGGAGAGGAGACTACGTCGAGTTGAACACGACTTGCGATCGCTGCGATTGAGCGTCTCCGCGTGTGCGCTCCGCCAGCGATTCGCGTAATCGAGGAGTCGCTACTGCCAAAAAACCTTGGAATAGGGGAGATCGTGGGCTAGAATCACAATTTCGGAGTGCGAAACGAAGGATTTTCGACCCCGAAATGACGTCTTATGTCCTGAGGCAATAAGGGGGCGTCGAGCGCCTCTGAGTGCCGATTCGGAATTGGGGTCTTATAAGCGATTCCGATAACCGAGCAAAAAGTTATGCCTGTTTGAACGAAGAGGTGTCCGTATGCGATCGCATCGGCAGCCTGCGACTGCGCTCCCGGAGAGGAATTTGGGCGCCGGACCGGAAATCTCTGAATGCGACCATGTACCGACCGGGTCAAAGTGCCGATTCTGAATTGCGGCCTCGCGGGCGGTTCCGACCCCCGGGCGAATAAATATCTGCGTCCGACTGGAGGGTACGACATTCGGTGTACACACGCTCCGGGGGGATTTGTCGCCGGAACGGAATTCCGCGAAACCAACGCCTTGTCGACCGTCTCGGAGTGCCGATTCCGAATTGTGGTCACATAAGCGATTCCGATGCCCGTGCGGAAAGTTATGCCTAATTCTTTCGCTGAAGGGGTGGAATAAACCGGAGGGGGTGACTATATCGGCGATGTTGGGCACCCATATCCACGACCTGGAGAGGAGACTCACGTCGAGTTGAACACGACTTGCGATCGCTGCGATTGAGCGTCTCGCGTGTGCGCTCCGCCAGCGATTCGCGTAATCGAGGGAGTCGCTACTGCAAAAACCTTGGAATAGGGGAGATCGTGGGCTAGAATCACAATTTCGGAGTGCGAAACGAAGGATTTTCGACCCCGAAATGACGTCTTATGTCCTGAGGCAATAAGGGGGCGTCGAGCGCTCTGAGTGCCGATTCGGAATTGGGGTCTTATAAGCGATTCCGATAACCGAGCAAAAAGTTATAGCCTGTTTGAACGAAGAGGTGTCCGTATGCGATCGCATCGGCAGCTGCGACTGCGCTCCCGGAGAGGAATTTGGGCGCCGGACCGGAAATCTCTGAATGCGACCATGTACCGACCGGGTCAAAGTGCGATTCTGAATTGCGGCCTCGCGGGCGGTTCCGACCCCCGGGCGAATAAATACTGCGTCCGACTGGAGGGTACGACATTCGGGTTACACACGCTCCGGGGGGATTTTGTCGCCGGAACGGAATTCCGCGAAACCAACGCCTTGTCGACGTCTCGGAGTGCCGATTCCGAATTGTGGTCACATAAGCGATTCCGATGCCGTGCGGAAAGTTATGCCTAATTCTTTCGCTGAAGGGGTGGGAATAAACCGGAGGGGGTGACTATATCGGCGATGTTCGGGCACCCATATCCACGACCTGGGGAGGAGATCTAGCATCGAGTTGAACACGACTTCCGATCGCTGCGATTGGGCGTCTCCGCATGTGGGCTCCGTCAGCAATTCGCATAATCGAGGGAGTCGCTACTGCCAAAAAACCTTGGAATAGGGGAGATCGTCGGCTAGAATAACAATTTCGGAGTGCGAAAAGAAGGATTTTCAACCCCGAAATGATGTCTTATGTCCTGAGGCAATAAGGTGGCGTCGAGCGCCTCTGAGTGCCGATTCGGAATTGGGGTCTTATAAGCGATTCCGATAACTGAGCGAAAAGTTATGCCTATTTGAACGAAGCGGTGTCCGTATGCGATCTCATCGGCAGCCTGCGACCGCTCTCCCGGAGAGGAATTTGGGCGCCGGACCGAAATCTCTGAATGCGACCATGTACCGACCGGGTCGAAGTGCCGATTCTGAATTGGGCCCTCACGGGCGGTTCCGACCCCCGGGCGAATAAAGACCCACGTCCGACCGGAGGGTAATTTTGACCCATAATGGAATTCCGCGAAACTAGCGCCTTGTCGATCGTCTCAGAGTGCCGATTCCGAATTGTGGTCACATAAGCGATTTCGATGCCCGTGCGGAAAGTTATGCCCAATTCTTTCGCTGAAGGGGTGGGAATAAACCGGAGGGGGTGACTATATCGGCGATGTTCGGGCACCCATATCCACGACCTGGGGAGGAGATCTCACGTCGAGTTGAACACGACTTCCGATCGCTGCGATTGGGCGTCTCCGCATGTGGGCTCCGTCAGCAATTCGCATAATCGAGGGAGTCGCTACTGCCAAAAATCCTTGGAATAGAGGAGATCGTGGGCTAGAATCGCAATTTTGGAGTGCGAAACAAGGATTTTCGACCCCAAAACGACGTCTTATGGCCTGAGGCACTAAAGGGGCGTCGAGCGCCTCTGAGTGCTGATTTCGAATTGGGGTCTTATAAGCGATTCCGATAACCGAGCGAAAAGTTATGCCTGTTTGAGCGAAGCGGTGTCCGTATGCGATCGCATCGGCAGCCTGCGACCGCGCTCCCGGAGAGGAATTTGGGCGCCGAACCAGAAATCTCCGAATGCGTCTATTAACCGACCGGGTCGAAGTGTCGATTCTGAATTAGGGCGAATAAATATCCGCGTCCGATCGGAGGGTACGGCAGTCGGTGTACTAGTACACTTGCTCTGGGGGGAATTTTGGCCCTAAAACGGAATTCCGCGAAACCAGCGCCTTGTCGACCGTCTCAGAGTGCCGATTCTGAATTGTGGTCACATAAGCCATTCTGATCCCCGTGCGGAATGTTATGCTCAATTCATTCGCTGAAGGGGTGGGAATAAACCGGAGGGGGTGACTATATCGGCGTTGTTCGGGCACCCATATCCACGACCTGGGGAGGAGATCTCGTGTCGAGTTAAACACAACTTCCGATCGCTGCGATTGGGCGTCTCCGCGTGTGGGCTCCGCCAGCGATTCGCGTAATCGAGGGAGTCGCTACTGCCAAAAAACCTTGGAATAGGGGAGTTCGTAGGCAAGAATCACATTTCGGAGTGCGAAACGAAGGATTTTCGACCCCAAAATGACGACTTATGCCTGAGGCAATAAAAGGGCGTCGAGGCCTCTGAGTGCGATTCCGAATTGGGGTCTTATAAGCGATTCCGATAACCGAGCGAAAAGTTAAGCCTGTTTGAACGAAGCTATGTCCGTATGCGATCTCATCTGCAGCTGCGACCGCGCTCCGGAGCGGAGAGGAATTTGGGCGCCGGACCGGAAATCTCCGAATGCGACCATGTACCGACTGGATCGAAGTGCCGATTTTGAATTGGGGCCTCGCGGGCGGTTCGACCCCCGGGCGAATAAATATCCGCGTCCGACCGGAGGGTACGGCATTCGGTGTACTAGTACACACGCTCCGGGGGGAATTTTGTCGCCGGTACGGAATTCCGCGAAACCAGCGCCTGTCGACCGTCTCGGAGTGCCGATTCCGAATTGTGGTCACATACGCGATTATGATTCCCGTGCGGAAAGTTATGCTCAATTCTTTCGTTGAAGGGGGGGGGGAATAAACCGGAGGGGGTGACTATATCGGCGATGTTCGGGCACCCATATCCACGACCGGGGAGGAGATCTCGCGTCGAGTTGAACACGACTTCCAATCGCTGCGATTGGGCGTCTCCGCGTGGGTTCCTCAGCAATTCGCGTAATCGAGGGAGTCGGTATGCCAAAAATCCTTGGAATAAGGGAGATTGTCGGCTAGAATCGCAATTTCGGAGTGCGAAACGAAGGATTTTCGACCCCGAAACGACGTCTTATGGCCTGAGGCAATCAGGGGACGTCGAGCACTTCTGAGTGCCGATTCCGAATTGGGGTCTTATAAGCGATTCCGATAACCGAGCGAAAACTTATGCCTGTTTGAGCGAAGCGGTGTCCGTATGCGATCGCATCGGTAGCCTGCGACCGCGCTCCCGGAGAGGAATTTGGGCGTCGGACCGGAAATCTCCGAATGCGACCATTTACCGACCGGGTCGAAGTGCCGATTCTGAATTAGGGCCTCTCGAGCGGTTCCAACCTCGGGCGAATAAATATCCGCGTCCGACCGGAGGGTACGGCAGTCGGTGTACTAGTACACACGCTCCGTGGGGAATTTTGGCCCCATAATGGAATTCTGCGAAACCAGCGCCTTGTCGACCGTCTCTGAGTGCCAATTCCGAATTGTGGTCACATAAGTAATTCCGATGCCCGTGCGGAAAGTTATGCCCAATTCTTTCGCTGAAGGGGTGGGAATAAACCGGAGGGGGTGACTATATCGGTGAAGATCGGGCACCCATATCCACGACCTGGGGAGGAGATCTCACGTCGAGATGAACACGACTTCCGATCGCTGCGATTGGGCGGCTCCGCGTGTGGGCTCTGCCAGCGATTCGCATAATCGAAGGAGTCGCTACTGCAAAAAAACTTTGGAATAGGGAAGATCGTCGGCTAGAATCACAATTCCGGAGTGCGAAACAAAGGATTTTTGACCCCGAAATGACATCTTATGGCCTGAGGCAATAAGGGGGCGTCGAGCGCCTCTGAGTGTCAATTCTGAATTGGGGTCTTATAAGCGATTCCGATAATTGAGCGAAAGGTTATGCCTGTTTGAGCGAAGCGGTGTCCGTATGCGATCGCATCGGCAGCCTGCGACCGCGCTCCCGGAGCGGAATTTGGGTGCCGGACCGGAAATCTACGAACGGGACCATTTACAGACCGGGTCGAATTGCCGATTCTGAATTGGGGCCTCGCGGGCTGTTCCGACCCCCGGGCGAATAAATATCCGCGTCCGACTGGAGGGTACGACATTCAGTGTACTAGTACACACGCTATAGGGGGAATTTTGTCACCGGAACGAAATTCCGCGAAACCAGCGCCTAGTCGACGGTCTCGAAGTGCCGATTCCGAATTGTGGTCACATAAGCGATTCCGATGCCTGTGCGGAAAGTAATTCCCAACTCTTTCGCTGAAGGGGTGGGAATAAACCGGAGGGGGTGAGTATATCGGCGATGTTCGGGCACCTATATCCACGACCTGGGGAGGAGATCTCGCATCGAGATGAACACGACGTCCGATCGCTGCGACTGGGCGGCTCCGTGTGTGGGCTCCGCCAGCGATTCGCATAATCGAGGGAGTCGCTACTGGCAAAAAACCTTGGAATAGGGGATATCGTCGGCTAGAATCGCAATTTCAGAGTGCGAGACGAAGGATTTTCGACCCGAAACGACGTTTTATGGCCTGAGGAAATAAGGGGTCGAGCGCCTCTGAGTGCCGATTCCGAATTGGGGTCTTATCAGCGATTCTGATAACTGAGCGAAAAGATATTCCTGTTTGAGCGAAGCGGTGTCCGTATGCGATCGCATCGGCAGCCTGCGATCGCGCTTCCGGAGAGAAATTTGGGCGCCGGACCGGAAATCTCCGAACGCGACCATTTACCGACCGAGTCGAAGTGCCGATTTGAATTGGGGCCTCGCGGGCGGTTCCACCCCCCTGGAGAATAAATATCCACGTCCGACCGGAGGGTACGGCAGTCGATGTACTAGTACACACGCTCGGGGGGGATTTTGGCCCCAGAACGAAATTCTGAGAAACCAGCGCCTTGTCGACCGTCTCAGAGTGCCGATTCCGAATTGTTGTCACATAAGCAATTCCGATGCCCGTGCGGAAAGTTATGCCCAATTCTTTCGATGAAGGGGTGGGAATAAACGGAGGGGGTGACTATATCGGCGATGTTCGGGCATCCATATCCACGACCTGGGGAGGAGATCTTGCGTCGAGATGAACACGACTTCAATCGCTGCGACTGGGCGGCTCCGCGTGTGGGCTCCGCCAGCGATTCGCATAATCGAGGGAGTCGCTGCTGCCAAAAAACCTTGGAATAGGGGAGATCGTCGGCTAGAATCGCAATTTCAGAGTGCGAAACGAAGGATTTTCGACCCGAAACGACGTCTTATGGCCTGAGGCAATAAGGGGGCATCGAGCGCCTCTGAGTGCTGATTCCGAATTGGGGTCTTATAAGCGATTCTGATAACCGAGCGAAAAGTTTTGCCTGTTTGAGCGAAGCGGTGTCCGTATGCGATCGCATCGGCAGCCTGCGACCGCGCTCCCGGAGAGGAATTTGGGCGCCGGACCGGAAATCTCCGAATGCGTCTATTTACCGACCGGGTCGAAGTGTCGATTCTGAATTGGGGCCTCGCGGGTGGTTCCGACCCCCGGGCGAATAAATATCCGCGTCCGACCAGAGGGTACGACAGTCGGTGTACTAGTACACACGCTCCAGAGGGAATTTTGGCCCCAAAACGGAATTCTGCAAAACCAGCGCCTTGTCGACCGTCTCAGAGTGCCGATGCCGAATTGTGGTCCCATAAGCGATTCCGATCCCCGTGCGGAAAGTTATCCCAATTCTTTCGCTGAAGGGGTGGGAATAAACCGGAGGGGGTGACTATACGGCGATGTTCGGGCACCCATATCCACGACCTGAGGAAGAGATCTCGCGTCGAGTTGAACACAACTTCCGATCGCTGCGATTGGGCGTCTCCGCGTGTGGGCTCCGCCAGCAGTTCGCGTAATCGAGGGAGTCGCTACTGCCAAAAAACTTGGAATAGGGGAGATCGTCGGCTAGAATCACAATTTCGGATGCGAAACGAAGTATTTTCGACCCCGAAACGACGTCTTATGTCCTGAGGCAATAAGGGGGCGTCGAGTGCCTCTGAGTGCCGATTCCGAATTGGGGTCTTATAAGCGATTCTGATAACCGAGCGAAAAGTTATGCATGTATGAGCGAAGCGGTGTCCGTATGCGATCGCATCGGCAGCCTGCGACTGCGCTCCCGGAGAGGAATTTGGGCGCCGGACCGGAAATCTCCGAATGCGACCATTTACCGACAGGGTCAAAGTGTCGATTTGAATTGGGGCCTCGCGGGCGGTTCCGACCCCCGGCGAATAAATATCCGCTTCCGACTGGAGGGTACGGCATTCAGTGTACTAGTACACACGCTGCGGGGGGAATTTTGTACCGGAACGGAATTCCGCGAAACCAGCGCCTTGTCGACATTCTCGGAGTGCCGTTTCCGAATTGTGGTCACATAAGCGATTCTGATGCCCGTGCGGAAAGTTATGCCCAATTCTTTCGCTGAAGGGGTGGGAATAAACCGGAGTGGGTGACTATATCGGCGATGTTCGGGCACCCATATCCACGACCTGGGGAGGAGATCTCGCGTTGAGTTGAACATGACTTACGATCGCTGCCATTGGGCGTCTCCGCGTGTGGGCTCCGCCAGTGATTCGCGTAATCGAGGGAGTCGTTACTGCCAAAAAACCTTGGAATAGGGGAGATCGTCGGCTAGAATCACAATTTCGGTGTGCGAAACGAAGGATTTTCGACCCCGAAACGACGTCTTATGTCCTGAGGCAATCAGTGGGCGTCGAGCGCCTCTGAGTGCCGATTCCGAATTGGGGTCTTATAAGCGATTCCGAGCGAAAAGTTATGCCTGTTTGACCGAAGCGGTGTCCGTATGCGATCGCATCGGCATCCTGCGACCGCGATCCCGGAGAGGAATTTGGGCGCCGGACCGGAAATCTACGAATGCGAGCATTTACCGACCAGGTCGAAGTGCCGATTCTGAATTGAGGCCTCGCGGGCGGTTCCGACTCCCGGGTGAATAAATATCCGCGTCCGACCGGAGGGTACGGCAGTCGGTGTACTAGTACACACGCTCTGGGGGGAATTTTGGCCCCGAAACAGAATTCCGCGAAACCGGCGCCGTGTCGACCGTCTCGGAGTGCCGATTCCGAATTGTGGTCACATAAGCGATTCTGATGCCTGTGCAGAAAGTATGCCCAATTCTTTCGCTGAAGGGGTGGGAATAAATCGGAGGGGGTGACTATATCAGTGATGTTCGGGCACCCATATCCACGACCTGGGGAGGAGATCTCGCGTCGAGTTGAACACGACTTCCGATCGCTGCGATTGGGCGTCTCCGTGTGTGGGCTCCGCCATCGATTCGCGTAATCGAGGGATTCGTTATTGCCAAAAAACCTTGGAATAGGGGAGATCATCGGCTAGAATCGTAATTTCGCAGTGTGAAACGAAGGATTTTCGACCCCGAAACGACGTCTTATGGCCTGAGTCAATAAGGGTGCGTCGAGCGCCTCTGAGTGCCGATTCCGAATTGGGGTCTTATAAGCGATTCCGATAACCGAGCGAAAAGTTATGCCTGTTTGAGCGAAGCGGTGTCCGTATGCGATCGCATCGACAGCCTGCGACCGCGCTCCCGGAGAGGAATTTGGGCGCCAGACCAGAAATCTCCAAATGCGACCATGTACTGACCGGGTCGAAGTTCCGATTCTGAATTGGGGCCTCGCGGGCGGTTCCGAGCCTCGGGCGAATAAATATGCGCGTCCGACCGGAGGGTACGGCAGTCGGTGTACTAGTACACACGCTCCGGGGGGAGTTTTGGCCCCAGAATGGAATTCCGCGAAACCAGCGCCTTGTCGACGTCTCGGAGTGCCGATTCCAAATTATGGTCAAATAAGCGATTCCGATGTCCGTGCGGAAAGTTATGCCCAATTCTTTCGCTGAAGGGTGTAGACACCCGTTTTCAGCTTTTAAGTTGGGCACATTTCTTGTCCATATCATTGATGTCCCAAATTGATCATCACTTGGAGTCCTTCTCTGGCCCATCATGAGCTCATTCACCCTCAATGTCAAGCCCATTCTCAAGCCCATGGCCAAACACCACTTGAAACATCAAAACTGTGCAATCTGCCCAATCTTTTGAACATGCCTTCACTTTGAGAGCTCATAACGTCCTCATTTATAATCCAAATGGCATACCATACTATCATTTTATAGCCCTTTGAGTCTAGAATCCAACGCAACAAACGGCTCGTCAATCGATATCTGTGTAGAGAGTTATGGCCCTTTTCGTGGGACCTACGCGCACTGCCCCTAGTGACGCGGCATGGTGCATGGACGCGACAAGAACGCGGCCCCACGATCTGACGCGACAGCGCCATGCACGTAAACACATTTTTACGTGATTTTCGGCCTCTTCTTCCATCCTAGAGCCTATCTAAAGTCCCAATGAGTTGGATTACGACCTAAACCTCCTATCCTCATCCCTAGGGAGCCCCCAAGTCCATCCAAACTCTAGATAGACTCTCAAACACCCCCACAACTTGGACTCTCTCTCTAACTCGGGATTGGCCTCTATCTCTCACTTGAACACATCCTAAGACTCTCTAGGGGATAGAGGAAGGCTACCACTACGAGGAGAGGTCCCTGAAGGCTCTGCTCACGAGGTCCCATCGTCCCCAAGGCAGAGGAGAAGTTGTTCTTCCCGTTTTCCTTCTTTCTCTCTCCTCTTTCTCTCTCATATCGCCTCCAGGACTAGCAGTACTTGCACGGCTTGTGGAGATCGAACCAGGCTAGATCTCTTCAAGGTTTCTTCATCAAAGTTGCTCCCCACAAAGCCCTCTTCAACCTCGAAGTGGAATCAGTCGATTGGTGGCTTGTGCAAAAAGCTACAGCAGATTGATCTTCACTTTCTCTCTCATATCGAGATCTGCACATGCGGGATTATCGTCTCTTCCACAGCCAACTAGGCCGGATCTCTTCACGATTCTTCATGAAAGTTGTTCAAGACGTCCTCCTCTACGACCTCCAACTAGAATCACATCAAACGGGGCAGTATCTGTTTAGTTTTGACTTTTACTTTCTTTTCCATGTTTTACACATGTATGCATGAGTTAGGATTCCTCCTTCTCCTCTTCCATGATTTCTCCCCATGCATATTCCTCCCCATGTTTTCCTACTACCCAAGGGGTTTAAAAACCCCCCCCAGGTTCGTTCCCTCCATGCTTCACGTCTTTCTTTCATTTAAGAATAGCTACTACACTTAACATAGTCTGACAGGGTTTTATTTCTTGTTTTCGTTGTTTTGGCAAGCACCCAAGCGAAAATCCACGAGCGGCTCTCATCCTCCGGCCGGATGAGGACGGAAGGAAGGTCCCATCCATCATCTCCCGCACAGAAGAGAACGCGACGGTGTAGGGTGACGCGACAAGAGACGCGTCCCTAAGGTGACACGATATCAGCACCGTCCGCGACCACCATGACTGCCGCGACATAAGGTACACCCCCGTTCTCTCTCCTTTTCCTAGAGTAGTTAGCCCACATTTCTCTTCTCATTAGGCAACTATCTAGGTGGCGATCACATCCTATTTCCATGCTATCATATTTGATATTCATGTCTGTGTTGAGGGGGGTACAATCCCTGTGATTACACCTTTTGGCGATCACGGTGGGACCTTCAGTGCTAGCTTCGCCGATTTTGCTTGTGTGCCTGCCATGATGATCTGTTTATGTGCTTATTAGATACCCTGTTAGGTTTGTTCCTGTCTTTCTTGTCCTTTTGTTCTCGGTTGTTAACGCGGCGCATCGCGCCGCCGCGATAGCATCGCGTCCATAAGGGCCGACGCGACTACAGGTTCATATTCTCCCTCCTCCTCATGTGTTATGTTCCTTCACTGAAGGTGTATCCATGTCTTCCCCATGCTGTTCTGCTATGTATATTCACGCTTCTGTCTGTTAGAGTCCTACTAGGGTTCGGGTTTTCCTTTTCTTTCTTTTGTAAGTTTTCGGGTTCTATCGCGGCGGGTCTTGAGGACGCTACCAGGCCGCGCCGTGGATGAGCGTCGCGTCTACAGGTACACTTTGTGTGTTATTGCTTTGATCCATGTGTCGGTTTCTGGGTGTTTCATGACCTCTGCTAGATTGATCTTGTGATTTCATGCTCATATCATATGTTAGGTTGGTCTGTATGCTTTGTATTTGTGACTGACTGCTGTTTTTCGGGGCTCTGTTCATATCGCGGCAGACCGCTCTGTCGCGATATTGTCGCGGTGTACCCGGCCGTCGCAACTCTGCCCAAGACCCTGTTGGTCACCCTGCTTGATCATTCTTGTTACTTTGCATGCACATTTTGGGCACGTAGGCCCTTGCATACACTATTGATCCCATTGCTCTAGGTTCCCCCTTGGTTGAGTGAGCCCTCTCACCTACGAGCACTCGTAGGTTGACTCGGGCCGCCTTCCGAGACCTCCGTAAGTCCTCGTGACCGTACGCACGTTGCGGTTCACCAGGCCGGTTGTACCCGTTGCACCCCTAGTTCGAGCCATCTCCCCGTGTGAGTTGTGTATCCCCCTTAGTATCACCGGAGTACTTGAGTTCATACCCATTAGGATCTTCTTTAGCTGAGTGTATTTCAATTAAATCAATCCATTAAAAGGCTAAGTGATAACCCTAAAATCCTAACGCTTATCATGTTAACTTGGGTGTTTGCTTGAGAACTCCCTTCTTCTCCCTTTCTTGTGTGATTGTAACTGTTGATTTGTATCTCAGTGTATCATTTTATTTCCCCATTTCTCATTCTCTCATGGCTCCTTTCCACTTCACCTATCCCCCAACCTCTCCTCCTCATGTAGACCCCTTGTCTCATGAGTGTATTCCAAATTCGGCCCAGTCCAAGGCCTATCGGCCGATGAGGGTGCCCATCTCTGATCTATTCCGTCGCTATCTTCTTCTAATGAGGCCGTTGAATTGGAGTGCCTCCTGCTTGAAATGGGCCCTGACCAGGCTCGGAATTGTTGTCCACCTTTGCTCTACGGTCTTCTTCCAAGATGGGCCCAACAGCCCACGTCATCCTGCTCATTCTAGATCACCTCACATTGTCACTCCTGGATCGGGACATCCTTTTGCTCAGCCTACATCATTGCAGCCGGTCCATTATGCTCAATCTGGCCCGGACCTTGACTCTCGACTCCGCTTTCATTCCCAAGCTGGCCCTCGCTATCCACTATCCACTTCGGCTCAGGACTTCCAATCCGAGTTCGAATCCATGAAGCGAGAGCTCAGTGACCTGCGGAGGCAGTTAAAGCCAAAACCTTCCTTCAATGATACTCTTCCTGATTTCTGTGGTCTCCGGATCCCTCCACCTTCTCAGCTCCCTGTTTATCGCAAATTCAATGGGGCTGGAGACCCTTACATCCATCTGAAGGATTTTCTCTATGAGTCGGTGTCCTATCAACATGATCGCCGCTTACTGGCTTATCTTTTTAGGCGGTCATTAGACGGGCTCACTCTGGAGTGGTTTTATTCCCTGCCTCTCAATGAAGCCGAGGATTTTGAAATTGTCAAGGCCAGATTCGTGCAGCAATATCAAGAACGGGCCGGGCCCGCGTATTTAATGGCCGATCTAGTGGCTGAGCAGATGAAGCCTGATGAAGAATTCGCAACTTATGCTGACCGGTGGCATCAGATGTCCGCGCATGTCCAGATCCACATCCCAGAAGAGGAGAAAATCAAGCTTATCATTGCTAATGCAACGCCCATGTACCGCCACATCCTGGCTATGAACAATATCACATCCATGCAACAATTATACAGCCGTGCTCGCTTTGTTAAAACCCAACTCTTTGACTCCCCCATGCCATCCATGTTTGAGGCCCAACAACCGAATTCTTCATTTCAAGGGCCCACTTATGAGGGAGTCCAAACCCATGCCCAGTTGATACCATCCACCACCCCACGCCTACCCACTCCACTAACCACCATGCACCTCCACCTTCATATAGCCAACTCGCCCCGCTTCCACAAGAACAACCACCTCGCCCGTGCAACCGCACCACACCATCCAATACTCATCCATCCCGACATCCACTTGGCCCAAGCGAGCCCATTATCGTCCGTTGCCCGAATCGCCCTCTGATGTCTTCACAGCCCTGATGTCCATCAATGCATTGCAACTCCCTCCAGAAAAGCCAAGATGGGATATGACAATGGACCGATCAGAATATTGCTTATATCATCGCCATCCGGGGCATACAGTTGCAAACTGCTGCGAATTCCGGGATGTGATCTATAATCTAGAGCACAAGATAGATTGGGCAGAAATGCACAGGCTCATCCTGCATTGTCAAGAGAAGAGAAAAGCACAAGACCAGGCAGAGCAGTCCTCCCCATCACAGGCAGCGGGACAGCCGCCCGAGCAGCCAGCAGTAGAACCAAGACAGCCAACACAACATTGAGGCAGTCGCCATCACCAAAGGCTCAAGGCCAGAAGCATTTCTTTACTTACCCTCCAAGTGCACCATCTGCTCCGTCACTACCTCAACAACCCCTCCACCAACCTTTGCTCAGGCTAGCACCACCACACCTCCCCCCGACACCGCACCACGACACGACGACAAGATATCAGCTCGACATATTGTGTCGGTGCACCGTCGGTCATCTCCACCAGCGCCGCAATCTACTGATCTCTCATCTCCTCTAACCCCTCCATCCTTACCCATTGCCATTCTCTCCATGCCACCACCACCTATGCTGAGCATACCACCATCACAACACCAAGGCTCGAGCAAGCTCCACTCACCTCTGAGTCCGAGCAAGAGTTTCCTACTCCCAAGAGTAAGGCTGCTTCAGCCTCTGAGTTGGAGGAAGAGCTCTCTCCGCACGAGCCTATCCTTGCCACCACCCAGTCACCTCACACCAAGCCCTCCGCATGTGACGAACCCACCGTAGCCACCATACATCACCACATCCCAATGGAGCGGGTGTGCACTACCAGTAGCATGCCTCGGATCTACTTCCCCCGTACAAGATGGACCGAGTCAAGGTAGCCCAGTTCCGGTCATGTGTTTCAACCCTTACAACTACATCAGTCGCATGCCGGTCTGTGTCCTTATCTCAGGCACATTCGGGAAGCATGAGCCTTCATCTCCTCAGAAGAGGACTGTCGAAAAGAGTTCCCAGGCCCTAGTGCCAGCCAAGTCCAAAGCGGGGACGGTAGCCATTACGTTGCTTATTGGAAATGCTACCATTAATGCCATCATCACTCCTCGCTCAGTTTATTTGCATATGGCTGGTTAAGAGAAGGGGTTCTCTACAAATGTCGTGCTATCTCATGCATCTGCTAAGGCCATCATGAATCACCTGTCACTCAAGGGGCAAGAAGTCACGCTGCCCAAAGCATCCGAAGCCCTCCTTGCCATGTTTCAATCTGACCAGGGGCACATTGCTATGTCACCAAGAATTCAAGGTTTTGCCAAGAGTCCTTTGCAATTTGCCTCAGCCTGTCAGTCAGTTGGTCGTGCTAGTGCCACCCATCACACTCCCAGAAGCATCCCCTCTTCAACTGTCAAGGGAGTTGGTCTTCATGCCAGATTGTCAGGCCAAGATGCCAAATCTCAAGTTGTTGGCACCACGCATCAGATTCCCATGGATTTGCACTGTCCACTTGTCAGGGAAACCCTCTCAGCAAAGGAGCCTATTTATGGCATTCCCCCATGGGTGTCTATAAAGGTTGGATATGCAAATGATAGCCAAGGGGCAAGTACGCACACGGCAGTCATGACAAATATAATTTCTAAGAGAGCCATGTGGCTGCGTAGAAGAGCGAGGCCATCTGCTGCCTGGTCCCGCTATTTAAGAAGATATGTCAAGGTGAAATCGTCATATCTATCTGTAAGAGCAAAGAAGTTGTGGCATCACAGAAGAGCTGCCAAGAAGCAAAGGAGGCTGAGATCAAGATTCTTCACGAAAATTATCGATCTCCCTATCTTGTCATCTATTGACCTTGATCTTTCGATACTACTCATTTTGGTCAATCTGGTTCCCAGAGGAGCGCCCGATCTCCTCATTCTGGGCTGGTGCCGCATTATTCCCCTCCTACTCCTCTAGGGTCTTTGGACCCTCACTTATCTCTTCCACCTGAGCCGCCCGATCACCCTCTGGGTACTCAGGATTTCTTTTCACCTTCTCCACTTGAGCTCCCTGATCATCCTCTGGGTACTCAAGATACCTTTTCATCCTTTCCTCCTGACCACCCGATCACCCTCGGGGTACCCAGTCTCTCTCTCTCCATATCCACTTGGGTCACCTAACTTCCTTCCTAGTGCTCAGGGTTCCCCTTTTCCTCTTCCACCAGAGCCTCCTAATTATAGGTCAGGTCCGCATTCTCCAGGGGCATCTGATTCCCCTCCTTCCACTTCACCTTCTGATCCACCAGATCCTCCACCCTCCATTCTACAGTTCCTTCCTCCAACCCCTCCTGCTCACGGCCTGACCTGATTCCTCCCTCACTCCCTATTCGGGGTCCCGACCCTTCTCTCACTGTTCCAGAGGTTTCAGTCTTCACTAACATTTTTTTTCCTCCTTTGTAAATCCTTCTTGTTTGAGGGTTCTTATCCCTCATCTTCATGTAGCGTCATGTCTCCCTCTTGTTTGTGTTGAGTTGGCTCCAATTGTTGTTGACCCCCACTTTTCACAGTTCCTGCAATGAGCTAATTAAAAGCAACCAAAATCAAAGTTCAAAGACTAATGCAGGTCTTTCTTTCAATAGACGGGTCGCATTGCGCACCAAATAACCATGCAAATTTCTTTAAACGCCAAACATCAAAGAGAGTCATCTCAGTTCACAGTAAGAGTGGTCGAGTTAGTCTTAGGTTTGTTTTGCTTCTGCGGCACTCAAGCTAGAGATTACTCCGTGCCAGGAGTTCAACATTCCATTCCCTGTCATTAAAGTCACCTTAAGAAAGGATCACCACACCTCACATGGCAACCTTAGTCGGCTCCTCTAGCAAACATCGCTGCTATTTAGGCCATACCTAGGTGGTGCAAAAGCTGTTCTCTTCTTTACTCGGTCAAAGTGTAAGGCAAAAAGACTATTTAGGCGAGGCGACTGACCTAAGCACACTGATAAGAGGAAATCTCAAATAGGGACGGTCAATCAGGCCTGCAAAAGAAAAGCCAAATAAAAGTGAGAAGAGAAACATGAAAGAAAATCAAGGAATAAGGGGCATGGCAAAGAGTGGCAGTATAGTTCCCCGCGGGACACCCTTGAGCCCGTCGTACGCATGCCCCAACAAGAAACAGGCACAATAAAGTGACCAAAAGTCCCTCCTCAACAGATTGAACCTCTAAGAGGTATGCGTGGAAGGAAGCTAAGCCTAACTTGTCCTTTAAAGCTTGCGCTAGACTTATCCCCAAAATTTCTTCTCTTTCTTCCTATAAGGCTGGGTCGTCTCCCAGTATGCCTTTGTAGTGGCACCGTGAGCCAGGGGCACCCATCTACAGGACGCCACCATCTTAATGCACATCCGATCTTTTGGTGGTCTTTAATGAAAGGTGAATGAATGAGGACCCCTTGCCAGTAGTTTGATCTTGCTTTAGTGCTGTAGTAGCAAGGGTGAGTGCCTTCCGTCTCATGTGTTTTTTTAGGAAGGGCTACGTCAGCTTCAGGCGTCATTTTCAAAATTAAAAAAACAAATATTGCCAAAAATCCCAAAAAAATCAGATATTTCAAAAATCCTAAAAAATCAATATTACCAAATTCCAAAAAAATCAAATATTTTTAATAAAAATTAGATATTTCAAAAATCCAAAAAATCAGATAATTTCACAAACTCCAAAAAAAAAATAGATGCTTTCAAACTAAAAATAACAAAAATGAGCAGATCTAATCATACATGCTAGTGTGCAGGTACATTGGCTCCCAAGCATTGATCGCTCAGATCTCCACCTTTCTTCATTGCTTTTGTCTGAGTCTTGCTCACATCATCTTTACGATTTGTCTCTCCTCCTCAGTCCCATCCATGATTTGAATTTCAAGCTTATTATCCACCAAGTCCTTCCGAAGTCCCCTACATATTCTCCTTCATCTGAATGGCTCCATGAGAGGACTCTCTATGTGTGAACCTGGTGGTTCTTCAGTGCTTTGTTTCAATCATGTGGATGAGTGAGTTGTTTATGCTTGTTGCTGTTAGCTTGTTTAGTGCTTTGTTTATTGCTTCATTTACACAAAACCAAAAAAAAAAAAAAACAGAAAAAGCAAAACCCAAAAAATGGCGAGTTCTGCATTCCATAGGTAAGTTCAGGTAAGTATCCCTATCCCTTCTCCCTTGCATTAATATGGTACTTATGCTACTATATTATCTCAAGGACCGGATGATTTCAATGTGTTCTGGGATTTGAGTTCCCCTTCAACAAAAACAGTGATGATCTAGGTGCACATTGCTAATCGCTGGATAGGCTGTGAGTTTAATAAGTTTGGGGACGAGATTCAGGCCTACACTGCGGTTGCAGGTAGTCTCTTGACCCGTTCTTATTCACTTAGCAATATTATCCTTGAGTATTTTCTATTTTTTCCTTTCTTTGCATATTGATTTGATGATTTCTTTTTATTTTAGCCCAGCATGCATCATGTAGGACTTTGAGCTTCATGCCTCATGATCTGTCAAAGGTTTTTTCCCTAGTGGTGATCAATCAAGCTTAAGTTTCTTGAACAAGAAATCCTATTCCACTCACAATTTAAAGGTCTTCTTTGACTAGTCCCTGGGTCCAGTTGGCCAGTACGCTCTGTCCGGAATTTACTCCTCCATTCATCCAAATCAGCTTAAATATCCCCCTGATCCGTCTTGGTTGCGAACCGCTCCCAGGCCTTGAGTCATCGTGACCTACCTAGCACGCACATGTCCCCCAAGATGAAACCTGCAGGCCAATCGCTAGGGTACCTCTTAATCAAGAGGTTGATCATCCTTCTTTTGCTTTCCTTTTTTTGTCGTTCCAGACAGGAGCCGTCCGTGCTCGCTCTTCCTGAGGTTAGTTTAGAGTATCCAGAGAATTTATATCGCTTATTGGTTGTGAACGTGTCTCTTACCTTGATGCCCACTTTTCAGTCCCTCTTCTTCATCCTCGCTCCATTCCATTTCATTACACTTCGCATCTTTCCGCTTCGCTCCCTTGCAAAGCGGGCATCAAGGAGGGGCAATCTGTAGACACCCGTTTTCAGCTTTTAAGCTGGGCACATTTCTTGTCCATTCATTGATGTCCCTAATTGATCATCACTTTGGAGTCTTCTCTGGCCCATCATGAGCCATTCACCCCCAATGTCAAGCCCATTCTCAAGCCCCTGGCCAAACACCACTTGAAACATCAAAACTGTGCAACCTACCCAATCTTCTGAACATTCCTTCACTTTGAGAGCTCATAACGTCCTCATTTTAATCCAAATTTGGTATACCATACTATCATTTTGTAGCCCTTTGAGTCTAGAATCCAACGCAACAAACGGCTTGTCAATCCGATATCTGTGTAGAGCGTTATGGACCTTTTCGTGGGACCTACGCGCACTGCCCCTAGTGCCAAAAAACCTTGGAATAGGGGAGATCGTCGGCTAGAATCGCAATTTCGGAGTGCGAAACGAAGGATTTTAGACCCCGAAATGACGTCTTATGGTCTACGGCAATAAGGGTTCATCGAGCGCCTCTGAGTGCCGATTCCAAATTGGGGTCTTATAAGCGATTCCGATAACGAGAGAAAAGTTATGCGTGTTTGAGCGAAGCGGTATCCGTAAGCGATCGCATCGACAGCCCTGCGCCCACGCTCTTGGAAAGGAATTTGGGCGCCGGACCGAAAATCTTCGAATGTGACCATTTACTGACCGGGTCGAAGTGCCGATCCTTAATTGGGGCCTAGCGGGCGGTTCCGACCCTCAGGCGAATAAATATCCACGTCCGACCGGAGGGTACGGCAGTCGGTGTACTAGTACACACGCTCCGGGGGGAATTTTGGCCCCGAAACGGAATTCTATGAAACCAGCGCCTTCAACCGTCTCGGAGTGCCGATTCTGATTGTGGTCACATAAGCGATTCTGATGGCCGTGCGGAAGTTATGCCCAATTCTTTCGCTGAAGGGGTGGGAATAAACCGGAGGGGGTGACTATATCGGCGATGTTCGGGCACCCATATCCACGACCTGGGGAGGAGACTCTCGCGTCAAGATGACACGACTTCCGATCATTGCGACTGGGCGGCTCTGCGTGTGGGCTCCGCCAGTGATTCGCGTAATCGAGGGAGTTGCTACTGCCAAAAAACCTTGGAATGGGAGATCGTCGGCTAGAATCGCAATTTCGGAGTGTGAAACGAAGATTTTGGACCCCGAAACGACGTCTTAGGTCTAAGGCGATAATGGGTCGTCGAGCGCCTCTGAGTGCCGATTCCGAATTGGGGTCTTATAATGATTTCGATAACCAAGCGAAAAGTTATGCCTGTTTGAGAGAAGCGGTATCCGTATGCGATCGCATCGGCAGCTTGCGACCGCACTCTCGGAGAGGAATTTGGGCGCCGGACAGGATTCTCCGAATGTGACATTTACCGACCGAGTCGAAGTGCCGATTCTGAATTGGGGACTCGCGGGCGGTTCCGACCCCCGGGCGAATAAATATCCGCGTCCGACCGGAGGGTACGGCAGTCTGCAGGTGTACTAGTACACTGCTCCGGGGGGAATTTTGGCCCCGGAACGGAATTCCGATAATCAGCGCCTTGTCGATCGTCCGGAGTGCCGATTCCGAATTGTTGTCACATAAGCGATTCCGATGCCTGTGCGGAAAGTTATGCCCAATTTTTTCGCTGAAGGGGTGGGAATAAACCGGAGGTGGTGACTATATCGGCGATGTTCGGGCACCCATATCCACGACCTGGGGAGGAGATCTCGCGTCGAGATGAACACGACTTCCGATCGCTGCGACTGGGCGGCTCCGCGTGTGGGCTCCGCCAGTGATTCGCGTAATCGAGGGAGTCGCTACTGCCAAAAAACCTTGGAATAGGGAGATCGTCGGCTAGAATCGCAATTCGGAGTGCGAAACAAGGATTTTCGACCCCGAAATGATGTCTTTGGCCTGAGGCAATAATTGGGCGTCGAGCGCCTCTGAATGCCGATTCCGAATTGGGGTCTTATAAGCGATTCCGATAACCGAGCGAAAAGTTATGCCTGTTTGAGCGAAGCGGTCTCCGTATGCGATCGCATCGACAGCCTGCGACCGCGCTCCCGGAGAGGAATTGGGCGCCGGACTAGAAATCTCCGAATGTGACCATTTACCGTCCGGGTCGAAGTGCCGATTCTAAATTGGGGCCTCGTGGGCGGTTCCGACCCCTGGGCGAATAATATCCACGTCCGACCGGAGGAGTACGATAGTCGGTGGTACTAGTACACCGCTCCGGGGGGAATTTTGGCCCCGGATGAAATTTCGCGAAACCAGTGCCTTGTCGACCGTCTTGGAGTGCCGATTCCGAATTGTGGTCACATAAGCGATTCTGTTGCCCGTGCGGAAAGTTTGCCCAATTTTTTCGCTGAGGGGAGGGAATAAACCGGAGGGGGTGACTATATCGGTGATGTTCGGGCACCCATATCCACGACCTGGGGAGGAGATCTCGCGTGGAGTTGAACACGACTTCCGATCGCTGCGATTGGGCGTCTCCGCGTTGGGCTCCGCCAGCAATTCGCGTAATCGAGGGAGTCGCTACTGCCAAAAAACCTTGGAATAGAGGAGATCGTCGGCTAGAATCGCAATTTCAGAGTGCGAAACGAAGGATTTTCGACCCCAAAATGACGTCTTATGGCCTAAGGCAATAAGGGGGCGTCGAGCGCCTCTGAGTGCCGATTCCGAATTGGGGTCTTATCAGCGATTTCGATAACCGAGCGAAAAGTTATGCTTGTTTGAGCGAAGCGGTGTCCGTATGCGATCGCATCGGCAGCCTGCGACCGCACTCCCGGAGAGGAATTTGGGCACCGGACCGGAATCTCCGAATGAGACCATTTACCACCGACCAGTCGAAGTGCCGATTCTGAATTGGGGCCTCGCGGGCGGTTCCGAACCCCGGGCGAATAAATATCCTCGTCCGACCCGAGGGTACGGCAGTCGGTGTACTAGTACACACGCTCCGGGGGGAATTTTGGCACCGGAACGAAATTCCGCGAACCAGCGCCTTCGACTGTTTTGGAGTGCCGATTCTGAATTGTGGTCACATAAGCGATTCGATGCCCGTGCGGAAAGTTATGCCCAATTCTTTCGCTGAAGGGGGGAATAAACCGGAGGGGGTGACTATATCGGCGATATTCGGGCACCCAATCCCCGACCTGGGGAGGAGACCTCGCGTCGAGTTGAACACGACTTCCGATCGCTGCGATTGGGCGTCTCCGCGTGTGGGTTCCACCAGCAATTCGCGAAATCGATGGAGTCGCTACTGTCAAAAAACCTTGGAATAAGGGAGATCGTCGGCTAGAATCGAAATTTTGGAGTGTGAAACGAAGGATTTTCGACCCCGAAACGACATCTTATGGCCTGAGGCAATAAGGGGGCGTGGAGCGCCTCTGAGTGCCGATTCCGAATTGAGGTCTTATAAGCGATTCTGATAACCGAGCAAAAAGTTATGCCTGTTTCAGCGAAGCGGTGTCCGTATGCGATTGCATCGGCAGCCTGCGACCGCGCTCCCGGAGAGGAATTTGGGCGCCGGACAGGAAATCTCGAATGCATCCACCATTTACCGACTGGGTCGAAGTGCCAATTCTGAATTGGGGTCTCGCGGGCAGCTCCGACCCCCGACGAATAAATATCCGCGTCCGACCCGAGGGTACGGCAGTCGGTGTACTAGTACACTCACTCCGGGGGGAATTTTGGCTCCGGAACGAAATTCTACGAAACCAGCGCCTTGTCGACCGTCTCGGAGTGCCGATTCCGAATTGTGGTCACATAAGCGATTCCGATGCCCGTGCGGAAAGTTATGCCCAATTCTTTCGCTGAAGTGGTGGGAATAAACCGGAGGGGGACTATATCGGCGATGTTCGGGTACCCACATCCACGACCTGGGGAGGAGATCTCGCGTCGAGTTGTACACGACTTCCGATCGCTGCGATTGGCGTCTCCGCGTGTGGTTTCCGCCAGCAATTCACGTAATCGAGGGAGTCGCTACTACTACTGCCAAAAAACCTTGGAATAAGGGAGATCGTCGGCTAGAATTACAATTTCAGAGTGCGAAACGAAGAAATTTCGACCCCGAAACAACGTCTTATGGCCTGAGGCAATCAAGTGGCGTCGAGCGCCTCTGAGTGCCGATTCCGAATTGGGGTCTTATAAGCGATTCTGATAACCGAGCAAAAAGTTATGCATGTTTTAGCGAAGCGGTGCCCGTATGCGACTGCATCGGCAGCCTGCGACCGCGCTCCCGAAGAGGAATTTGGGCGCCGGACCGGAAATCTCCGAATGAGACCATTTACCGACCGGGTCGAAGTGCCGATTTTGAATTGGGGCCCGCGGGCGGTTAGACCCCGGGCGAATAAATATCCGCGTCCGACCGGAAGGTACGGCAGTCGGTGTACTAGTACACACGCTCCGGTGGGGGATTTGGCCCCGAAACGGAATTCCGCAAAACAAGCGCCTTGTCGGCCGTCTCGGAGTGCTGATTCGAATTGTGGTCACATAAGCGATCCGAGGCCCGTGCGGAAAGTTATTATGCCCAATTCTTTCGCTGAAGGGGTGGGAATAAACCGGAGGGGGTGACTATATCGGCGATGTTCGGGAACCCATATCCACGACCTGGGGAGGAGATCTCGCGTCGAGATGAACACGACTTCGATCGCTGCGACTTGGCGGCTCCGCGTGTGGGCTCCGCCAACGATTCGCGTGATCGAGGGAGTCGCTACTGCCAAAAACCTTGGAATAAGGGAGATCGTCGGCTAGAATCGCAATTTCGGAGTGCGAAACGAAGGATTTTCGACCCCTAAATGACGTCTTATGGCCTGAGGCAATAACAGAGCGTCGAGCGCCTCTGAGTGCCGATCCGAATTGGGGTCTTATAAGCGATTCCGATGACCGAGCTAAAAGTTATGCCTGTTTGAGCGAAGCGGTGTCCGTATGCGATCGCATCGGCGGCCTGCGACCACAGTCCCGGAGAGGAATTTGGGCGCCGGACCGTAAATCTCCGAATGCTACCATTTACCGACTGGGTCGAAGTGTCCTTTCTGAATTGGGGCCTCGCGGGCGGTTCCGACCCCCGGGCGAATAAATATCCGCGTCTGACCGGAGGGTACGGAAGTCGGTGTTACTACACACGCTCCGGGGGGAATTTGGCCCCGGAACAGAATTCCGCAAAACCAGCGCCTTGTCGACCGTCTTGGAGTGCCGATCCGAATGTGGTCAAATAAGCGATTCCGATGTCCGAGCGGAAAGTTATGCCCAATTCTTTCGCTGAAGGGGTGGGATATAACCCAGAGGAGTGACTATATCAGCGATATTCGAGCACCCATATCCACGACTGGGGAGGAGATCTCGCGTCGAGATGAACACGACTTCCGATCGCTGCGACTGGGCGGCTCGCTGTGGGCTCCACCAGCGATTCGAGTAATCGAGGGAGTCGGTAACTGCCAAAAAAACCTTGGAATAGGGGAGATCTCGGCTAGAATCGCAATTTCGGAGTGTGAAACGAAGGATTTTAGACCCCTAAACGACCTATTATGGCCCGAGGCTCTAAGGGGGGGGTCGAGCGCCTCTGAGTGCCGATTCCGAATTGGGGACTTACAAGCGATTCTGATAACCGAGCGAAAAAGTTATGCCTGTTTGAGCGAAGCGGTGTCTGTATGCGATCGCATCGGCAGCCTGCGACCGCGCTCCCGGAGAGGAATTTGGAGCGCCGGACCGGAAATCACCGAATGCGACCATTAACGACCGGGTCGAAGTGCCGATTTGAATTGGGTCTCTCGGGCGGTTCCGACCCCCGAGCGAATAAATATCCCGTCCGACCGGAGGGTACGGCAGTCGGTGTACTAGTACACACGCTCGGGGGGAATTTTGCTCCGGAATGAAATTCTGCGGAGAGCAGCGCCTTGTCGACCGTCTCGGAGTGCCATTCCGAATTGTGGTCACATAAGCGATTCCAATGCCGGTGCGGAATGTTATGCCAATTCTTTCGCTGAAGGGGTGGGAAAAATGGAGGGGGTGACTATATCGGCGATGTCGGGAACCCATATCCACGACCTGGGGAGGAGATCTCGCGTCGAGATGAACACGACTTCCGATCGCTGCGACTTGGCGGCTCGCGTGTGGGCTCCGCCAACGATTCGCGGTGATCGAGGGAGTCGCTACTGCAAAAAAACCTAGAATAGGGGAGAAGTCGGCTAGAATCGCAATTTCGGAGTGCGAAACGAAGGATTTTCGACCCCAAAATGACGTCTTATGGTATCAGGCAATAAGCGGGCGTCGAGCGCCTCTGAGTGCCGATTCCGAATTGGGGTTATAAGCTATTCTGATAACCGAGCGAAAAGTATGCCTGTTTGAGCAAAGCGGTGTCCGTATGCGATCGTATCGGCAGCCTGCGACCGCGCTCCCGGAGAGGAATTTGAGCGCCGTCCGAAAAATCTCCGAATGCGACCATTTACCGACCGGGTCGAAGTGCTAATTCTGAATTGGGGCCTCGCGGGCGGTTCCGACCCTCGGGCGAATAAAATACGCATCCGATCGGAGGGTACGGCAGTCGGTGTACTAGTTACACACGCTCCGGGGGGAATTTGGCCCGGAATGGAATTCCGCGAAACCAGCGCTTGTCGACCGTCTCAGAGTGCCGATTCGAATTGTGGTCACATAAGCGATTCCGATGCCCGTGCGGAAAGTTATGCCATTCTTTCGCTGAAGGGGTGGGAATGACCCGGAGGGGGTGACTATATCAACGATGTTCGGGCACCCATATCCACGACCTGGGAAGGAGATCTCGCGTCGAGATGAACACAACTTTCGATCGCTGCGACTAGGCGGCCGCGTGTGGGCTCCGCCAGCGATTCGTGTAATCGAGGGAGTCGCTACTGCCAAAAAACCTTGGAATAGGGAGATCGTCGACTAGAATCGTAATTCAGAGTGCGAAACGAAGGATTTTCGACTGCGAAATGACGTCTGATGGCTGAGCAAAAAAGGTGGCGTCGAGCGCCTCTGAGTGCTGATTCCGAATTGAGGTCTTATAAGTGATTCAATAACCGAGCGAAAAGTTATGCCTGTTTGAGCGAAGCGTGTGTCCGTATGCGATCCCATCGGCAGCATGCGACCGCGCTCCCGGAGTGGAATTGGGCGGGACCGGAAATCTCCGAATGCGACCATTTACCGACCGGGTCGAAGTGCGATTCTCAATGGGGCCTCGCGGGCGGTTCTGACCCCGGCGAATAAATATCGCGTCCGACGGAGGGTACGGCAGTTGGAGTACTAGTACACACGCTCCGGGGGGAAATTGGCCCCGGAACAGAATTCGCGAAACCAGTGCCTTGTCGACCGTCTCGGAGTGCCGATTCGAATTGTGGTCACATAAGTGATTCGATGCCGTGCGGAAAGTTATGCCCAATTCTTTCGCTGAAGGGGTGGGAATAAACGGAGGGGGTGACTATATCGGTGATGTTCGGGCACCCATATCCACGACCTGGTGAGGAGATCTAGCATCGAGTTGAACACGACTTCTGATTGTTGCGACTGGGCGTCTCCGCGTGTGGGCTCCGCCAGTGATTCGCTTAATCGAGGGAGTCGCTACTGCCAAAAAACCTTGGAATACGGGAGATCGTCGGCTAGAATCGTAATTTCAGAATGCGAAATGAAGGATTTTCGACCCCGAAACGTCGTCTTATGGCCTGAGGAAATAAGCGAGCGTCGAGCGTCTCTGAGTGCCGATTCCGAATTGGGGTCTTATAAGCGATTCCGATAACAGAGCGAAAAGTTATGCCTGTTTGAGCGAAGCGGTGTCCGTATGCGATCGCATCGGCAGTCTGCGACCGCACTCCCGGAGAGGAATTTGAGCGCCGGACCGAAAATCTCCGAATGCGACCATTTACCGACCGGGTCGAAGTGCCGATTCTGAATTGGGGCCTCGCGGGGCGGTGTCGACCCCCGGCGAATAAATATCTGCATCCGACCGAAGGGTACGGAAGTCGGTGTACTAGTACACATGCTCCGGGGGGAATTTTGGCCCCAGAACGGAATTCCGCGAAACCAGTGCCTTGTCGACCGTCTCGGAGTGCCGATTCCGAATTGTGGTCACATAAGCGATTCCAATGCGGTGCGGAATGTTATGCCCAATTCTTTCGCTGAAGGGGTGAGAATAAACCGGAGGGGGTGACTATATCGGCGATGTTCGGGCACCATATCCACGACCTGGGGGGAGATCTCGCGTCGAGATGAACACGACTTCCGATCGCTGCGACTTGGCGGCTCCGCGTATGGGCTCCGCCAACGATTCGCGTGATCGAGGGAGTCGCTACTCCCAAAAAACCTTAGAATAGGGGAGATCGTCGGCTAGAATCGCAATTTCGGAGTGCGAAACGAAGGAGTTTCGACCCCAAAACGACGTCTTATGGTATGAGGCAATAAGCGGGCGTCGAGCGCCTCTGAGTGCCGATTCCGAATGGGTCTTATAAGCTATTCTGATAACGAGCAAAAAGTTATGCCTGTTTGAGCAAGTTGGTGTCCGTATGCGATCGTATCGGCAGCCTGCGACCGCGCTCCCGGAGTGGATTTGAGCGCCGGACCGAAAATCTCCGAATGCGAGCATTTACCGACCGGGTCGAAGTGTCGATACTGAATTGGGGCCTCGCTGGCGGTTCCGACCCTCGGGCGAATAAATATCCGCATCCGACCGGAGGGTACGGCAGTCGGTCTACTAGTTACAGACGCTCCGGGGGGAATTTTGGCTCCGGAACGGAATTCCGCGAACCAGCGCCTTTTCGACCGTCTCGGAGTGCCGATTCCGAATTGTGGTCACATAAGCGATTCCGATGCCCGTGCGGAAAGTTTGCCCAATTCTTTCGCTGAAGGGGTGGGAATGAACCGGAGGGGTGACTATATCACGATGTTCGGGCACCCATATCCACGACCTGGGGAGGAGATCTCGCGTCGAGATGAACACAACTTCCGTTCGCTGCGACTGGGCGGCTCCGCGTGTGGGCTCCGCCAGCGATTCACGTAATCGAGGGAGTCGCTACTGCCAAAAAACCTTGGAATATGGGAGATCGTCGACTAGAATCGTAATTTCAGAGTGCAAAACGAAGGATTTTCGTTCCCGAAACGACGTCTTATGGCCTGAGGCCAAAAGGCGGCGTCGAGCGCCTCTGAGTGCTGATTCCGAATTGAGGTCTTATAAGCGATTCCGATAACCGAGCGAAAAGTTATGCCTGTTTGAGCGAAGCGGTGTTCGTATGCGATCCCATCGGCAGCATGCGACCGCGCTCCCGGAGTGGAAATTGGGCGTCAGACCGGAAATCTCCGAATGCGACCATTTACCGACCGTCGAAGTGCCAATTCTGAATTGGGGCCTCGTGGGCGGTTCCGACCATCCGGGCGAATAAATATTCGCGTCCGACCGAGGGTACGGCAGTCGGTGGTACTAGTACACACGCTCCGGGGGGAATTTTGGCCCCGAAACGGAATTCCGCAAAACCAGAGCCATGTCGACCGTCTCAGACTGTCGATTCCGAATTGTGGTCACATAAGCGATTCCGATGCCCGTGCGGAAAGTTATGCCCATTCTTTCGCTGAAGGGGTGTGAATAAACCGGAGGCGGTGACTATATCGGCGATGTTCGGGCACCCATATCCACGACCTTGTGAGGAGATCTAGCATCGAGTTGAACACAACTTCCGATGGTAGCGACTGGGCGTCTCCTCGTGTGGGCTCCGCCAGCGATTTGCTTAATCGAGGGAGTCGCTACTGCCAAAAAACCTTGGAATAGGGGAGATCGTCCGCTAGAATCGCAATTTTGGAATGCAAACGAAGGATTTTCGACCCCGAAACGTTGTCTTATGGCCTGAGGCAATAAGGGAGCGTCGAGCGTCTCTGAGTGCCGATTCCGAATTGGGGTCTTATAAGCGATTCCGATAACTATGAGCGAAAAGTTATGCCTGTTTGAGCGAAGCGGTGTCCGTATGCGATCGCATCGGCAGCCAGCGACCGCACTCCCGGAGAGGAATTTGGGCGCCGGACCGGAAATTTCTAATTCGACCATTTACCGACCGGGTCGAAGTGCCGATTCTGAATTGGGGCCTCGCGGGCGGTTCCGACCCCCGGGCGAATAAATATCTGCGTCCGACCGGAGGGTACGGAAGTCGGTGTACTAGTACACATGCTCCGGGGGGAATTTTGGCCCCAGAACGGAATTCCGCGAAACCACTGCCTTGTCGACCGTCTCGGAGTGCCGATTCCGAATTGTGGTCACATAAGCGATTCCGATGCCCGTGCGGAAAGTTATGCCCAATTCTTTCGCTGAAGGGGTGGGAATAAACCGGAGGGGTTGACTATATCGGCGATGTTCGGGCACCCATAACCATGACCTGGGGAGGAGATCTCGCATCGAGATGAACACGGCTTCCGATCGATGCGACTGGGCGGCTCCGCGTGTGGGCTCCGCCAGCAAACCGCGTAATCGAGGGAGTCGCTACTGCCAAAAAACCTTGGAATAGGGGAGATCGTAGGCTAGAATCGCAATATCGGACTGTGAAACGAAGGATTTTCGACCCCGAAATGACGTCTTATGGCCTGAGGCAATACGGGGGCGTCGAGCGCCTCTGAGTGCTGATTCCGAATGGGGTCTTACAAGCGATTCCGATACCGAGGCGAAAAGTTATGCCTGTTTGAGCGAAGTGTTGTCCGTATGTGATCGCATCGGCAGCCTGCGACCGCGCTCCCGGAGAGGAATTTGGACGCCAGACCGGAAATCTCCGAATGCGACCATTTACCGACCGGGTCGAAGTGCCGATTCTGAATTGGGGCCTCGCGGGCGGTTCGACCCCGGGCGAATAAATATCCGCGTCCGACCGGAGGGTATGGCAGTGGGTGTACTAGTACACATTCTCCGGGGGGATTTTAGCCCCAGAATGGAATTCCTCGAAACCAGCGCCTTGTCGATCGTCTCGGAGTGCCGATTCCGAATTGTGGTCACATAAGCGATTCCGATGCCCGTGCGGAATGTTATGCCAAATTCTTTCGCTAAAGGGGTGGGAATAAACCGGAGGGGGTGACTATATAGGCGATGTTCGGGCACCCATATCCACGACGTGGGGAGGAGATCTCATGTCGAGTTGAACACGACATCCGATCGCTGCTACTGGGCGTCTCCGCGTGTGGGTTCCGCCAGTGATTCGCGTAATCGAGGGCGTCGCTACTACTGCCAAAAAACCTGGAATAGGCGAGATCGTCGGCTAGAATCGCAATTTCAGTGTGCGAAACGAATGATTTTCGACCCCGAAACGACGTCTTATGCCTGAGGCAATACGGGGGCGTCGAGCGCCTCTGAGTGCCGATTCCGAATTGGGGTCTTATAAGCGATTCCGATACCGAGCGAAAGGTTATGCCTGTTTGGAGCGAAGCGGTGTCCGTATGCGATCGCATCGGCAGCCTGCGACCGCACTTCCAGAGAGGAATTTGGGCGCCGGACGGAAATCTCCGAATGCGACCATTTACCGACCGGTCGAAGTGCCGATTCTGAATTGGGGCCTCGCGGGCGGTTCGACCCCGGGCGAATAAATATCCGCGTCCGACCGGAGGGCACGGCAGTCGGTGTAGTAGTACACACGCTACGCGGGGATTTTGGCCCCGGAACGAATTCCGCGAAACCAGCGCGTTGTCAACCGTCTCGGAGTGCCGATTCCGAATTGTGGTCACATAAGCGATTCCGATGCCCGTGCGGAAAGTTATGCCCAATTCTTTTTCGCTGAAGGGGTCAGAATAACCGGAGGGGGTGACTATATCGGCGATGTTCGGGCCCCATATCCACGAACCTGGGAGGAGATCTCGCGTCGAGTTGAACATGACTTCCGATCGCTGCGACTGGGCGACTCCGCGTGTGGGCTCCGCCAGCGATTCACGTATCGAGGGTGTCGCTACTGCCAAAAAACCTTGGAATAGGGGAGATCGTCAGCTAGAATCGCAATTTCAGAGTGCGAACGAAGGATTTTCGACCCCGAACGATGTCTTATGGTCTGAGGCAGTAGGGGCGTCGAGGCGCCTCTGAGTGCCGATTCTGAATGGGGTCTTATAAGCGATTCGATAACCGAGGCGAATTGTTATGCTGTTTGAGCAAAGGGTGTCCGTATGCGATCGCATCGCAGCCTGCGACCGCGCTCCCAGAGAGGAATTTGAGCGCCGACCGAAAATCTCCGAATGCAACCATTTACCGACCGGGTCGAAGTGCCGATTCTGAATTGGGGCCTCGCGGACGGTTCCGACCCCGGGCGAATAAATATCCTTGTCCGACCGGAGGGTACGACAGTCGGTGTACTAGTACACACGCTACGGGGGAATTTTGGCCCCGGAACAGAATTCCGCAAAACCAGAGCCTTTCGACCGTCTCGGAGTGCCGATTCCGAATGTGGTCACATAAGCGATTCCGGGCCTGTCGGAAAGTGATGCCCAATTCCTTCGCTGAAGGGGTGGGAATAAACCGGAGGGAGTGACTATATCGGCGATGTTCGGGCACCCATATCCACGACCTGGGGGGAGATCTCGCGTCGAGATGACCACACTTCCGATCGCTGCAACTAGGCGGTTCTGCGTGTGGGATCCGCCAGCGATTCGCGTAATCGAGGGAGTCGCTACTGCCAAAAAACCTTGGAATAAGGGAGATCGTCTGCTAGAATCGCAATTTCGGAGTGCGAAACGAAGGATTTTCGACCCCGAAACGATGTCCTATGGTCTGAGGTAGTAAGGGGCGTCGAGCGCCTCTGAGTGCCGATTCCGAATTGGGATCTTATAAACGATTTCGATAACCGAGCAAAATGTTATGCCTGTTGAGCAAAGTGGTGTCCGTATGCGATCGCATCGGCAGCCTGCGACCGCGCTTCCAGAGAGGAATTTGGGCACCGGACCAGAAATCTCCGAATGCGACCATTTACCGCCCGGGTCGAAGTGCCGATTCTAAATTTGGGCCTCGCGGGCGGTTCCGACCCCGGGCGAATAAATATCCTTGTCCGACCGGAGGGTACGACAGTCGGTGTACTAACACACGCTACGGGGGGATATTTGGCCTCGGAACAGAATTCCGCAAAACCAGCGCCTTGTCGACCGTCTCGGAGTGTCGATTTCGAATTGTGGTCACATAACGATTCCGATGCCCGTGAGGAAAGTTATGCCCATTCTTTCGCTGAAGGGGTGGGAATAACCCGGAGGGGGTGACTATATCGGCGTTGTTCGGGCACCCATATCCACGACCTGGGGAGGAGATCTCGCATCGAGTTGAACACGACATCCGATCGCTGCGACTGGGCATCTCCGCGTGTGGGCTCCGCCAGCGATTCGCGTAATCGGGGAGTCGCTACTGTCAAAAAACCTGGGAATAGGGGAGATCGTCGGCTAGAATCGAAATTTCGGAGTGCGAAACGAAGATTTTCGAGCCCGAAATGACGTCTTATGGCCTGAGGCAAAAAGGGAGCATCGAGCGCCTCTAAGTGCCGTTTCCGAATTGGGGTCTTATAAGCAATTCCGATAACCGAGCAAAAAGTTATGCCTGTTTGAGCGAAGCGGTGTCTGTATGCAATCGCATCGGCAGCCTGCGACCGCGCTCCCAGAGAGGAATTTGGGCGCCGACCGGAAATCTCCGATGCGACCATTTACTGACCGGGTCGAAGTGCCAATTCTGAATTGGGGCCTCGCGGGCGGTTCCGACCCCCGGGCGAATAAATATCCACGTCCGACCGGAGGGTACGCAGTCGTGTACTAGTACACACGCTCCGGGGGAATTTTGGCTCCGGAACGAAATTCCGCGAAACCAGCGCCTTATCAACCATCTCGGAGTGCCGATTCCGAATTGTGGTCACATAAGCGATGTCCGATGGCCCGTGCGGAAAGTTATGCCCAATTCTTTCGCTGAAGGGGTGGGAATAAACCGGAGGGGGTGACTATATCGGCGATGTTTGGGCACCCATATCCACGACCTGGGGAGGAGATCTCGCGTCGAGTTGAACACGACTTCCGATCGCTGCGACTGGGCGACTCCGCATGCGGCTCCGCCAGCGATTCGATTCGCGTATCGAGGGAGTCGCTACTGCCAAAAACCTGGAATAGGGGAGATCATCGGCTAGAATCGCAATTTCGGAGTGCGAACGAGGATTTTCAACCCCGAAACGATGTCTTATGGTCTGAGGCAACAAGGATGCGTCGAGCGCCTCTGAGTGCCGATTCCGAATTGAGGTCTTATTAAGCGATTCCGATAACCGAGTGAAATGTTATGCCTGTTTGAGCAAAGTGGTGTCCGTATGCGATCGCATCGGCAGCCTGCGACCGCGCTCCCGGAGAGGAATTTGGGCGTCGGACCGGAAATCTCCGAATGCGACCATTTACCGAGCGGGTCGAAGTGTCGATTCTGAATTGGGGCCTCGCGGGCAGTTCCGACCCCCGGGCGAATAAATATCCTTGTCCGACTAGAGGGTACGACAGTCGGTGTACTAGTACACACGCTCCGGGGGGAATTTTGGCCCTGGAACAGAATTCCACGAAACCAGCGCCTTGCGACCGTCTCGGAGTGCCGATTCCGAATTGTGGTCAAATAGCGATTCCGATGCCCGTGCGGAAAGTTATGCCCAATTCTTTCGCTGAAGGGGTGGGAATAACCGGAGGGAGTGACTATATCGGCGATGTTCGAGCACCCATATCCACGACCTGGGCAGGAATCTCACATCAAGATGAACACGACTTTTCGATCGCTGCGACTAGGCGGCTCCGCGTGTGGCTCCCTCAGCGATTCGCGTAATCGCGGTAGTCGCTATTGCCAAAAAACCTTGGAATAGGGGAGATCGTCGGCTAGAATCGCAATTGCGGAGTGCAAAACAAGGATTTTTGACCCCGAAATGACGTCTTACTGCCTGAGGCAATAAGGGGTTGTCGAGTGCCTCTGAGTGCCGATCTGAATGGGGGTTGTAAGCGATTTCGATAACCGAGCGAAAAGTTATGCCGTTTGAGCGAAGCGGTGTCCGTATGCGATCGCATCGGCAGCCTGCGACCGCGCTCCTGGAGAGGAATTTGGGCGCTGACCGGAAATCTCCGAATGCGACCATTTACCGACAGGTCGATGTGCCGATTCTGAATTGGGGCCTCGCGGGCGGTTCCGACACCCGGGCGAATAAATATCCGCGTCCGACCGGAGGGTACGGCAGTCGGTGTACTAGTACACACGCTCCGGGGGGAATTTTGGCTCCGGAACAGAATTCCACGAAACCAGCGCCATGTCGACCATCTCAGAGTGCCGATTCCGAATTGTGATCACATAAGCGATTCCGATACCCGTGCGGAAAGTTATGCCCAATTCTTTCGCTGAAGGGGGGGAATAAACCGGAGGGAGTGACTATATCGGCGATGTTCGGGCACCCATATCCACGTGGGCAGGAGATCTCACGTCGAGATGAACAAACTTCCGATCGCTGCGACTGGGCGGTTCCGCGTGTGGGCTCCGCCAGCGATTCGCGTAATGAGGGAGTCGCTACTGCCAAAAAACCTTGGAATAGGGGAGAACGTCGGCTTGAATCGCAATTTCAGAGTGCGAAACGAAGGATGTTTGACCCGAAACGACGTCTTATGGCCTGAGGCAATAAGGGGGCGTCGAGCGCCTCTGAGTGCCGATTCCGAATAGGGGTCTTATAAGCGATATCGATAACCGAGCGAAAAGTTATGCCTATTTGAGCAAAGCGGTGTCCGTATGCGATCGCATCGGCAGCCTGCGACCGCACTCCCGGATAGGAATTTTGGCGCCGGACCGAAATCCCAAATGCGACCATTTACCGACCGGGTCGAAGTGCCGATTCTGAATTGGGGCCTCGCGGGCGTTTCCGACCCCCGGGCGAATAAATATCCGCATCCGACCGGAGGGTACGGCAGTCGGTGTACTAGTACACACGCTCCGGGGGGAATTTTCTCCCAGGAACGAAATTCCGCGAAACCAGCGCCTTGTCGACCGTCTCGGAGTGCCGATTCCGAACTGTGGTCACATAAGCGATGCCGATGCCCGTGCGGAAAGTTATGCCCAATTCTTTCGCTGAAGGGGTGGGAATAAACCGGAGGGGGTGACTATATCGGTGATGTTCGGGCACCCATATGCACGACCTGGGGAGGAGATCTCGCGTCGAGTTGAATACGACTTCCGATCGCTGCGATTGGGCGTCTCCGCGTGTGGGCTCCGCCAGCATTCGGTAATCGAGGGAGTCGCTACTGCCAAAAAAATCTTGGAATAGGGGAGATCGTTGGTTAGAATCGCAATTTCGGAGTGCGAAAATGAAGGATTTTTGACCCCGAAACGACATCTTGTAGCCTAAGGCTATAAGGACCGTCGAGCGCCTCTGAGTGGCGATTCCGAATTGGGGTCTTATAAGCGATTTCGATAACCGAGCGAAAAGTTATGCCTGTTTGAGCGAAGCGGTGTCCGTATGCGATCGAATCGGCAGCCTGCGACCGCGCTCCCAAAGAGGATTTGGGCGCCGGACCGAAAATCTCCGAATGCGACCATTTACCGACCGGGTCAAAGTGCCGATTCTGAATTGGGGCCTCGCGGGCGGTTCCGACCCCGAGACGAATAAAATCCACGTCCGACCGGAGGGTACGGCAGTCGGTGTACTAGTACACACGCTCCGGAGATAATTTTGCCCCAGAACGGAATTTCTGCGACACCAGCGCCTTATCGACCGTCTTGGAGTGCCGATTCCAAATTGTGGTCCATAAGCGATTTCGATGCCCGTGCGGAAAGTTATGCCCAATTCTTTCGCTGAAGGGGTGGGAATAAACAGGAGGGGGTGACTATATCGGCGATGAATGGGCACCCATATCCACGACCTGGGGAGGAGATCTCGCGTCGAGTTGAACACGACTTCCGATCCCTGCGATTGGGCATCTCCGCGTGTGGGCTCCGCCAGCAATTTGCGTAATCGAGGGAGTCGCTTCTGCCAAAAAACCTTGGAATAGGGGAGATCGTCGGCTAGAATCACAATTGTGGAGTGTGAAACGAAGGATTTTTGACCCCAAAATGACGTCTTATGGCCTGAGGCAATAAGGGGTCGTCGAGTGCCTCTGAGTGCCGATTCTGAATTGGGGTCTTATAAGCGATTCCGATAACCGAGCGAAAAGTTCTGCCTGTTTGAGCGAAGCGGTGTCCGTATGCGATCGCATCGGCAGCCTGCGACCGCGCTCCTGGAGAGGAATTTGGCGTCGGACCGGAAATCTCCGAATGCGACCATTTACCGACCGAGTCGAAGTGCCGATTCTGAATTGGGGCCTCGCGGGCGGTTCCGACCCCCGGGCGAATAAATATCCGCGTCCGACCGGAGGGTACGCAGTCGGTGTACTAGTACACACGCTCCGGGGGAATTTTCTCCCTGGAACGAATTCCGTGAAACCAGCACCTTCGACCGTCTCGGAGTGCCGATTCCGAATTGTGGTCA
The DNA here is from genome assembly GCA_014218235.1 of Colocasia esculenta. Taxonomy (NCBI): domain Eukaryota; kingdom Viridiplantae; phylum Streptophyta; class Magnoliopsida; order Alismatales; family Araceae; genus Colocasia; species Colocasia esculenta. The sequence continues at coordinate 3,619,454 of CM024757.1, forward strand.
CATAAGCGACTCCGATGCCCGTGCGGAAAGTTATGCCCAATTCTTTCGCTGAAGGGGTGGAAATAAACCGGAGGGGGTGACTATATCGGCGATGTTCGGACACCCATATCCACACCTAGGGAGGAGATCTATACGAATGCCTCGGCCAAGCCGTTAAACCGATGACGTACTTGATCCAAGTCTGCCTCCCGCGAACGGGCCGAAGCCTCGCAAGGGATACCAAACCACAGTCCGTGTAAACATAAAGGAACACACCATTATATACATATTTCACAAGTTTACATAGCCAAATTTCCACAAAACTGAAAAGAAGTACAAGAGCCTGGGGCATACCCCGAGGTACAACTGAAGAAAGTAAACAACTAACTAAACTACACTGCTGGAGTACTACACATTGGAACTACACCGCTGGTACTGACCCTGCACCGCTACGGCGCGGCTCAGACTGGACGACGTCGTGAAACGTCCTCCTCGCTCTCACCTGTGGGGGTAGGGTGAGCCTCTCTAGTCACTGGCTCAGTAGGGAACTCCCCCAAAACGAGCAAACCGAAAACCACAGGTACAAAGCTATAAACAGTACCAATAATTTATAGAACAGCTAATCAGATATTAAAGCTGTAAAAGTACTACCTTCTGCGGCTACGAGAACAACTTATAAAAAAAAAAACAGTAATATTAACGTCAACGGTAAAACAGCTGTACAAGCTAAGTGAGACTGCCAACACGAGCCACGTGAACTGGTTCGCGACACCAGTAACTGACTCGGACAAGCTAACACAGGTCTACCTCTCAGTCTCGCAGCCACGGACGAAAGGTCCAGCTGCCGCTCCACGTGAAACGGTCAAGCAACTGTGGAGACCACTAACACCCCCACCTGTGTACCACACGGTCACAGGCCCATGCCTGGCACCTCTAGAGATCCTGGCCCGGAACTCTCTGGAGTGAGGCATTGGAAAAGGACTAGCTGGGGTCCAGTACGTCTACTGGTGTCGTACCCCCAACTACGAGCGCGCTACAAGTGAATAAAACAAACACAAGTGTCACTGTCCCACTATCGTCTTTCCCTCAGCCGTACGTACAACTCAACACAGGAGTGAGGGTGTCCAGGTCAGACGACACAGACCTCGACGGTACAACACAGTACCGGGACAAAGCCCCGCTAACAGCCTGGCTCACAAAGAACCTGGGGCACCCAACAGGAGAGGTAACCACGGTAGGCGTCGTACTACTCGTCACGTACACAGAACCATGTGCCGTCACACACAAACCACGTGAAACCACACGTAAACCACAAGTAACACTGTCCACCACGTGAATCCGACTGTCTCGTGTAAACAACGCGCAGTCACTAAGTAAGTAGCTAATTGCATACCTTGTATGCTAAACACGAGAACCATGTGCACTCAGTGCACCTCATGTGTCAACGCACATGCATTAACGATAAATGCAGTAATTAACCATTCATGTTCATAACCAGTAGGCGGCAACATCGACTGCCGCTTACAAGAAGTCAACGGCAAGGGATCCTGTCGTTTACATCCTGGCTGATGAGCTTGGCGACAACGATCTTGACGCCAAGTTCTCCGGCCTTAAACCCTGCAGAAACCCTAATCCGGCTCTGCGGGCTTCCCAACCGTTCTAACTACAGAAAAACATATAGAAACTATTCTTTTAACATGGAGGAACCCACATACCCACTACAACATGCTTTGCTTACTAAATTACTCAAACCACCCATTATCCCCGTACGGTGCAACTTAATCCAAACATGCATTATCACGCTAATTCAAGTGGTTACGTTGTATTTTAATGCTTCTATGAAGTTAACCGGGTTCGTCCCCTACCTCAGAACACGCTAGAACCTCCCACAATCTCCCGATTCACGTCGAGCCCTCCGCGAGCTCCCACGGGAATTGCACCACGATATGGCGTTTCCTCGTGAAATTCAGCAACGCCATGCGTTCAACGATCGTCAACCACTCTTCGGTACCTGTTAGATGCTTCAGGAACGTTGGGACAAGAAGCTGGGGCAAGAGGGAGAGAGAAGCAGGGTGGAAACCCTCTCTCGGGTGAGCCTATAACCTGCATCATTCTCAGGTTGGCGTCAACCTCTATGTTGCCAACAGCAACCGCCACCCTAAACGACCACATCTATTGCCGCCAAGTTCATGCTGTCAACGTCCACTTACCTGGACGCCAACAGTCAACGGCCACCCCTGCCGCCAACTCCAACTGAACAGTAGCAGGTCCTGTTTCATTTCAGGACCAACCCTGCACTTTACCTGCTCAAGCCACGCATCCACACCACACATTCCACACAACCAACTCACATTGGCCTCACAACGGCCTACACAACCACAGTACACATGATCCGCATGGATCCGAAAAGCATGCGACGTTACATTACTATCATCTAAAAAGAAAATTTTGACCTCGAAATTCATAACACAACTCAAAATTTAACAATTACAATACATACCTTTATAAGCACTATCATCTAAAAAGAAAATACAAAGCTTATTCAACAGATAGGGATACCCTTTAGCCATTTCTTCGGCTAACTCCCAGGTATCCTCACCACCCAACCTATTCTCCCATCTCACTTTAACTAGCTCATTTCCTTATTCCTCAGCTTTTTATTTTCGATCTGTAATCTGCACTGGATATTCTGACATAGTCATGTCCGGCTCAGGTCACCACCTTGATATCTAATTATTTGAGCTGGATCTTCAATACACTTTCTTAACATGGAGACATGGAAAATATCATGCACATCTGCAAAATCTGCTGGAAATCTAGCATATAAGCTGTTTCCCCAATTCTTTCTACCTCGGAAGGGTCCCACATACCTTGGACTCAACTTCCCAGTCTTACCAAACCTCATAATACCTTTACTTGGGGAAACCCTCAAGAAAACAAGATCTCCCACCTCAAACTGAAGTGGTCTCCTTCGACATCTGCATAACTCTTTTGCCTACTTTGAGCTGCCTGCAATTTTTCTTTAATAAGCTTTACTACTTCAGTGTTTTGTTGAATTAATTCAGGACCCACTAACTGCCTTTCTCCCACTTCATGCCAGTTTAATGGGGTTCTACATGGCCTTCCATATAAGCTTCATACGGTGCCATTCCAAGACTGGTATGATAACTATTATTGTAGGCAAACTCACCATTCCCAAATGAGTTCCCAGCTACCTCCCAAACTAACACAAGCTCGCAACATATCTTCAATTGTCTGGATATCCTCTCTGTCTGACCATCTGTCTGGAGATGATAAGCGGAGCTATACCTCAACTCAGAACCATTACTCTTTGCAGACTTCCCAAACCAGAAGTAAATCTTGGATCTCTATCTGACACAATAGTCTTCGAATACCATGCAGTGGAACAATTCTTTCAACATAAATATTTGCTAATCTGTCCACTGTCCAAGACATACTCACTGCCACCAATCTGCACACTTTCGTCAATCTGTCAACAAACACCCATATTCCATTATGCCCTGAACTCGTCCTTGGTAAACCTGCCACAAAGTCCATAGCAATATCATCCCACTTCCACTGTGGAATGGGCAACGTTGCACAAACCTCCAGGCTTCTGATGCTCTGCTTTATCTGTTGACAGATAGCACATCTTGCAACAAATTTGCTATTTCTTTCTTCATATGAGGTCACCAGAAATGCTTCTTAAATCATGGTACATTTTAGTACTCCCCGGATGTATAGTGTACCTAGATTTATGAGCTTCTTCCAACACTCGCTGCTTTACCTCTATTTCTGCAGGAACAAACAACCTGCCTCTGAGCCTAACCACACAATTATCATCAATGGAAACCCTTCCATTTTCACACTTTCACTAAACCTGTATCTGCTCTCTGAGCCTCAATATCTGCCAATACAAGACGGTCTACTACAGCACTAGCAGCTAGAATTGCCCTTCGCTTGACTACTGGCACATACAAGGAAGTTTCCACTACCTCTTCATACAACTTCCTTCTTTATCATCATTCAACTTACATATTTTTTTCTGCTCAAAGCATCAGCTACAACGTTGGCCTTACCCGGATGGTAAGCCAAACTGAAATCATAATCCTTCAATACTCAATCCATCTGCGCTGACGAAGGTTCACGATCTTTCTGCGAGAAATATATTTTCAACTTTATGATCTGTAAAGATTTCAAATCTCTCACCATACAAATAATGCCTCCACATTTCAAAGCAAATACAACTGCACTAATTCTAAATCCATGAGTGGGGTAATTCTCCTCTGCTGGCTTTCAATTTCTGGATGCATAAGCTATCACTTTACCATGCTGCATAAGCACTGCGCCAAGTCCTCTCCTTGAAGCATCAGTATACAACACAAAACCACCATTCCCTACCGGTAATGTCAATATAGGTGCTGATGTAAGTCTTTTCTTCATTCCATAAAACTTTTCTGACATTCACCGACCACACAAAAGGCACCCCTTTCCTGGTCAATTTAGTCATAGGTGCGGCAATCTTAGAAAAGTCTTGAATGAAACGCCTATAATAACCTACTAATCCCAGAAAACTTCTAATCTCGGTTATTGTCTTAGGCACTTCCATCTTATCACTGCTTCCACTTTACTTGGGTCCACTGCTACTCCCTTTAGCTGAGATGACATGGACCCAAAAATGAATTTCTTCACCAATTCACACTTACTGAATTTAGCAAACAACTGGTTATCTCTTTAGCATTGCAGATAAACCTCAAATGAACTGCAAGCTCCTCTTCAGATGCTGAATAAACTAGAATATCATCAATAAAGACCACAATGAATTGATCTAAATATGGATGAAAAATTTCTATCATCAGATCTATAAAACCTGCAGGAGCATTAGTCAACCCAAAAGAATAACCACAAACTCAAAGTGACCATATATGGTTCTAAAAGCTTTTTATCTATATCTTCTTCTTTGATCCTCAACTGATGGTACCGGACCTCAAATCAATCTTAGAAAACACTTTTGCTGATTACAATTGATCAAACAGATCATCTATTCTTGGCAACGGGTACTTATTCTTAATGGTCACATCATTCAACTTTCTATAATCAATACACATCGAAAACTTCCATCTTTCTTTTTCACAAATAAAACCGGTGCTCCCCACGGGGAATGACTCGTCTAATGAAACCTTTCTACAACAATTCTTCTAACTGCTTTTTCAACTCTTTAAGTTCTGCTGGTGCCATTCGATATGGAGCTTTAGAGATCGGCATGGTACCTGGCAGCAACTCAATAGTAAAGTCCACTTATCTATGTGGAGCTAAACCAGCAAATCCTCCGGAAAAACATCAACAAATTCTCTAACCACGGGAACTGTTCCACTGGCTGACTGGCTTCTACCAGACTTACCGAGGCTAAGTATGCTACACACCCATCATTTATCAACTTCTAGCTTTAATTGCAGAAATAAAAACTTGGAGGTATAAAAAGACATACCTTGATATTCAAATACTGCACCATTAGGATGACAAAATCTGATCCTTTTCTTTCTGCAATCTAACATTGCTCCATACATTTCAAGCCAATCCATACCCAAAATAATATCATAATCTGACAACCGCAAGGCATACAACCGACCCGGCATCTAGTTTCCTTCAATCATAACAGGAGCTTCGTCTATATAACTCGAAGTGAGTAAAAACTCACTGAAGGAACTTCCACTACTAATTCACAGACTTCTCTTCTAAAGGATGAACTATGCAATCCAAAATTCTTCGGAAATAAAAGAATGAGAGGCACCCGAATCAAATAAGATCTTGCTGAATATTCATAAAGAGAAGTAACTTCTATCATATTCGATGCCTCCGCCTGGGCTCAGGTGATAGCCATAACCCGGCCTCTCCCCCGCTGCTGCGGTGCTCCTCTGCCACGACCTGCCTGTGCTGTTGAAAACTGCTGAGGCTGCTGCTGCTGCACACCTCTTCCATACCCATATTCTCTCGATAGGGACAATTGCGGATCAAATGTCCCGACTGATTACAATTATAACACCTATCCTGGTGGAGTATAGGCTGCCTGGCAGTGCTCTACTGCGACTCCTCCACCCAGGCTCCTCGGCCCTGCTGAAACTGCGGACGACCTCCCCATCCTCTTCCTTTGCCTTTAATGCTTGCTTCAATTTCTGGCCCCATTTCCAAAGCCTGATGAGAAGGTCCCGCTGGTGCTTTACTTTTACTTGCAGCCACTGAGTGCTGCGGTAGCCGGAAACTACCTGAACCTGACTCGCCCACCTGACGAGTCCGAATAGACCTCTCTAAAGTAGCTGCTCTCTGGGCTGCTTCTTCTACTGTCTTACACATGAGAGGTACTATTGCATCCTGCAATTCCACTCTCAAGCCTCTGATAAAATACTCAACCATCATATTATTATCTGAAACCACATATGGCGCATAACGGCTAAGTGCCATAAATCTCATCTGGTATTCCAAAACTGAGGAATTACCTTGCTGGAGAGTCCGAAACTGCTCTCTTTGTACTTGATGCACTTGGATCGGAAAGAATGTATCATTAAATACATCGAGAAATTCCGACCAAGTAATAGCCTCTTCTGTCCTGCCTGCAAAGGTGGTCTGCATCTTCAGTCACCACCATTCCAATGCAAAACCCTTCAACTGATAAGCGGCTAACACCACTCTATCTGCTGCCGGACATCTCATAGTTGCAAAAACTCTTTCATTTCATGAACCCAGTGCTCTGCTGTATCTGGATTCGGCCTCCTGAATAAGTAGGTGGCTGCAATCTCAGAAACTTTTCAACCTGCATCACTGGTTTCCTCGCTAACAGCACTGGTGGTGGTGGTGGCACAGGTGCTGCAAAAGGCACCTCCACTCTTGGTGGACTGGAGCAACAGGTACAACTCTCCATCTCCAGGTGGCACTGCAACTGGTGGTACCGGCGCCTGCTGATCCATTCTTGCCCGAATATCCGTGAGGCTTTCCCAAATTCTTTCTATCATACGCTGAGTACTTTCCTCTGGATCATCTCCTCCACCCCCCAATCTCTTCTATCAGCCATTTCAAAGATTTCTACATAGCAAACACCAACCAAAAATCAAACAACAAATTATCAAAAACCAGGGTCCCTACCAGCAGTGTTCAAAGACCGAAATAAGGCTATGTATCTTTATAATTTCCTTATATTAACACGGACCTTGCTCTGATACCAACTGTGACGGAATGCCTCGCCAAGCCCGTTAAACCGATAACGTACTTGATCCGAGTCCGCTTCCCGCGAACGGGCCGAAGCCTCGCAAGGGATACCAAACCACAGTCCGTGTAAACATAAAGGAACACACCAATTATATACATATTTCACAAGTTTACATAGCCAAATTTCCACAAAAACTGAAAAGAAGTACAAGAGCCTGGGGCATACCCCGAGGTACAACTGAAGAAGTAAACAACTAACTAAACTACACTGCTGGAGTACTACACAGCTGAACTACACCGCTGGAGGTACTGACCCTGCACCGCTACGACGCGCTCAAACTGGATGACGGTCGTGAACGTCCTCCTCGCTCTCACCTGTGGGGGTAGGGGTGAGCCTCTCTAGTCACTGGCTCAGTAGGGAACTCCCCAAAACCGAGCAAACCAAAAACCACAGGTACAAAGCTAAACAGTACCAACAATTTATAGAACAGCTAAGCAGGATATTAAAGCTGTAAAAGTACTTACCGTCTGCTGCCGCTACGAAAACAACAGTAATAATTAAACGGCAAACCAGTACAGGTGTACAAGCTAAAGTAGAGACTGCCAAACACGAGCCACGTGAACTGGTTCGCGACACCAGTAACTGACTCGGACAAGCTAACACAGGTCTACCTCTCAGTCTCGCAGCCACGGACGAAAGGTCCAGCTGCCGCTCCACGTGAAACGGTCAAGCAACTGTGGAGACCAACTAACACCACCACCTGTGTACCACACGGTCACAGGCCCATGCCTGGCACCTCTAGAGACTTGGCCCGGACTCTCTGAGTGACACTGGAAAAGACTAGCTGGGGTCCAGTACGTCTACTGGTCTTCGTACCCCCAACTACGAGCGCGCTACAAGTGAATAAAACAAACCAAGTGTCACTGTCCCACTATCGTCTTTCCCTCAGCCGTACGTACAACTCACACAGGAGTGAGGGTGTCCAGTCAGACGACACAGACCTCGACGGTACAACACAAGTACCGGGACAAAGCCCCGAGCTAACAGCCTGGCTCACAAAGAACCTGGGCACCCAACTGGAGAGTTACCCACGGTAGGCGTCGTACTACTCGCCACGTACACAGAACCATTGCACGTCACACACAAACCACGTGAAACCACACGTAAACCACAAGTAACACTGGTCCACTACACGTGAATCCGACTGTCTCGCGTAAACAACGCGCAGTCACTAAAGTAAGTAGCTAATTGCATACCTAGTATGCTAAACACGAGAACCATGTGCACTCAGTGCACCTCATGTGTCAACGCACATGCATTAACGATAAATGCAGTAATTAACCATTCCTGTTCATTACCAGTAGGCGGCAACATCGACTGCCGCTTACAAGAAGTCAACGGCAGGGGATCCTGTCGTTTACATCCTGGCTGATGAGCTTGGCGACAAGCGATCTTGACGCCAAGTTCTCTGGCCTTAAACCCTGCAGAAACCCTAATCCGGCTCTGCGGGCTTTCCAACCGTTCTAACTACAGAAAAACATATAGAACTATTCTTTTAACATGCAGGAACCCAACATAAGCCACTACAACATGCTTTGCTACTAAATTACTCAAACCACCCATTATCCCCGTACGGCAACTTAATCCAAACATGCATTATCATCAGCTAATTCAAGTGGTTACGTTGTATTTTATGCTTCTATGAAGTTAACCGAGTTCGTCCCCTACCTCAGAACACGCTAGAACCTCCCACAATCTCCCGATTCACGCCGAGCCTCCGCGAGCTCCCACGGGAATTGCACCACGCTATGGCGTTTCCTCGTGAAATTCAGCAACGCCACGCGTTCTACGATCGTCCAACCACTCTTCGGTACCTGTTGGAAGCTTCAGGAACACTGGGACAAGAAGCTGGGGCAAGAGGGAGAGAGAAGCAGGGTGGAAACCTGCTCTCGGGTGAGCCTATAACCTACATCATTCTCAGGTTGGCGTCAACCCCTATGTCGCCAACCGCAACCGCCACCCAAAACGACCACATCTATTGCCGCCAAGTTGACGCTGTCAACGTCCACTTACATGGACGCCAACAGGTCAACGGCCACCCCTGGCGCCAACTCCAACTGAACAGCAGCAGGTCCTGTTTCATTTCAGGACCAACCCTGAACTTTACCTGCTCAAGCCACGCATCCACACCACACATTCCACACACCAACTCACAATGGCCTCACAACGGCCTACACAACCACGTACACATGATCCGCATGGATCCGAAAAGCATGCGACGTTACAAGATCTCTCGTCGAGTTTAACACGACTTCCGATCCCTGCGATTGGGCATCTCCGCGTGTGGGCTCCACCAGTAATTCTAGTAATCGAGGGAGTCGCTACGCCAAAAACCTTGGAATAGGGGAGATCGTCGGTTAGAATCGCAATTTTGGAGTGCGAAATGAAGGATGTTTGACCCCGAACGATGCCTTATGGCCTAAGGCGATAAGGCGGCGTCGAGCGCCTCTGAGTGCCGATTCCGAATTGGGGTCTTATAAGCAATTCCGATAACTGAGCGAAAAGTTATGCCTGTTTGAGCTTAGCGGTGTCCGTATGCGATCGAATCGGCAGCCTGCGACCGCGCTCTCGAGAGGAATTTGGGCGCCGGACCGAAAATCTCCGAATGCGACCATTTATCGACCGGGTCGAAGTGCCGATTCTGAATGGGGACTCGCGGGCGGTTCCGACCCCCGGGCGAATAAATATCTGCGTCTGATCGGAGGGTACGGCAGTTGGTGTACACTAAACACACGCTCCGGGGGGAATTTTGGCCCCGGAACGGAATTCCGCGAAACCCTCCCCTTGTCGACCGTCCGGAGTGCCGATTCCGATATGTGGTCACATAAGCGATTCCGATGCCCGGCGGAAAGTTATGCGCAATTCTTTCGCTTAAGGGGTGGGAAAAACTAGAGGGGGTGACTATATCGGCGATGTTCGGCACCCATATCCACGCCTAGGAGGAGATCTCCGTCGAGTTGAACACGACTTCCGATCGCTGCGACTGGGCGGCTTCGCGTGTGGGTAAGGGTGTAAGGTTCGGTCCAGGTTAGCCAATTTTTTGCCACCCGAACCGAACCGAACATACACATCTCACCCGAACCGAACCGAACCGGAGTTATTTTGGTTCGGTTCGGTTCCAACCGAATTTCTATATTTATTAAATATAATTAAGCTATTAATATTTATCAATAAAAATAGATAAATTCAAAAATATACATATTTATATGTAAATTTAGTCATAATTACATTATTAATACTTGTAATATAAATATTATTATAAGTATATTAAAATCGATTTTTCTGTTTTATACGGTTCAGTTCGGTTTCACAATTTGTGAACCGAAATCGAACCGATTCGGTCCAAACCGAACCGAACCGGCCAATTCGGTTTGGTCCGGTTCGGTTCTTCGCTTGAACCGAAATTTGAACCCCTACGTGTGGGCTCCGCCAGCGATTCGCGTAATCGAGGGAGTCGCTACTGCCAAAAAACCTTAGAATAGGAAGATCGTCGGCTAGAATCACAATTTCAGAGTGCGAAACGAAGGATTTTCGACCCCGAAATGATGTCTTATGGCCTGAGGCATTAAGGGGCGTCGAGCGCCTCTGAGTGCCGATTCCGAATTTGGGTCTTATAAGCGATTCCGATAACCGAGCGAAAAGTATGCCTGTTTGAGCGAAGCAGTGTCCGTATGCGATCGCATCGGCAGCCTGCGACCGCGCTCCCGGAGAGGAATTTGGGCGCCGGACCCGAGATCTCCGAATGCGACCATTTACCGACCGGTCGAAGTGCCGATTCTGATTGGGGCCTCGCGGAGTTCTGACCCCGGGCGAATAAATATCCGCGTCCGACCGGAGGGTACGGCAGTCGGTATACTAGTACACACGCTCTGGGGGAATTTTGGCCCCGGAATAGAATTCCGCGAAACCACGCCTTGTCGACCGTCTCAGAGTGCCGATTCCGAATTGTCGTCATATAAGCGATTCCGATACCCGTGCGGAAAGTTATGCCCAATTCTTTCGCTGAAGGGGTGGGAATAAACCGGAGGACGTGACTATATCGGCGATGTTCGGGCACCCATATCCACGACCTGGGGAGGAGATCTCGCGTCGAGTTGAACACGACTTCGGATCGCTGCGACTGGGCGGCTCCGCGTGTGGGCTCCGCCAGCGATTCGCGTAATCGAGGGAGTCGCTACTGCTAAAAAGCCTTGGAATAGGGGAGATCGTCGGCTAGAATCGTAATTTTGGAGTGCGAAACGAAGGATTTTCGACCCCGAAACGACGTCTTATGGCCTGAGGCAATAAGGAGGCGTCGAGCGCCTCTGAGTGCCGATTCCGAATTGGGGTCTTATAAGCGATTCCGATAACCGAGAGAAAAGTTATTCCTGTTTGAGCGAAGCGGTGTCCGTATGCGATCGCATCGGCAGCCTGCGACCGCGCTCCCGAAGAGGAATTGGGCGCCGGACCCAAAATCTCTGAATGCGACCATTACCAACCGGGTCGAAGTGCCGATTCTGATTGGGGCCTCGCGGGCAGTTCTGACCCCCGAGCGAATAAATATCAGCGTCCGACCGGAGGGTACGGCAGTCGGTGTACTAGTACACACGCTCTGGGGGGAATTTTGGGATCGAAATGAAATTCCGCGAAACCAGCGCCTTGTTGACCGTCTCGGAGTGCCGATTCCGAATTGTGTCACATAAGCGATTCTGATGCCCGTGCGGAAAGTTATGCCGAATTCTTTCGCTGAAGGGTGGGGAATAAACCGGAGGGGGTGACTATATCGGCGATGTTCGGGCACCCATACCCCGACCTGGGTAGGAGATCTTGCGTCGAGATGAACATGACTTCCGATCGCTGCGACTGGGCGGCTCCGCGTGTGGGCTCCGCCAGTGATTCGTGTAATCGAGGGAGTCGCTATTGCCAAAAAACCTTGGAATAGGGGAGATCGTCGGCTAGAATCGCAATTTCAGAGTGCGAAACGAAGCATTTTCGACCCCGAAATGACGTCTTATGGCCTGAGGCAATAAGGGGGCGTCGAGCGCCTCTGAGTGCCGATTCCGAATTGGGGTCTTATAAGCGATTCCGATAACCGAGCGAAACGTTATGCCTATTTGAGCGAAGCGGTGTCCGTATGCGATCGCATCGGCAGCCTGCGAACGCGCTCCCGGAGAGGAATTTAGGCGCCGGACCGGAAACCTCCGAATGCGACCATTTAACGACCGGGTCGAAGTGCCGATTCGGAATTGAGGGCCTCGCGGGCGGTTCCGACCACCAGGCGAATAAATTCTGACCGGAGGGTACGACAGTCAGTGTACTACTACACACGTTCCGGGGGGAATTTTCTCCCCAGAATGAATTCCGCAAAACCAGCGCCTTGTCGACCGTCTTGGAGTGCCGATTCCGAATTGTGGTCACATAAGCGATTCCGATGCCCGTGCGGATAGTTATGCCCAATTCTTTCGCTGAAGGGGTGAGAATAACCCGGAGCGGGTGACTATATCGGCGATGTTCGGGCACCCATATCCATGACCTGGGGAGAGATCTCGCGTCGAGTTGAACACGACTCCCGATCGCTGTGATTGGGCGTCTCCGCGTGTGGGCTCCGCCAGCAATTCAAGTAATCGAGGGAGTCTCTACTGCCAAAAAACCTTGGATAGGGGAGATCGTCAGTTAGAATCCCAATTTCTGAGTGTGAAACGAAGGATTTTTGACCCCGAAACGACGTCTTATGGCCTAAGGCTATAAGGGGGCGTCGAGCGCCTCTGAGTGCCGATTCCGAATTACGGTCTTATAAGCGATTCCGATAACCGAGCGAAAGGTTATGCCTGTTTGAGCGAAGCGAAGTTCGTATGCGATCGCATCGGCAGCCTGCGACCGCGCTCCCGAGAGGAATTTGGGCGCCGGACCTAAAATCTCCGAATGCGACCATTTACCGACCTGGTCGAAGTGCCGATTCTGAATTGGGTCCTCGCGGGCGGTTCCGACCACCGGGCGAATAAATATCCACGTCCGACCGGAGGGTACGGCAGTCAGTGTACTAGTACACACTCTCCGGGGGGAATTTTCTCCCCGAAACGAAATTCCGCGGAACCAGCGCCTTGTTGACCGTCTCGGAGTGCCGATTCCGAATTGTGGTCACATAAGCGATTCTGATGCCCGTGCGGAAAGTTATGCCCAATTCTTTCGCTGAAGGGTTGGAATAACTGGAGGGGGTGACTATATCGGCGATGTTCGGGCACCCATATCCACGACCTGGGGAGGAGATCTCGCGTCGAGTTGAACACGACTTCCAATCGCTGCGATTGGGCATCTCCGCGTGTGGGCTCCGCCAGCAATTCGCGTAATCTCGGGAGTCGCTATTGCCAAAAAACCTTGGAATAGGGGAGATCGTCCGCTAGAATCGCAATTATGGAGTGCGAAACGAAGGATTTTTGACCCCGAAACGACGTCTTATGGCCTGAGGCAGTTAGGGGGCGTCGAGCGCCTCTGAGTGCCGATTCCGAATAGGGGTCTTATAAGCGATTCCGATAATCGAGCGAAAAGTTATGCCTGTTTGAGCGAAGCGGTGTCCGTATGCGATCGCATCGGCAACCTGCGACCGCGCTCCCGAAGAGGAATTTGGGCGCCGGACCGGAAATCTCCGAATGCGACCATTTACCGACCGGGTCGATGTGCCGATTCTGAATTGGGGCCTCGCGGGCGGTTCCGACCCCTGGGCGAATAAATATCCGTGTCCGACCGGAGGCTACTACCGTCGTTGTACTAGTACACACACTCCGGGGGGAATTTTAGCCCCGGCCGGAATTCCGTGAAACCAGCACCTTGTTGACCGTCTCAGAGTGCCGATTCTGAATTGTGGTCACATGAGCGATTCTGATACCCGTGCGGATAGTTATGCCCAATTCTTTCGCTAAAGGGGTGGGAATAAACCGGAGGGGGTGACTATATCAGCGATGTTCGGGCACCCATATCCACAACCTGGGGAGGTGATCTCTCGTCGAGTTGAACACGACTTCCGATCCCTGCGATTGGGCATCTCCGCGTGTGGCTCCGCCAGCAATTCGCGTAATCGAGGGAGTCGCTATTGCTAAAAAACCTTGGAATAGGGGAGATCGTCGGCTAGAATCGCAATTGTGGAGTGCGAAACGAAGGATTTTTTACCCCGAAACGACATCTTATGGCCCGAGGCAATAAGGGCGCGTCGAGTGCCTCTGAGAGCCGATTCCGAATTGGGGTCTTATAAGCGATTCCGATGACCGAGCGAAAAGCTATGCCTGTTTGAGCGAAGCGGTGTCCGTATGCGATCGCATCGGCAGCCTGCGACCGCGCTCCCGGAGAGGAATTTGGGCGCCGGACCGGAAATCTCCGAATGCGACCATTTACCGACCAGGTCGAAGTGCCGATTCTGAATTGGGGCCTCGCGGGTGGTTCCGACCACCGGCGAATAAATATCCACATCCACCGGAGGGTACGACAGTCAATGTACTAGTACACACGCTCCGGGGGGAATTTTCTCCCCGGAACGAAATTTCGCGAAACCAGCGCCTTGTCGACCGTCTCAGAGTGCCGATTCCGAATTGTGGTCCATAAGCGATTCCGATACCCGTGCGGAAAGTTATGCCCAATTCTTTCGCTGAAGGGGTGGGAATAAACCGGAGGGGGTGACTATATCGGCGATGTTCGGGCACCCATATCCACAACCTGGGGAGGTGATCTCTCGTCGAGATGAACACGACTTCCGATCGCTGCGATTGGGCGGCTCCGCGTGTGGGCTCCGCCAGCGATTCGCGTAATCGAGGGAGTCGTTACTGCCAAAAAACCTTGGAATAGGGGAGATCGTCGGCTAGAATCACAATTTCAGAGTGCGAAACGAAGGATTTTCACCGCCGAAATGACGTCTTATGGCCTGAGGGAATAAGGGGGCGTCGAGCGCCTCCGAGTTCCGATTGCGAATTGGGGTCTTATAAGCGATTCCGATAACCGAGCGAAAAGTTATGCCTGTTTGAGCGAAGCGGTGTCCGTATGCGATCGTATCGGCAGCCTGCGACCGCGCTCCTGGAGAGGAATTTGGGCGCCGGACCGGAAATCTCCGAATGCGACCATTTACTTACCAGGTCGAAGTTCCGATTCTGAATTGGGGCCTCGCGGGCGGTTCCGACCAACAGGCGAATAAATATCCACGTTCGACCGGAGGTTACGGCAGTCAGTGTACTAGTACACACGCTCCGGGGGGAATTTTCTCCTCAGAACGAAATTCTGAGAAACCAGCGCCTTGTCGACCGTCTCGGAGTGCCGATTCCGAATTGTGGTCACATAAGCGATTCCGATGCCCGTGCGAAAAGTTATGCCCAATTCTTTCGCTGAAGGGGTGGGAATAAACCAGAGGGGGTGACTATATTGGCGATGTTCGGGCACCCATATCCACGACCTGGGGAGGAGATCTCGCATCGAGATGAACACGACTTCCGATCGCTGCGATTGGGCGTCTCCGCGTGTGGGCTCCACCAGTAATTCTAGTAATCGAGGGAGTCGCTACTGCCAAAAAACTTTGGAATAGGGGAGATCGTCCGTTAGAATCGCAATTTCAGAGTGCGAAACGAAGGATTTTTGACCCTAAAACGACGTCTTATAGCCTAAGGCTATAAGGGGGCGTCGAGCGCCTCTGAGTGCCTATTCCGAATTGCGGTCTTATAAGCGATTCCGATAACCGAGCGAAAAGTTATGCCTGTTTGAGCGAAGCGGTGTCCGTATGCGATCGCATCGGCGGCCTGCGACCGCGCTCCCGGAGAGGAATTTGGGCGCCGGACCGGAAATCTCCGAATACGACCATTTACCGACTGGGTCGAAGTGCCGATTCTGAATTGCGGCCTCGCGGGCGGTTCCGACCCCCGGGCGAATAAATATCCGTGTCCGACCGGAGGGTACGGCAATCGGTGTATTAGTACACACGCTTCGGGGGGGATTTTGGCCCCAGAATGGAATTCCGCGAAACCAACACCTTGTCGACCGTCTCGGAGTGCCGATTCCGAATTGTGGTCACATAAGCGTTTCCGATGCCCGTGCGGAAAGTTATGCCCAATTCTTTCGCTGATGGGGTGGGAATAAACCGGAGGGGGTGACTATATCGGTGATGTTCGGGCACCCATATCCACGACCTGGGGACGAGATCTCGCGTCGAGTTGAACACGACTTCTGATCGCTGCGATTGCGCATCTCCGCGTGTGGGCTCCCCCAGTAATTCGGTAATCGAGGGAGTCGCTATTGCCAAAAAACCATGGAATAGGGGAGATCGTCGGCTAGAATCGCAATTGCGGAGTGCGAAATGAAGGATTTTTGACCCCGAAACGACATCTTATGGCCTGAGGCAATTAGGGGGCGTCGAGCGCCTCTGAGTGCCGATTTCGAATAGGGGTCTTATAAGCGGTTCCGATAACCGAGCGAAAAGTTATGCCTGTTTGAGCGAAGCGGTGTCCGTATGCGATCGCATCGACAGCCTGCGATCGCGCTCCCGGAGAGGAATTTGGGCGCCGGACAGGAAATCTCCGAATGCGAACATTTATCGACCGGGTCGATGTGCCGATTCTGAATTGGGGCCTCGCGGGCTGTTCCGACCCCAGGGCGAATAAATATCCGCGTCCGACCGGAGGCTACGACAGTCGGTGTACTAGTACACACGCTCCGGGGGGAATTTTGGCCCCGAAATGGACTTCCGCGAAACCAACGCCTTGTCAATCGTCTCAGAGTGCCGATTCCGAATTGTGGTCACATAAGCAATCCGATGCCCGTGCGGAAGGTTATGCCCAATTCTTTCGATGAAGGGTGGGAATAAACCGGAGGGGGTGACTATATCGGCGATGTTCGGGCACCCATATCCACGACCTGGGGAGGAGATCTCACATCGAGATGAACACGACTTCCGATCGCTGTGACTGGGCGTCTCCGCGTGTGGGCTCCGCCAGTGATTCGCGTAATCGAGGGAGTCGCTACTGCCAAAAAACCTTGGAATAGGGGAGATCATCGGCTAGAATCACAATTTTGGAGTGCGAAACGAAGGATGTTTGACCCCGAAACGACGTCTTATGGCCTGAGGCAATACGGGGGCGTCGAGCGCCTCTGAGTGCCGATTCCGAATTGGGGTCTTATAAGCGATTCCGATAACCGAGCGAAAAGTTATGCCTATTTGAGCGAAGCGGTGTCCGTATGCGATCGCATCGGCAGCCTGCGACCGCGCTCCCGGAGAGGAATTTGGGCGCCGGATCGGAAATCTCTTAATGCGACCATTTACCGACAGGGTCGAAGTGCCGATTCTGAATTGGGGCCTCGCGGGTGTTTCCGACCCCCGGGCGAATGAATATCCGCGTCCGACCGGAAGGTACGTTAGTCGGTGTAGTAGTACACACGCTCCGGGGGAAATTTTGGCCGCGGAACGGAATTCCGCAAAACCAGCGCCTTGTCAACTGTCTCAGAGTGTTGATTCCGAATTGTGGTCACATAAGCGATTCCGATACCCGTGCGGAAAGTTATGCCCGATTCTTTCGTTGAAGGGGTGGGAATAAACCGGAGGGGGTGACTATATCGGCGATGTTCGGGCACCCATATCCACGACCTAGGGGGAGATCTCGCGTCGAGTTGAACACGACTTCTGATCGCTGCGACTGGGCGGCTCCGCGTGTGGGCTCCGCCAGCGATTCGCGTAATCGAGGGAGTCGCTACTGCCAAAAAACCTTGGAATAGGGGAGATCGTTGACTAGAATCACAATTTCAGAGTGCGAAACGAAGGATTTTCGACCCCGAAATGACGTCTTATGGCCTGAGGCTATAGGGGTCGACGAGCACCTCTGAGTGCCGATTCCGAATTGGGGTCTTATAAGCGATTCCGATAACCGAGCGAAAAGTTATGCCTGTTTGAGCGAAGCGGTGTCCGTATGCGATCGCATCGGCAGCCTACGACCGCTATCCCGGAGAGGAATTTGGGCGCCGGACCGGAAATCTCTGAATGCGACCATTTATCGACAGGGTCGAAGTGCTGATTCTGAATTGGGGCCTCGCGCGCGGTTCCGACCCCCGGGCGAATAAATATCCGCGTCCGACCGGAGGGTACGGCAGTCGGTGTACTAGTACACACGCTCCGAAGGGAATTTTGGCCCCGGAACGGAATTCCGCAAAACCAGCGCCTTGTCGACCATCTCGGAGTGCCGATTCCGAATTGTGGTCACATAAGCGATTCCGATGCCCGTGCGGAAGTTATGCCAATTCTTTCGCTGAAGGGTGGGAATAAACCGGAGGGGTTGACTATATCGGCGATGTTCGAGCTCCCATATCCACGACCTAGGGAGGAGATCTCGTGTCGAGTTGAACACGACTTCCGATCACTGTGACTGGGCGGCTCCGCGTGTGGGCTCCGCCAGCGATTCGCGTAATCGAGGGAGTCGCTACTGCCAAAAAACCTTGGAATAGGGGAGATCGTCGGCTAGAATAGCAATTTCGGAGTGCGAAACGAAGGATTTTTGACCCTGAAATGATGTCTTATGGCCTGAGGCAATAAGGCAGCATCTAGCGCCTCTGAGTGCCGATTCCGAATTGCGGTCTTATAAGCGATTCCGATAACCGAGCGAAAAGTTATGCCTGTTTGAGCGAAGCGGTGTCCGTAAGTGATCGCATCGGCAGCCTGCGACCGCGCTCCCAGAGATGAATTTGGGTGCCGGACCGGAAATCTCTGAATGCGACCATTTACCGACCGGGTCAAAGTGCTGATTCTGAATTGGGGCCTTGCGGGCGTTTCCGACCTCCGGGCGAATAAATATCCGCGTCCGACCGGAGGGTACGGCAGTCGGTGTACTAGTACACACGCTCCGGGGGGAATTTTGGCCCCGGAATGGAATTCCGCAAAACCAGCGCCTTGTCGACCGTCTCGGAGTGCCGATTCTGAATTCTGGTCAAATAAGCGATTCCGATCCCCGTGCGGAAAGTTATGCCCAATTCTTTCGCTGAAGGGGTGGTAATAAAGCGGAGGAGTGACTATATCGGCGATGTTCGGGCACCCATATCCACGACCTGGGGAGGAGATCTCGCGTCGACTTGAACACGACTTCCGATCGCTGTGACTGGGCGGCTCCGCGTGTCGGCTCCGCCAACGATTCGCGTAATCGAGGGAGTCGCTACTGCCAAAAAACCTTGGAATAGGGGAGATCATCGACTAGAATCGTAATTTCGGAGTGCGAAACGAAGGATTTTCAACCCTGAAATGACATCTTATGGCCTGAGGCAGTAAGGGGGCGTCGAGCGCCTCAGAGTTTTGATTCCGAATTGGGGTCTTATAAGCGATTCCGATAACCGAGCGAAAGGGTATGCCTATTTGTGCGAAGCGGTGTCCGTATGCGATCGCATCGGCAGCCTGCGACCGCGCTCCCAGAGAGGAATTTGGGCGCCGGACCGGAAATCTCTGAATGCGACCATTTACCGACCAGGTCAAAGTGCCAATTCTGAATTGGGGCCTCGCGAGCGGTTCCGACCCCCGGCGAATAAATATCCGCGTCCGACCGGAGGGTACGGCAGTCGGTGTACTAGTACACACGCTCCGGAAGGAATTTTGGCCCCGGAACAAAATTCTGCAAAACCAGCGCCTTGTCGACCGTCTCGGAGTGCCGATTCTGAATTGTGGTCAAATAAGCGATTCCGATCCCCGTGCGGAAAGTTATGCCCAATTCTTTCGCTGAAGGGGTGGGAATAAACCGGAGGGGGGTGACTATATCAGCGATGTTCGGGCACCCATATCCACTACCTGGGGAGGAGATCTCGCTTCGAGTTGAACACGACTTCCGATTGCTGCGACTGGGCGGCTTCGCGTGTGGGCTCCACCAACGATTCGCGTAATCGAGGGAGTCGCGACTGCCAAAAAACCTTGGAATATGGGAGATCGTCAGCTAGAATCGCAATTTCGGAGTGCGAAACGAAGGATTTTCGACCCCGAAATGGCGTCTTATGGCCTGTGGCAATAAAGGGCTGTCGAGCGCCTCTGAGTGCCAATTCCGAATTGGGGTCTTATAAGCGATTTCGATAACCAAGCGAAAAGTTATGCCTGTTTGAGCGAAGCGGTGTCCGTATGCTATCGCATCGGCAGCTTGCGACCGCGCTCCCAGAGAGGAATTTGGGCCCCGGACCGAAATCTCTGAATGCGACCATTTATCGACAGGGTCGAAGTGCCGATTCTGAATTGGGGCCTCGCGCGCGGTTCCGACCCCCGGCGAATAATATCCGCGTCCGACCGGAGGTACGGCAGTCGGTGTACTAGTACACACGCTCCGGAAGGAATTTTGGCCCCGGAACAAAATTCTGCAAAACCAGCGCCTTGTCGACCGTCTCGGAGTGCCGATTCTGAATTGTGGTCAAATAAGCGATTCCGATCCCCGTGCGGAAAGTTATGCCCAATTCTTTCGCTGAAGGGGTGGAATAAACCGGAGGGGGGTGACTATATCAGCGATGTTCGGGCACCCATATCCACTACCTGGGGAGGAGATCTCGCTTCGAGTTGAACACGACTTCCGATTGCTGCGACTGGGCGGCTTCGCGTGTGGGCTCCACCAACGATTCGCGTAATCGAGGGAGTCGCGACTGCCAAAAAACCTTGGAATATGGGAGATCGTCAGCTAGAATCGCAATTTCGGAGTGCGAAACGAAGGATTTTCGACCCCGAAATGGCGTCTTATGGCCTGTGGCAATAAAGGGCTGTCGAGCGCCTCTGAGTGCCAATTCCGAATTGGGGTCTTATAAGCGATTTCGATAACCAAGCGAAAAGTTATGCCTGTTTGAGCGAAGCGGTGTCCGTATGCTATCGCATCGGCAGCTTGCGACCGCGCTCCCAGAGAGGAATTTGGGCCCCGGACCGAAATCTCTGAATGCGACCATTTATCGACAGGGTCGAAGTGCCGATTCTGAATTGGGGCCTCGCGCGCGGTTCCGACCCCCGGCGAATAATATCCGCGTCCGACCGGAGGGTACGGCAGTCGGTGTACTAGTACACACGCTCCGGAAGGAATTTTGGCCCCGGAACAAAATTCTGCAAAACCAGCGCCTTGTCGACCGTCTCGGAGTGCCGATTCCGAATTGTGGTCACATAAGCGATTCCGATCCCCGTGCGGAAAGTTTGCCCAATTCTTTCGCTGAAGGGGTGGGAATAAACCGGAGGGGGGTGACTATATCAGCGATGTTCGGGCACCCATATCCACTACCTGGGGAGGAGATCTCGCTTCGAGTTGAACACGACTTCCGATTGCTGCGACTGGGCGGCTTCGCGTGTGGGCTCCACCAACGATTCGCGTAATCGAGGGAGTCGCGACTGCCAAAAAACCTTGGAATAGGGAGATCGTCAGCTAGAATCGCAATTTCGGAGTGCGAAACGAAGGATTTTCGACCCCGAAATGGCGTCTTATGGCCTGTGGCAATAAAGGGCTGTCGAGCGCCTCTGAGTGCCAATTCCGAATTGGGGTCTTATAAGCGATTTCGATAACCAAGCGAAAAGTTATGCCTGTTTGAGCGAAGCGGTGTCCGTATGCGATCGCATCGGCAGCCTGCGACCGCGCTCCCAGAGAGGAATTTGGGCCCCGGACCGGAAATCTCTGAATGCGACCATTTATCGACAGGGTCGAAGTGCCGATTCTGAATTGGGGCCTCGCGCGCGGTTCCGACCCCCGGGCGAATAAATATCCGCGTCCGACCGGAGGGTACGGCAGTCGGTGTACTAGTACACACGCTCCGGGGGGAATTTTGGCCCCGGAACGGAATTCCGCAAAACTAGCGCCTTGTCGACCATCTCGGAGTGCCGATTCCGAATTGTGGTCACATAAGCGATTCCGATGCTCGTGCGGAAAGTTATGCCCAATTCTTTCGCTGACGGGGTGGGAATAAATTGGAGGGGGTGACTATATCGGCGATGTTCGGGCACCCATATCTACGACCTGGGGAGGAGATCTCACGTCGAGATGGACACGACTTCCGATCACTGCGACTGGGCGGCTCCGCGTGTGGGCTCCGCCAGCGATTCGCATAATTCAGGGAGTCGCTACTGCCAAAAAACCTTGGAATAGGGTAGATCATCGGCTAGAATCGCAATTTTGGAGTGCGAAACGAAGGATTTTTGACCCCGAAACGATGTCTTATGGCCTAAGGCAATAAGGGGGCGTCGAGCGCCTCTGAGTGCCGATTCCGAATTGGGGTCTTATAAGCGATTCCGATAACCGAACGAAAAGTTATGCCTGTTTGTGCGAAGCGGTGTCCATATGCGATCGCATCGGCAGCATGCGATGGCTCTCCCGGAGAGGAATTTGGCGCCGGACTGGAAATCTCCGAATGCGACCATTACCGACCGGGTCGAAGTGCCGATTCTAAATTGGGGCCCGCGGGGGGTTCCGACCCCCGGGCGAATAAATATCCGCGTCCGACCGGAGGGTACGACAGTCGGTTTACTAGTACACACGCTCCGGGAGGAATTTTGGCCCCAGAACAAATTCCGCGAAACCAGCGCCATGTCGACCGTCTCGGAGTGCCGATTCCGAATTGTGGTCACATAAGCGATTCCGATGCCCGTGCGGAAAGTTATGCCCAATTCTTTCGCTGAAGGGGTGGGAATAAACCGGAGTGGGTGACTATATCGGCGATGTTCGGGCACCCATATCCATGACCTGGGGAGGAGATCTCACGTCGAGTTGAACACGACTTCCGATCGCTGCGATTGGGCGTCTCCGCGTGTGGGCCCAAATTCCATTCAGCGAAATTCCATTCCGGGGCCGAAACTCTGCCCCAGAACGTGTGTACTAGTACACCGATTGTCATACCCCTTGAGTAGGACGTGGATATTTGGTCGCCCGGGGATCGGAACCGCCTGCGAGGCCCCAATTCGGAATCGGCACTTCGACTCGGTCGACACAAGGTCGCATTCGGAGATTTTCGGTCTGGTGCCCAAATTCCTCTCTGGGAGCGTGGTCGCGGGCCGCCGATGCGATCGCATACGGACACCCCTTCGCTCGAACGGGCACAACTTTCAGCTCGGTTATTGGAATCGCTTAGAAGACCCTAATTCGGAATCGACACTCAGAGGCACCCGATTGCCATAGGCGATAAGACATCGTTTCGAAGTCGAAAAACCTTCGTTTCGCACTCCAAAATTGTGATTTCGGCCGACGATCTCCTTGATTCCTAGGTTTTCTGGCAGTAGCATCTCCCTCGATTACACAAATCTTTGGCACAGTCAACACACGGACTCGGCCTGTCACGGCGATCGAAAGTCGTGTTCAGCTCGGCGCGAGATCTCCTCCACAGGTCGTAGATATGGCACACGAACATCGCCGATATAGTCACTCCCTCTGGTTTATTCCCAACCCTTCAGTGAAAGAACCGGGCATAATTTCTGGCCAAGCATCGGAATGGCATATGTGACCACAATTCAGAATCGGCACTCCGAGACGGTGGACAAGGCGCTAGTTTCGCGAAATTCCGTTCTAGGGCTGAAATTCCGCCCCATAGCGTGTGTACTAGTACACCGATTGTCGTACCCTTAGGGTACGACGCGGATATTTGGTCGTCCGGGGATCGGAACCGCCCGCGTGGCCCCAATTCGGAATCGGCACTTCGACCCGGTTGGCACAAGGTCGCATTCAGAGATTTCTGGTCTGGCGCCCAAACTCCTCTCCGGGAGCGTGGTCGTGGGCCGCCGATGCGATCGCATACGGACACCCTTCTGCTCAAATGGGCATGACGTTCCGCTCAGTTGTCGGAATCACTTATAAGACCCGAATTCGGGACCGACACTCCGAGACGCCCGACGCCCCTTATTACCTCAGGAGATAACACATCATTTTGGGTCGAAAAACCTTCATTTCACACTCCAAAATACGATTTTGACTAATGATCTCCCTGATTCCAAGGTTTTCTTACAGTTGTGTCTCCCTCGATTACGCGAATTGATGGCGGGGCCAACATACGGAGTCAGCCAGTCACTACGATCGGAAGTCGTGTTCAGCTAGACGCGAGATCTCCTCCACAGGTCGTAGATATGGCCGCATGCACATCACCGATATAGTCACCCCCACCAGTTTATTCCCACCCCTTCAGCGAAAGAACTGGGCATAACTTTCCGCCCGAGCATCAAAATCTCTTATGTGACCACAATTCGGAATCGGCACTCCGAGACGGTCTACAGGGAGCTGGTTTAGTGGAATTCTGCTCCGGGGCCAAAATTCTGCCCCGGAGCGTATGTACTAATACACCGATTGTCGTACCCCTTGGGTAGGACGCGGATATTTGGTCGTACGGGGATCGGAACCGCCCGCGAGGCCACAATTCAGAATCGGCACTTCGACACGATCTGCACAAGGTCGCATTCAGAGATTTCCGGTCTGGCGCCCAAATTCCTCTCAGGGAGCGTGGTCACAGGCCGCCGATGTGATCGCATATGGACACCCCTTCGCACAAACGGGAATAACTTTCCGCTTGGTTATCGGAATCACTTAGAAGACCCTAATTCGGAATCGGCACTCAGAGGCGCCCGGCACTCCCTTCTTTCCTCCGGCGATAAGACGTCGTTTCGGGGTCAAAAAACCTTCGTTCCACACTCCAAAATTACGATTTCGACCGACGATCTCCTGATTCCAAGGTTTTCTTGCAGTTGTGTCTCCCTCGATTACGCGAATTGATGGCGGGGCCAACACACGGAGTCGGCCAGTCACGGCGATCGGAAGTCGTGTTCAGCTCGGCGCGAGATCTCCTCCACAGGTCGTAGATATGGCCGCACGAACATCGCTGATATAGTCGCCCCCACCAGTTTATTCCCACCCCTTCAGCGAAAGAACGGGGCATAACTTTCCACCCGAGCATCGGAATCGCATATGTGACCACAATTCGGAATCGACACTCCGAGATGGTCTATAGGCGCTGGTTTAGCGGAATTCCGTTCCGGGGCAAAAATTTCGTCCTGGAGCGTATGTACTACTAATACACCGATTGTCGTACCCCTTGGGAGGACACGGATATTCGGTCGTCCGGGGATTGGAACCGCCCGCGAGGCCACAATTCAGAATCGGCACTTCGACACGATCGGCACAAGGTCTCATTCGAAGATTTCAAGTCTGGCGCCCAAATTCCTCTCAGGGAGCGTGGTTACGGGCCGCCGATGCGATCGCATACGGATACCCCTACGCACAAACGGGAATAACTTTCCGCTTGGTTATCGGAATCACTTATAAGACCCCAATTCGGAATCGGCACTCAGAGGCGCCCGACACTCCCTTATTGTCTCAGGCGATAAGACATCATTTCGGGGTCTAAAAACCTTAGTTTCACACTCCAAAATTACAATTTCGACCGACGATCTCCCCAATTCGAAGGTTTTCTGGCAGTAGCATCTCCCTCGATTACGCGAATCGATGGCGGGAACAACACACAGAGTCGTCCAGTGACGACTATCGGAAGTTGTGTTTAGCTCAGCGCGAGATTTCCTCCACAGATCGTAGATATGGGCGCACGAACATCACTGATATAGTCACCCCCTCTGGTTTATTCTCACCCCTTCAGCGAAAGAACTGGGCATAACTTTCCGCCCGGGCATCGGAATCATTTATGTGACCACAATTCGGAATCGGCACTCCGAGACGGTCGACAGGGCGCTGGTTTCGCGGAATTCCATTCCGGGCCGAAACTCCGCCCCAGAGCGTGTGTACTAGTACACCGATTGTCATACCCTTGGGTAGGACGTGAATATTTGGTCTCCCGGGGATCGGAACTGCCCACAAGGCCCCAATTCAAAATCGGCACTTCGACCTAGTCGGCACAAGGTTGCATTCTGTGATTTTCGTTCTGGCGTCCAAATTCCTCTCCGGGAGCGTGGTCGCGGGCCGCCGACCTTCGCTTAAGCGAACATTTGCGATTTAGGCCGACGATCTCCCTGATTCCAAGGTTTTCTAGCAGTAGCGTCTCCCTCGATTACTCGAATCGCTAGCGGGGCCAACATACGGAGTTGGCCTTTCACGGCGATCGGAAGTCATGTTCAGCTCGGCACAAGATCTCCTCCACAGGTCGTAGATATGGGCGCACGAACATCGCCAATATAGTCACCCCCTCCGGTTTATTCCCACCCCTTCAGCGAAAGAATTGGGCATAACTTTCCGCCCGAACATTAGAATCGCTTATGTGACCTCAATTCGGAATCGGCACTCCGAGAAGGTCGACAAGATGCTGGTTTCGCGGAATTCCTTTTCGGGGCTGAAACTCCGCCCGGAGCGTGTGTACTAGTACACTTATTGTCGTACCCCTTAGGTCGGACGCGGATATTTGGTCGCCCAGGGATCGGAACCGCCCACGAGGACCCAATTTGGAATTGGCACTTCAACACGATCAACACAAGGTCATATTCAGAGATTTCCGGTCCGGCGCCCAAATTCCTCTCCGGAAGCGTGGTCGCGGGCCACCGATGCGACTGCATACGGACACCCCTTCTCTCAAACAGACATAACTTTCCGGTCAGTTATCGGAATCGCTTAGAAGACCCCAATTCAGAATCGGCACTCAGAGGCGCCTGACGCCCCCTTATTGCCTCAGGCGATAAGACGTCATTTCGGGGTCAAAAAAACTTCGTTTCACACTCCAAAATTGCAATTTCGGCCGACGATCTCCCTAATTCAAGGTTTTCTGTCAGTAGCGTCTCCCTCAATTGCGTGAATCGTTGGCATGGTCAACACACAGAGTCGGCCTGTCACGGCGATCGGAAGTCTTGTTCAGCTCGGTGCGAGATCTCTTCCACAGGTCGTATATATGAGCGCACGAACATCGCCGATATAGTCACCCCCTTCGGTTTATTCCCACCCCTTCAGCGAAAGAATTGGGCATAACTTTCTGCCCGAGCATCGGAATCGCTTATGTGACCACAATTCGGAATCGTCACTCTGAGACGGTCAACAAGGTGCTGGTTTTGCAAAATTTCATTCCGGGGCCAAAACTCCGCCCCGGAGCGTGTGTACTAGTACACCGATTTTCGTACCCCTTGGATAGGACACGGATATTTGGTCGCCTAGGGATCGGAACCACCTGCGAGGCTCGAATTCAGAATCGGCATTTCGACTCGGTCGGCACAAGGTCGCATTCTGAGATTTCCGGTCCGGCGCCCAAATTCCTCTCTGGGAGCGTGTCGCGAGCTGCCGATGCGATCGCATACGTACACCCCTCCGCTCAAACGGGCATAACTTTCCGCTCAGTTATCAGAATCGCTTATAAGACCCCAATTCAGAATCGGCACTCAGAGGTGCCCGACGACCCATTATTGTCTTAGACGATAAGACGTCGTTTTGGGGTCAAAAAACCTTCGTTTCGCACTCCAAAATTGCGATTTCGGCCGACGATCTCCCCGATTCAAAAGTTTTCTGGCAGTAGCGTCTCCCTCGATTACGAGAATCGCTGGCGGGGCCAACATACGTAGTCGGCCTGTCACGGCGATCAGAAGTCATGTTCAGCTCGGCGCGAGATCTCCTCCACAGATTATAGATATGGGTGCACGAACATCGCCGATATATTCACCCCCTCCGTTTATTCCCACCCCTTCAGCGAAAGAACTAGGCATAACATTCCGTTGGGGCATCGAAATCACTTATGGGACCACAATTCGGAATCGACACTCCGAGACGGTCGACAGGGCGCTGGTTTCGCAGAATTCCGTTCCGGGGCCGAAATTCCAACCCGGAGCGTGTGTACTAGTACACCAATTGTCGTACCCCTTGGGTAGGACGCGGATATTTGGTCGCTCGGGGATCGGAACCGCCCGCGAGGTCCCAATTCGAAATCGGCACTTCATCACGATCTGCACATGGTCACATTCGGAGATTCCCGGTCCGGCGTCCAAATTCCTCTCGGGGAGTGTGGTCGCAAGCCGCCGATGCGATCGCATACAGACACCCCTTTGCTCAAACAGACATAACTTTCAGCTCGGTTATCGGAATCCCTTATAAGACCCCAATTCGGAATCGGCACTCGGAGACGTCCGATGCCTACTCATTGCCTCAAGCGATAAGACGTCGTTTTAGGGTCAAAAAACCTTCGTTTCACACTCCAAAATTGTGATTTCGGCCGATGATGTCCCTGATTCCAAGGTTTTCTAGCAATAGCGTCTCCCTCGATTACGCGAATCGATGGGGGGGCCAACACACAGAGTCGGCCTGTCACGACGATCGGAAGTCGTGTTCAGCTGTGCACGAGATCTCCTCCACAAGTCGTAGATATGGGCGCACGAACATCGCCGATATAGTCACCCCCTCCAGTTTATTCCCACACCTTCAGCGAAAGAACTGCGCATAACTTTCAACCCGAGCATCGGAATCGCTTATATGAGCACAATTCAGAATCGGCACTCCGAGACGGTCGACAGGGCGTAGGTTTTACGAAAATCCGTTCCAGAGCCAAAACTCCGCCCCAGAGCGTGTGTACTAGTACACCGATTGTCGTACCCCTTAGGTAGGACATGGATATTTGGTCGCCCAGGGATCAGAACTGCCCGCGAGGCCCCAATTCTAAATCGACACTTCGACCCGGTCAGCACAAGGTCGCATTCGGAGATTTCCGGTCCGGCGCCCAAATTCCTCTCCGGGAGCATGATCGCGGGCTGCCGATGTGATCGCATACGAACATGCCTTCGCTCAAACGGGCATAACTTTCCGCTCGGTTATCGAATCGCTTATAAGACCCCAATTCGGAATCGGCACTCAGAGGCACCCGACGCCCCCTTATTGCCTTAGGCTATAAGACATCGTTTTGTGGTCGAAAAACCATCGTTTCACACTCCAAATTACAATTTTGGCCGACGATCTCCCCGATTCCAAGGTTTTCTCACAGTAGCGTCTCCCTCGATTACACGAATCAATGGCAGGGCCAACACACAGAGTCGTCCAGTCACGACAATTGGAAGTCGTGTTCATCTCAGAGGGAGATCTCCTCCACAGGTCGTAGATATGGGCACACGAACATCGCCGATATAGTCACCTCTTCCGATTTATTTCCAACCCTTCAGCAAAAGAACTAGACATAACTTTCCGCTCGGGCATCGGAATCGCTTATGTGACCACAATTCGGAATCGGCACTCCGAGACGGCCGACATGACGCTGGTTTCGCGAAATTCCGTTTCGGGGCCAAAATTCCCCCAGAGCATATGTACTAGTACACTGATTGTCGTACCCCTTGGGTAGGACGCGGATATTTGGTCATCTGGGGATCGGAACCGCCCGCAAGGCCCCAATTCGGAATCGGCACTTCAACACGGTCGGCACAAGGTCGCATTCGGAGATTTTCGGTCCGGTGCTTAAATTCCTTTCCAGGAGCGTGGTCGCGGGCCGCCGATGCGATCGCATACAGATACCCCTTCGCTCAAACGGGGATAACTTTTAGCTCAGTTATCGGAATCGCTTATAAGACCCCAATTCGGAATCCGCACTCAGAGGCGCCCGATGCCCTTTTATTGCTTAGATGATAAGACGTTGTTTCAGGGTCAGAAAACCCTCGTTTCGCCCTCCAAAATTGCGATTTCGGTCGGCGATCACCTCGATTCCAAGGTTTTCTAGCAGTAGCGTCTCCCATGATTACGCGAATCGCTGGCGGGTCCAGCACACGGAGTCGGCCAGTCACGGTGATCGGAAGTCATGTTCAGCTCGGCACGAGATCTCCTCCACAGCTCGTTGATATGGGCGTATGTACATCGCCGATATAGTCACCCCCTCCGATTTATTCCCACCCCTTCAGCGAAAGAACTAGGCGTAACTTTCGGCCCGAGCATCGGAATTGCTTATGTGACCACAATTCAGAATCGGATTTTTGAGACGGTCGATAGGGCGCTGGTTTCACGGAATTCCGTTTCGGGGCCGAAATTCCACTCCGGAGCGTATGTACTAGTACACCGATTGTCGTACACCTTGGGTAGGATGCAGATATTTAGTCGTCCGGGGATCAGAACCACCCGCGAGACCTCAATTCGGAATTGGTACTTCGACGTGATCGACACAAAGTCGCATTCGGAGATTTCCGATTCGACGCCCAAATTCCTCTCCGGGAGCGTGGTTGCGGGCCGCCGATAGAATCGTATACGGACCCCCCCCCCCCCGCTCAAACGGGCATAACTTTCCGCTCGGTTATCGAATCGCTTATAAGACCCCAATTCGAAATCGGCACTCATAGGCTCCCGACGCCCCATTATTGCCTCAAGCGATAAGACGTCGGTTCGAGGTCAAAAAAACTTCGTTTCACACTCCAAAATTATGATTTCGGCCGACGATCTCCCCGATTCTAAGGTTTTCTGGAAGTAGCATCTCCCTCATTTATGCGAATCGATGGGGGGGGGCAACACACAGAGTCGGCCTGTCACTACGATCGGATGTCATGTTTGGATCGGCGCGAGATCTCCTCCATAGGTCTTAGGTATGGGCGCACGAACATCACCGATATAGTCACCCCTCCGGTTTATTCTCACTCCTTCAGCGAAAGAACTGGGCATAACTTTCTACCCGGCATCGGAATCGCTTATGTGACCACAATTTGGAATCGGTACTCCAAGACGGTCGACAGGGCGCTGGTTTTGCGGATTCCGTTCCGGGGCCGAAACTCCGCCCTGAAGCGTGTGTACTAGTACACCGATTGTTGTACCCCTTGGGTAGGACGCGAATATTTGGTCACCCAGGGATCGGAACCACCCACAAGGCCCTAATTCGGAATCGGCACTTCGACCCGGTCGGTACAAGGTCACATTCGGAGATTTTCGGTCCGGTGCCCAAATTCCTCTCCAGGTGCGTGGTCGTGGGGCGCCGATGCGATCGTATACGGACACCCATTCGCTCAAATAGGCATAACTTTCCGCTCAGTTATCGGAATCACATAGAAGACCCCAATTCGGAATCGGCGCTCAGAGGCGCCCGATGCTAACTTATTGCCTCAGGCGATAAGACGTCGTTTCGGAGTCGAAAAACCTTCATTTCCCACTCCAAAATTGTGATTTCGGCCGATGATCTCCCTGGTTCCAAGGTTTTTTGGCGATAGCATCTCCCTCGATTACGCGAATCGTTGGCGCGGCAAACACACGGAGTCGGCCTGTCACGGCGATCGAAAGTCGTGTTCAGCTCGGCACGAGATCTCCTCCACAGGTCGTAGATATGGGCGCACGAACGTCGCCGATATAGTCACCCCCTCCGGTTTATTCTCACCCCTTCAGCGAAAGAACTGCGTATAACTTTCTACCCAGGCATCGGAATTGCTTACATGACCACAATTCGGAATCGGCACTTCGAGACAGTCGACAGGGCGCAGGTTTCGTGGAATTCCGTTCCGGGGCCGAAACTCCGCCCCAGAGCGTGTGTACTAGTACACCGATTGTCGTACCCCTTAGGTAGGACGCAGATATTTGGTCGCCCGGGGATCGGAACTGCCCGCGAGGCCCCAATTCGGAATCGGCTCTTCGACACGGTCGGCACAAGGTCGCATTCGGAGATTTCCGGTCCGGCGCCTAAATTCATTTCCGGGAGCGTGGTCGCGGATCGCCAATGCGATCGCATATGGATACCCCTTCGCTCAAACGGGCATAACTTTCCGCTCGGTTATCAGAATTGCTTATAAGACCCCAATTCGGAATCGGTACTCGGAGGCGCCCGACGCCCCCTTATAGCCTCTGGTGATAAGACGTCGTTTTGGGGTCAAAAAACATTCGTTTTACACTCTAAAATTATGATTTCGGCCGACAATCTCCCCGATTCCAAGGTTTTCTTGCAGTAGCGTCTCCCTAGATTACGCAAATCGCTGGTAGGGCCAACACACGGAGTTGGCCTGTCACGGCGATCGGAAGTCGTCAGCTCGACGCAAGATCCCCACCACAGGACATAGATATGGGCACACGAACATCGCCGATATAGTCCCCCCCTCCAGTTTATTCCCACCCCTTCAGCGAAAGAACTGGGCATAACTTTCCGCCCGGACTTCGGAATCCCTTATGTTACACAATTCGGAATCGGCACTCCGAGACGGTCGACAGGGCACTGGTTTCGCAGAATTCCGTTCCGGGGTCGAAACTCTTCCCCAAAGTGTGTGTACTAGCACACCGATTATTGTACCCTTGGGTAGGATGCGGATATTGGTCGCCCGGGGATCGGAACTGCCTACGAGGCCCCAATTTGGAATCGACCCTTCGACAAGGTCGCATTCAGAGATTTCCAGTTTGGTGCCTAAATTCATTTCTGGGAGCGTGGTCGCGGGCCGCCGATGCGATTGCATACGGACACCCCTTCACTTAAACGGGCATAACTTTTTGCTCGGTTATCGGAATCGCTTATAAGACCCCAATTCGGAATCGGCACTCTGAGGCGCCTGACGCACCATATTGCCTCAGGCGATAAAACGTCGTTTCGGGGTCGAAAAACCTTCGTTTCGCACTCTAAAATTATGATTTCGGCCGACGATCTCCCCGATTCGAAGATTTCCTAGCAGTAGTGTCTCCCTAGATTATGAGAATCGCTGGAGGGGCCAACAAACGGAGTCGGCCTGTCACGGTGATCGGAAGTCATGTTCAGCTCAGCGCGAGATCTCCTCCACAGGTCGTAGATATGGGCGCACGAACATCGCCGATATAGTCACCCCCTCTGATTTATTCCCACCTCTTTAGCGAAAGAACTGCGCATAACTTTTCGCACGGGCTTCAGAATCGCTTATGTGACCACAATTTGGAATCGGCACTCTGAGAGAGTCGACATGGCGCTGGTTTCACGGAATTCCGTTCCGGAACTGAAATTCCGCACCGGAGCGTGTGTACTAGTACACCGATTGTCGTACGCCTTGGGTAGGACACAGATATTTGGTCGCCCGGGGATCGAAACCGCCCGTGAGGTCCCAATTCGAAATCGACACTTCGACCCGGTCGGCACAAGGTTGCATTCGGTGATTTCCGGTCCGGCGCCCAAATTCCTCTCTGGGAGGGTGGTCGCGGGCTGCCGATGCGATCGCATACGGACACCCCTTCGCTCAAACGAGCATAACTTTCTGCTCGGTTGTCGGAATCGCTTATAAGACCCCAATTCGGAATCGGCACTCAGAGACGCCCGACACTCCCTTATTGCCTCAGGCGATAAGATGTCATTTCGGGGTCGAAAAACCTTCGCTTCGCACTCTAAAATTGTGATTTCACCGACGATCTCCCTGATTCCAAGGTTTTCTGGCAGTAGCATCTTCCTCGAATATGCGAATCGCTGGCGCAACCAACACACAGAGTCGGCCTGTCACGGCGATCGGACGTCGTGTTCAGCTCGGTGCGAGATCTCCTCCATAGGTCGTCGATATGGGCGCACGAACATCGCCGATTTAGTCACCCCCTCCGGCTTATTACCACCCCTTCAGCGAAAGAACTGGGCATAACTTTCCGCCCGGGCATCGGAATCGCTTATGTGACCATAATTTGGAATCGGCACTCCGAGATGGTCGACAAGGTGCTGGTTTCGCAGAATTCCGTTCCGGGGCGGAAACTCCGCCCCGGAGCGTGTGTACTAGTACACCGATTGTCGTGCCACTTGGGTAGAACGTGGATATTTGGTCGCTAGGGGATCGGAACTGCCTGCGAGGCCCTAATTCAGAATCGGCACTTCGACACGGTCGTCACAAGGTCGAATTCGAAGATTTCAGGTCCGGCGCCCAAATTCCTTTCCAGGAGCGTGGTCGAAGGCCGCCGATGCGATCGCATACGGATACCCCTTCGCTCAAACGGGCATAACTTTTCGCTCGGTTATCAGAATGACCAATTAGGAATCGGCACTCAAAGGCGCCCGACGCCCCCTTATTGCCTCAGGCAATAAGACGTCGTTTTGGGGTCGAAAAATATTCGTATCGCCCTCTAAAATTGTGATTTCGGCCGACGATCTTCTCGATTCCAAGGTTTTCTGGCAGTAGCATCTCCCTAGATTATGCAAATCACTGGCGGGACAACACGCGGAGTCGGCTTGTCACAGCGATCGGAAGTTGTGTTCAGCTCGGCACGAGATCCCCTCGACAGGATGTAGATATGGGCGCACGAACATCTCCGATATAGTTACCCCCTCCGGTTTATTCCCACCCCTTCAGCGAAAGAACTGGGCATAACTTTCCGCCTGGGAATCAGAATCGCTTATATGACCACAATTCAGAATCGGCACTCTGAGACAATCGACAAGGTGTTGGTTTCATAGAATTCCGTTCCAGGGCCGAAATTCCGCTCTGGAGCGTGTGCACTAGTACACCGATTGTCGTACCCCATGGGTAGGACGCGGATATTTGGTCGCCCGGGGATCGGAACTGCCCGCGAGGCCCCAATTCGAAATCGGCACTTCGACCCGGTCGGCACATCGACTCGGTCGGCACAAGTTTGCATTGTGAGATTTTTGGTCCGGCACCCAAATTCCTCTCCGGGAGCGTGGTCGCGGGCCGTCGATGCGATCGCATACGGACACCCCTTCGCTCAAACAGGCATAACTTTCCGCTCGATTATCGGAATCGCTTAGAAGACCCCAATTCGGAATCGGCACTCAGAGGCGTCCGATGCTGCGTTATTGCCTCAGGCGATAAGACGTCATTTTGAGGTCAAAAAACCTTCGTTTCACACTCCAAAATTGCGATTTCAGCCGACGATCTCCTCGATTCTAAAGTTTTCTGACAGTAGCGTCTCCCTCGATTACGCGAATCGATGGCCGGGCCAACACACGGAGTCGGCTGTCACGGCGATCGGAAATCGTGTTTAGCTCGGCACAAGATCTCCTCCACAGGTCGTAGGTATGGGCGCACGAACATCACCGATATAGTCACCCCATCCGTTTTATTCCCACCCCTTCAGTGAAAGAACTGGGCATAACTTTCCGCCCGGACATCGAAATCGCTTATGTGACCACAATTTGGAATCGGCACTCCGAGACGGTCGATAGGGCGCTGGTTTTGCGAAATTCCGTTTCGGGGCCGAAACTCCGCCCCGGAGCATGTGTACTAGTACACCAATTGTCATTCCCCTTGGGTAGGACGCGAATATTTGGTCGCCTGGGGATCGGAACCACCTGCGAGGTCCCAATTCAGAATCGGCACTTCGACACGGTCGACACAAGGTCGCATTCGGAGATTTCCGATCCGGCGCCCAAATTCCTCTCCGGGAGCGTGGTCGCGGGCCGCCGATGCGATCGCATACGGACACCCCTTCGCTCAAACGTGCATAACTTTCCGCTCGGTTATCGGAATCACTTATAAGACCCCAATTCGGAATCGGCACTCATAGGCGCCCGATGCCCCTTTATTGCCTCAGACAATAAGATATCGTTTCGGGGTCGAAAAACCTTCGTTTCGCACTCCAAAATTACAATTTCGACCAATGATCTCCTCGATTCCATGGTTTTCTGACAGTAGCGTCTCCCTCGATTACGTGAATCGCTAGTTGGGCCAACACACGAAGTCGACCTGTCACGATGACCAGAATCCATATATGTGTTTTCTTCTTTTTAGTCGTTGGATAAAATATATATCTACATATGATTATCAAAACAATATAAAAAAATTGTGTATGGGGCACCTTCATGCACCTTAAATCACGTATATATGCTTATTTTATTTAATTACAAATACATCTTTATATAATGGATCTTTTTTTTTAGTTGTAGCCCAATGACAAATGTCATTGAGTAAATGTAGTCTACCCTGGGTTCGATACCTTTGAACCACCTTTGAAAATTCCCTTAAAACCTCACAAAACGCCGTAGCGCGCAATTTCATGCATGCGTGTATGGGGCACCTTTCATGCACCTTAAATCACGTATATATGCTTATTTTATATTTAATTACAAATACATCTTTATATAATAGATCTTTTAATTACAAATACATCTTTATATAATGGATCTTTTTTTTTTAGTTGTAGCCCAATGACAAATGCCATTGAGTAAATGTAGCATGCCCTGGGTTCGATACCTTTGAACCACCTTTGAAAATTCCCTTAAAACCTCACAAAACACCGCGGCGCGCAATAGGCAGGGATCGAACCCTGCCCAAACCTGGTGTGCTGCAGAGGCCCAACCGCTGGGCTACACCTTGCACACATATAATGGATCTTGATGAAGCTGTGAAGACCCGCAAGGCTTTAATGAGCCAAGATGCAAAGCTACCGTCTACACCAATATTGGCTCGACCTGTAACTCTAAGCTTAACCTTCTAATTGTCAAGTCAGAGTTCGGCTTGAGAGAGAAATAAAAAAAAATTGGGTGTAGTGGAGTCTGGAGAGAGAGAGAGAGAGAGACTATGCCTCTTTGAGTCTTTGTTGACACTTGTTCAGTTGTCTTTTACTTAGCACTATTGCTCTTCTTTTGAGGGTTAAGGTGGGTTGAGGAAATTACCTGCAACTTTCAATATAGGATTAGCCCCACAACACATTTCTTTTCTGATATGTGTGTTAATTTTCCTTCTCTTGTGTTGCCTATAGCCAATCTAACTTAGCCTGAGATTGGGTCTAGCCCACGACCGAACTGGATCCGTGTTGAATTGGGCCCATAACCCAATTGGGTAGGGGTCGAGCCAGGCCGGGCCCAAGCTTGGAGTTGGGCCGACGTAGAGGGCCTGTCTGATCCATAAACAAATAACAAGATGTAAGAAAGACGCAGAGACAACTTACCTTATATATACTGTTGAGTTAATATCTTATCGCTTATTATGTATAGTTAAATCATGTGAGTGAGTATTATTTAAAAAATTACAATTAAAATGGAATGGGAAGAAGAGGAAGGTTATAATGTTAGAAAGAAGAACTAATAAGAAATTTCTTGTTCTGTCCTTCGGCAGTCGAAACCTTCTCTCTCTCTCTCTCTCTCTCTCTCTATATATATATACAAAATATTCCATTCGAATATATATTTTTTCTGAAATGGCACTTAATCTCAAAATGTTATTTTCGATAAACGACAGATTAGGGGGGACAATATAAAATATAAAGATCGCAGGGGGGCATTTTAAAAAAACCCAAAAAAATTATTTGATGGTCTCACCTCCCCCATATATATATGCCCCCGTCTTTCTCAAGTTTCTAGAAACTAGTAGGGCTATGAATAATAGAATGAAAATATATTTGATATTAAGATATGTGGTGGCTGCTTTCTGCCACCTAAGCCCATTGCGATCCATTGGGGCCCATCAACGCCTCCCTTTTGACGTGGCCTCCTCGTACGGCCTCACGCCTCCTCAAGGACCAGTTAAAAGGGGCCCACGTGCCAGTCACCCCTAATGAAGCATTGCCGAGCTCCTTAGCCGTATGCTCCGAACAGGGGCGTTAATCCTGCTGCGCGGAGCAACTACAGACATTATCGAACAACACGTTCGATCCCCCATGCGAGTCACCTGCTCGGAAAACGTGTCCAGAGTTTACCGAGCAGGTCGCTTGGCCTACGCCACGGTTATAACCGTCTCAGGCCACGAGCCCCATCATCAAGAGGCGCGTTAACGGCCTGGCATCCCAACGGACATCGGAACACATAACTCCTTCCATTGTGCGCGCTCGTCAAGGCGCCTTTCCAGGCACGATCTACCAACGTTACGCACGTCTGCCTTAGCGCCAACGCCTATAAGAGTACAGGTACAGGACCATGCACTGGTACATTCTCTCTCACGCGAACACACCCTTACTCTCACAAACCCCCTGCCTTGCAAGCCTCATACTGACTTAGGCATCGGAGGGTTTTCCCCGGTCTTCACCGAGCCCCCTGATCATTCTGGTGACTGCAGGATCTTTGGTCCGCCTTCGGCGATCGTCTCCCTTCTTACACAAGTGTCAGGCCTGATCCGCTCCGGCCCAACAAGGAACATGCATCCACAAGATAGATCGAAAATAGAATAAAGATATCTTCAAATTTTTGAAAATTTTTCGATCCATCTTAATAGCAAACCTATCTCGAAGATTTGAGTAGGAGAATAAAGAGAGGACCAACACAATCTTCATAGACCCGGCGTTCTGCTCAGAACCATCATCCATGACTCTCTGAGTCTAAACCTGTTCATCAACAAGATATGGTTTTAGCAGAGTCGTCTCGATTAGTCAACAACTTCATGCGTATCAACCAATTGGTCCGCACAAAGGAAAGGACTCCCATTATTGTATAAATCTTTTACGAAATTCTCCATTTTAATTAGAATCCCATGTGAACATGTCATCTTTATGATAGTATATCTCGGCTCTATATATCAACCCATTTCGCCATTGGCCACGCTCTTATCACTTTTCTTCATCGGCTTTAGAGGGCCATTTTAGTAGCCATTTTATCCGAGTATGAGTGGTGGCCATTCTACTCTGTGCATGTTCCGGTGAGCCCTTTGCCCACATATACTCGTGATTCACGAGCAGAGACCGACAGAAAGCCATTATATATATAGAGATCAGATACGAGTTAGTATCTCCGAGGCCCACATCCATTAAAATCTCTGTTTCTTGTGACATCATTCTAATGGGGGTAGCTCCTGTTTAAAAGTTAAAGAGTCTCGTTCCCCACGGCACATGGGAGGACCGCACACATTGATGACTTCACCGGACCCTAGTACATTATTTTCGCAACCTTTTCTTCTTAAAAAAGAGGAGGAAAAAAAAAAGAAAAAAAAACATCACAGACAACAAATGCACATGAGGCACATATTGCCCAGCAAACAGTGATTGCTAAACGATAAGGTGTCTGCCTCTGCCAGCTACAACTGGTGGGGGCACCGTCAAGTGTTAACCATCATAATATAATATAAATGGTGATCCCAACTCTTGTGAGAGAGATGCGACCTCTCCAGACCACACTATCCAGCTAGCTAACATGGTATTTCTCGACCTGAATTCCCTCAACAGACCTCACACACCTCTCCCCACTATAAATAGCAGACCTCGTTCCAAGTTTCAAAGCAGATAAACATATATACCACTATACCAGCACTGGGATGGCAACCAGACCCTCATTCGTCTTCAGCTGCCTCCGCCGCTGCCTCCTCCTCTCCGCCGCCGTCTTCCTTGGCCTCCTGTCGTCGCGCATCTCCGCCGACAGCAACATCCTTTACAGCGGGGAGTCCCTCGACCCCGGGCAGTACCTCTCCTATGGCAACTATTGGCTCATCATGCAGGAAGACTGCAACTTGGTCCTCTACGACAACGGCAGGGCGGTCTGGGACTCCGGGACCCGCGGCCGGGCCAGCTACTGCTACGTGAGCATGCAGAGCGACGGGAACCTCGTCATCTACGACAACGCCGCGCGGTCCCTCTGGGCGAGCAACACGGACAGGGGGAACGGCTACTACATCCTGAAGCTCCAGGGCGACCGCAACGTCGTCATCTACGGGGGCGGCGCCATCTGGGCCACGGCGACCAACGGCTACGGCGCCGGCATGGTGGTCAACGGGGGCCTCGCCGCCGGGAGGAACGAGACGTCTGCGTTGGGGTCTGTGGCGGTACCCATGGTGAACGCCGCCGGAGGGGGGACAGTGGAGCTCGGTCGGAAGATCCGCATGGTGGCTGCCAGGGCGTTGCACGGATAAGTGAGTAGTACTACTGCAGTACTACTCATGAAAGGCTATATTTAACATGACATCTGTGAACAGTCTCTTTATTTCAATAAGGAATCCAGATCATGTGTGCGCTGTCTACTATATTGTAAACCGAAGTCATGACTCGTTACCCATTTGGATCTGTGCTGCTTACATAAGTTCTAGTTAACCTTTAGTCTTTGGTAAGGACAATATCATCTTTAATCAACTTTTAAATCAGTATTAATTACTAGTTTGTATGACTCATTAAGATCGACTTATATATATTGCAAGATTGAGAACATGAGTCAAGGCATCTAATGAGTACGTGAAAAAGGTGAATTGCTCTAGCAAATGGTGTCCTCACGTGGGATCTTCTCACTTTGGACTCAAGGGCTCCATAGAAGACGGTGAACAAAACGTTAGCGCTAAACCTGTTTTAATTCATTAGGTCGAAAAGATCACACGGATTTAATTTTTATGACAATGAGCTATGGCTTGAATGTGTAGCATTCATAGCACAGGACTGGTCTCTATGCAAGGTCTGAAGGCTACCATATATAGTATACTAGTTCTTGGCCCGTGCGATGCACGGAAAGTTTTTAAATATTTATATTCATAGAAGAATTTTTATAAAAGATCAATGTTTCTGTTAATTTTTCACAAAATCTTGTAGTCACAGATAATAACAGTTGAATATAACAAAATTTTTATCAAAATTTTAGACCTAAATCAGATATATAAAAAAACACATTAATATGAATTCACGAACACAAATATAAGTAATTCTTTTTACCAATAGATATGTAAAAATATATTAAAAGAATTATTATAAAAATCATTGCTACCACAGAGTTAGGCAGTGAATATAAGTTTACAATTATAGAACAATAAAAATACAGAGACTAAAAAAAATGGCAGGCAATACCTATATAGGCAGACATTTAGGTAGCAAAGCCAAATTCAAATATCTAAAGGAAAATTTTTAAATGACCAATTGAAATGGCATTAACAGAGTTAGGCATAGTAGCAAACGATGAAATAACAGATAGAGAAAAGTCTATAAAATAGATAGAGAAAAGCTTAATAACTGATCATCCAGGGATGATGAGGGAGAAAAAATTCAAACAACCATGTATGAGTAGTGTGGATAATTCTAACACTTAATGGTATCTCTCACAGAGGCATCTCTTTTAAGAAAGCCACACTTAATGGTATCTCTCACAAAGGCATAACAAAGGGAGACTTGTATGAGTAGTGTGGATAATTCTAACAATTAAAAAAAAATCTATAAAACCCTTAAAGGCATGCTTTCAACCTTCATGCTATAGAGCAAGTACTAACTGACATATTCAGGAAAAATGGGTTATATTAAAGAAGTTGTTGAGCCTGAGGTTGATCCAGAGAGGGATCAGAGAACTGTGAGGGACAAAAGTCATGTTAGAAATTATGAATTTGTAGTCATAAAGTGAGGGACAAAAGTCATGTTAGACATTATGAATTTCATTTTTCCCTTCACTGAAGGCTGTGAGTGCCTCTGTCTTTCGAGAAGACTGTTCAGCAAAAGAAAATGAAAATATGGTCATCATATCAGTGAGCCAACCCTTTTTTTATAGAGATCATTGTTGTTTTTTATTGCTGTTAAAGTTTTCTTTTTTTAAAAGCAAGACATGGAATAGGCAATTATGTGGTAGCAACGATTACTTTTTTTAAAAAAAATCACTGTTAGTATTGCCCAGTGGCGAGAATGGGTAACAAAGTAGGACTAAGCTTCTTATTGTTGCCTCAAGAAATAAAAGAACTGCTTGGAAAAGAATTATCAGCATCCTGTCGTTCCACATGTTTTCCTTCCGAATCATTTAGGGTGGTCAATTAGGGAGAGATTTCTAAACTTAGAGAGAATTAGATAATGATGTACGCAAGTAAGCAGAAAAAAAAAAAAAACTCAACCATAAATATATTTGCTGTAAGGAATTCTCGTCTCTTTTAGAAACAAAACAGTGCTCGTGCACTAATATTTATTTGAGCATGTATACTTTCGAAATTGTATACCTCATTGCAGATATATGCAATCAATGAAACAGACATGTGCTTTGGCAATTAATGAATCAAGAGCTTCATATGAACAAAGTTCAAATTGTATATCAAAATTCCTGAGCAAAAATAGACTAATGAGACTGGGTGGTTGTTTTAACTATTAAGCAAAAAATAGACCAATGCCATAACAAAAAACATTTCTGATATCAAGCAACCTAAATTTCTTATCGAACGGTTGCAGAGAGAGGGAGAGAGAACATATATGCAAGTAACATAGAAAGTTTTTTTTCCCACTATTCCCAGGGGGTTGTTTTAATACTTGGTTAGATGACATCTCAACAAACACATATGAGGTAGCAAGAAATAAAGAGTAATTCCAAATTAGTTACGGGAAAAAAAATCTCCAGATTAGAACATCCAAAGAAATAATTTGAGTGCTACAAACTCAACAGATTTTAGTACTAATTACATACTTTCCATGGATTAACATAAACTCAAAAGATCTTTCAACCAAGAACTCACTTGACTTTATAATAAACATGCTATCCATTTCAAATAATTTATGAGGCACTTTCTGATGTTAGATTCATGCTGAGCATTGGCAAGTGGTTCCAAAAATTCTCATACATAAAAATGCGAGAGAGGCTGTGATTCCATAAAAACTCAGAATTTAAAAAGAGAAGTTTTAAAAGTTGCACCTCCTGTAAAAATGTTAGGAGCATTTCACCAAAGTAAGTTCCTTTTTCTGGTTCCAATCTCCTGTAAAACCAAGCAAAATTCATCTACAGAAAAAATCAAATTAGTTAACATTTCAAACTGATACATGAGCTACGGTAAGCTGAGTTAGATGATATAGGGGAGCTTCTGAGTTAGAAAAAAAAAATAGTAGCATGATGTTTCTGACATTCAGAAAGACAAATGTAAACTAAGGCCAACTGTTATCATGCAAAAAGAAGTTTACACTTAAATGCATAACACTTAAATGAAAGTACAGTCAGTATGATGGGCTACTGCTCTAGCCAGCAAAGTCTTCCCTGTACCAGGTGGGCCATAAAGCAGCACCCCCTGAAAATGGGAAAAAAATACATTGGTTAACACTTTTTCCATCCTTTTCCAAAGACCTAATAGTACTTTGGTACTACAGCAAATACCTTTGGTTGAGCAATACCAAAGCTCTCAAATAGTTTAGGATGTTTGATTGGAAGCTCAATAACCTGTAAAACTTCAAAATAGAACTATGAGAAAGACAAACAATGATTAAGAAGAGTTTTAGGATTAAGGGTTTAGAGGAATTGTGATAGATAGTGGGATTTGGAGGGCTTTTATGCAATATTAGAAGATCTTAGGGGTTTACATTTAAAAGAATCCTTAGAAGAAACATGGTTTTGAAGGTTCAGAAGCCCACATCTTTTATCTCTTTGATTTGCTGGTCCAAACCACCGATCATATCATAAGTAGAGTCAGGAACCTTTTCAACTTTCATAAGGTTAACAAAGGGATCTACTTTGCCGGGCAA
Source organism: Colocasia esculenta (assembly GCA_014218235.1). Classification (NCBI taxonomy): domain Eukaryota; kingdom Viridiplantae; phylum Streptophyta; class Magnoliopsida; order Alismatales; family Araceae; genus Colocasia; species Colocasia esculenta. The sequence goes on from CM024757.1 coordinate 3,662,768, forward strand.
GGTCAAGTGAAGCATATAACTATCATTCCGCAGAGCTACTCTGCTTGACGGTGTGATCTTTGTTATGTCAATGCTTTTGTCAATGTCTACAACATATTTCCCTTCGGGATGAACCTGGGAAAAAAGACAGAAAACCATGATGAACAAAACTTTTAATTGACCCTTTCTAGAAACTGTGAAGGAGCAAAGTATACGTCCACAGAGTAAAGTAAGAACTACCAAGTCAAGCTAAAGAAGACATCCTCATACATCAGTCAATTTCTAAATAAATAATGCTAGCAAGTAATGGATGAGGCAGTACCGTACTGCACATACTCACGTAGCATTCTGCTCCCTAGTAATGGCCAGCATGAAATGGAGGTAAATCATGTTGCTTGGAGTAGAATATTCATTACCTCAGAGCAGTTTTCAACATTCATGAATTACAAAAGCATATTTGAGCCATGTTGACGGGGTAAGAATAAAGCCCAATATTCCTACTTTATCTCTAATAGCTCCCCCATTACAGCATGAATAGGGAGGAAGCCCAATCCCTAGTTATGTTCCTATAACCAAATTTGAGGGGGACGGGGGATGTTTATGTATATCCATGATTATTTACATGTTCTTTATGATGGAGTTTCTTAAAAAAAGTGCAAATGAGATGTCCATTTCAGTGAAAGTTGTCTACTTCCTTCTTATGTATATTATGATCAACTCCATATCTCTATGACTCTATCTAGTCTACATTTCAATGCAAAGTGGTACTAACAATGAAACAGACCTAGCAAGTTATGTTCCTCTTAGTTATCCTCTGTTTAATTAAACAGATGAATATATGTTAACATTTGTCTCCTCTTTGCTTATAATGCTAAGACCACCTATTTCTTGGAGTCCTCTCGGTTTAATAAGTTTGCAGTTTTTTTTTCCCTTTTTTATGTTCTAATATTTGTAAATTCGCACCTATGTTTTATTTGTTTTCTCTATGCGTTAAATCCTAGTGGACATGCAGATGCAGAGTCAGGTTCATATAGGAGCTTTACTTTTGATACGTCCCCTGCTTCCTTGCATACATATTTGAGTGGTAGGCTTATTCTATCATTTGCCTCTTTCAGTGTTGCTCATGTTTACATACTTAGGAACACTATGCTTACATTTTTTGACAGACATTGATGATATTCATTGTAAGATGATGACTCTGGATGGTGGTGTAATATTGACCTTACAATTAAGCTTGCAGTTTTTTTTCCTTTTTTTTTCTGTTCTAATCTTTGTAAAGTCACACCTGTGTGAGCTGGTGGTGGTTCCTGAGGAGGTGGAGGCGTTGGCAGTGGTGCTGGTGGAGATCATAGAGGAGGTAAAGGCGGAGGTTGAGGTGTAGGCAGTTGTTCCAGCTTAGCATCGACAGTGGCTCTAGAAGAGGTGGTGGTTCTGAAGGGGGCGACAACATATTGTTTTCTTTGCCAACTACTTTTTTTTCCTATCTTTGTCTTACAAACGGGTCTTATAAGTTTAGTGATGTACCAACACTTATTTAATGGATGAATGGAACATCAGAGCTATGCATAAATCTAAATGCCCCATTATTGGCATGCACTGAAAATTCTATACAACATTAAACAACAAAGATAGAATATTTGCTCCATCTTTACTCACAATGATGTGTTCTACTAAATGAGAAAGGGAGATAGTAAACAACTAAGGGAGATATTTGCTCCATCTTTATAACAGTAAACAACTAAGGGAGATATTTGTTACATCTTCATGATCATTAGTATCATGAACCTAGCTTAATGACTGATGAACTATATTGTTAGGGAAACATTATATTATCCCCGTGCTTCAAGTATAACCCAGCTCATAAGATATAAAACCACTTATAGACGAACATAAATTGGAACCTACTCACATTGATGGGTTCTGTTTACAGTTTTCTGACTTTTTATAAACTGGAACCTATATAACCCGTGCATATTCACTTTTTATCATATTCAGATAAGCAAAAAAAAAAAAGAAAGAGATGGTAATCGACATCCTAACATATAGAAGAAACATCTCTATAGAATAAAAAAGAACATACTAACATGAATCCATGGGAAGTGACTTGGAAGAGACTACTTATTAAAAACCAAATGTTTCCATGAAAGTTGCCAATTGAGAACTATTTTATCGCAAACTCATACATTTCTAATCAAATCTTAGCACGAATTCAAATCTTCTCATGCAAGTTGATTATTCAGCTCATTAAGATGTCAAAAGGTACTGAATTTCTAGAGGATCATGCATCCACAGCTCAGAGATTCCAATGACATACTAACATGAATTATAATTGTTCTCCTAGAAGTCAGAAAAAAAGACATGATGCATTTTCTAACTGTTTGATGTCCTTTCTAACTAAGCATTATGATAACACATTCCAGAAAAATCTGCATGATGCATAGACAAACAATCTTAAGTCTGGATGAACACAACATTTATATCAATCCTTCCTGATGTAAACTGAACAATATTCAAATGGGTTCTTTCTCGAGTTGACATCTAAATGCCACTGTAGAGGTCAGTTATGAGATCCAACTACCCTAATGGTATGCATAAATCTAAATGCCCCATTATTGGCATCCACTAATAATCATTTTTTTCTACAGTTGGTGGGGATTATCAAATTCATTTGAACACAACTAAAATGAATAGATAGAAAGCAAAAAATTCTGAAAACTTTGAAAGCAAATAAATCTGAATAGACAGAAAGCAAATAAATCTGTAAAAATATAAATGGGGAAAACCTGTTGGAGACTCAAAGTAATAGCACGTTTCCCATGCACATTAAACTATCAAAAGGTGTAGTAATGATCTATAGAAGCTAATACATATATAATCGGGTATATGTATGTCATATAATATATATATATACACACACATTTGTATGTCACAATATAATTATATATGTATATATAAACATATATATATATATGTGTTTATCATATAATATAATGTATATATAATATATTATATATAAGGAGAATCGGACCGAATCGGCGTATCAGGGAATCAGATTCTCCCTGATCTGCCATGATTCACCTGAATCTGACCGGTTCGATCCGATTCGGCAAACCTTGGATAGAAGTGATGACTGATTGATAAGGATTTCTATGTGGATGGAATGGTCTTAATTCATGCATTTCAGTGATATTTCCTGTTGATTCATGTGGTTATCTTTATGAATTCTTCTGTTGGTTATTCTTTTGCCTGCTTTGGCAGATGGCAAGAGAAATGGGAGAAATAATAAGACAGCAGATTGCCCAGCCTGCAAAAAGCTATATTTTTATATAAGCCTCAATGAAGATGGAAAGACAGTAAGATTGAAATCAATGATATAAGTCCACATGGTAATGTAGTTAATACACAATATTCAGAAATGTTCCCCCAATAAATGAGAAACACATTCTATTTAACAGAAAGTACAAAAAGAAATAGGAATGCTTTACAATTAAATTATATTAACTTATATAAACTATATAAACTTATATTAACTGAAAGAGGCATATATAAACTATATTAACTGAAAGAGGCATATATAACATTAGTGTTTTAGATGCTTAAGAATGCATGGTTCTTCAGATAATAGTGATTTGATATATTCTTGCACTTGGATAAAGAACACTTCTTGGTCTAAGAAAAAAAATACCTGTTGAGACAGTGAGAAAGTGGACAGAAGCTGAGTAGTATGCTTTTTTCCCTGCACATATGGACAATGAAAAGCATGGTTAGAAAACATATATCACATATATTATATGTAATTCATAAAATGTTAGCACATTAAACTGAATTCTAATTATGCTTATAACTGCTTATGATATCATAAAGAAAAAACAAAATCTGAAACCAAAGTCTAAATCTCCAATATTCAGAGAAAACATAAGAGAATCCAAATTTCAGAAGGCTATTCTTCAGATAATAGTGATTTGATATATTCTTGCCCTTGGATGCAGAACACTTCTTGGTCTAGTGGATTTCCTTTTCTTGGTGTACTCATCCTAATGTTTGTAGTTGATTGCAATTTTTTTTTTAATTGTCTATATCCAGTGAGCATTAGCACCCAAAAATCTTCAAGGTAAAATTCATAAAATTGTCACCAAAAGAAGACAACTAAACTTTGTTCAAGTCTCAGGTTAACAGATTTCTTTAAAACAGATTTCTGAGAATTAAAAACTAATGTTTGGGGATAGTTCCTTTGTAGGGAAAAAAAAAGAAAACAATTGGGCAGAACCTATTATCTGCCACTTTTTTAAAAGTTTCAAACTTGGTATATATGTTTAACAGATGTGTTTTTATTTCAAGAGTCATATTCAGATAATGTTAAACAAAGGAGAGCTGGTTAGTGTGATATTTCCTCCATATCCCCTCCATTGACAGTCCTTTCTTAGTCCATGAGGACTTTTTATGTTTTTCTTTTTTAAATCTAATCATTTGCCATAATGAAGTTATTAGATTGGATCATCCAACTTAAGACATTAGTGGAGAGGGCTCCACAATTTTAAGACATTTTGGTTATGTCCTTTTCCAATATGGGATTTATTCTAAACATTCTCCCTCACATGCAAGCTGACTTGGGCTCTATAACATGGATTAAGACAAACACAGGGTGCAGCACATATTTATAATTATAGGCTGTAATACCATATTGAAGTGATTAGATTCATCCATCCAACTGAAGACCTTAAGGAATAGGGAAGAGGGCTGCACTATTCTAAGCTTCCAGAATCACTCCAACATTTAACATCTCTTTTTGGTTTTCAAACATGTTGTTTCTGGAAGTGGCATGCTCAGGCACTGGCCATGGCATGCTCAGACAGGAATGGCAGCCATATTTATGGCTTTAATCCTCAGGTTGGGAATTATATAATACATGTACACACACAGGTGCTTCATATTTATGGCTTTAATCCTCAGGTTTCTGCCAGACAGATCAAACTAATCTGCTGAATTCCTCCCATTGAAAACTACTGTTTAAATGTTGATGGGGCCTCCAAAGGGAATCGAGGGTATTGTGTAGGTGCTTGGTTAGTACCTTTAAAAATAACTGGAAGCTCAAGACTAACAATCTAAAACATGCTAAAATCATTTACAAAAAAAAAATATTATACCAACAAAAAACTTGAACAATTTTTGTTAACAACAATGCTATGGTAATTGTGTTAAAATCTGTGGCTTATCCTACAATGCTTCAGACATATGATGTTGCCTTTTACAACCTGGAAAAAGTTATGTTTCTAACTAATGAAGTTAGGTTGGAGGTTTCAGTCTTATTAAAATTATTTTTCAGAACTCAAAAAACAGGAAAAGAAAGATACATAGATTGCCATTAAAAGCTTCCAATGGTGTAAAACTGAATGTTTAAAACTGACGCTTCCAAGGTTGCAGTCTATTATAGGTTTACCAGTTTTATAGCAGTCTATTATATATTTTGAGATTTGAGAAAGACAGCAAAAACTGCTATAGCAGTCTATTATATGTAAAGCTATTAGCAGTTTTTGCTGTCTTTCTCAAATCTGAAAATATATAATAGACTGCTATAAAACTGTAAAGCTATAATCTTTTGGATAATATATTGAAAACTCATGACATAAAAAATCAAATGGGCAGAAACGGGAACCTACTCACAGTAATGTGTTCTGATTACAGAATGCTGTCTCAATAATAGAATAGAACTGTATAAGCTCTAGAGCACCTGCCTGAAAGAAAGATAATAGATCGATTTGAGAAAGACAGAAAAACATGAAGCAAAAATTAGGAATAAATAAGCTCAGTTAGCAATTCCTGGTTAGAGCTGAATATCACAGAAAAAGCAGATGGATGATTAAACTGGTAGGGATTATAAATGCAATAACTGATAATTGGCTAAATTAAGGAAAAAAAAGAAAACATTTGGGCAGAATATATTATCTGCCACTTTTTTAAAAGTATCAAACTTAGTATATATGTTAAACATATGTGTTTTTTTTCTACAGTTTCATATGTGTTTTATAACCGTAAAGCATAAAACTAATGTTTTCAGGAACATAAGCATAAATGCAAACTGGAGTTTGAACACTGGAAACAGGAGTTTGCACAATGATCACTACCATTTACATTTGAAAATAAGCTCAATCATATTCAGATAAGCCCAAATTAAAAAAAATGGAAAACAGCATGCTAACATTTAAAATGGAGACCAGGTTGTAAAAGTTATGAACCAACAGTTTTTAAAAAATAAAGACAGATATATTTTGTATGGGATATGCAAAGATAGAGAATTGGATCGACAGACATAAGTAAAGTATGTTTTTTCTGGTTCTTAGCCAAGTGGATAGAAGAGATCAGGTTGGCTCTGTGTAATTAGGCTTACACAGGAGAGCTTGGGAGGCAGTGGAGGGGGGGATAGGCACAACAGGGATGGAGAGATGGAGGGAAGCACAGCGGTGGAGGTTGGCCGATGCTGGCCGGACAGAAGGTTCGAGAGGGAGTATGAAAAATACCTGGCACGTCGCCAGACTCGAGCAGGTGCGCACGGCGATGGAGATCGGGCTTCCCCTCGAAGATTTAGCAGAAGCTGCGAGGAAGAGCAGATGCAGAGACTGCGATGAAGAGGTCTCGAGCAAGGCGCGCGCGGCGATGGAGATCGGGCTTCCCCTCGAAGATTTAGCAGAAGATTCGAGGAAGAGCAGATGCAGAGACTGCGATGAAGAGGTCTGGATCAAGGGGATCCGGCGATGGAGATGGGCTTCCCTCGCGAGGAAGCAGAAGCAGCCAAGGAACAGTGAGTGCGATGCAGTCATCCCCAAGAGCCAGGTTCATTTCACGAACCTGGAAGGCGAAGAATCGCGGCCCTTCAGTTCTTCTCTCCGGGAAACGAAACGGCAACAGATGGAGAGACGGAGGAGAGGTTTGCACAGGACAGTGGACGATGGTTTAGGGAGAGGCTTCGCGGGAGAGGGTGAGGGCGAAGCTGCAAGGACAGTGGACAGAAGGCGAAGGATCACCGGCCCTTCAGTTTCTCTTCTCTCCGAAAACTGGAACGGCAGCACAGATGGAGGAGAGATAGAGAGAGAGAAGGGGAGGAAGGCGCTTCTCCGAGATAGATAGGATTCAATTTAAAATGAGAGTTTACATGTGTCTGGAGTATAGTATAGATAGATAAAATTTTAGGCGGGAAAATTTAGCTCCTGCTGCTGCCACGTGGACTGCTTCAAAACTGAGAATTAAGTATAGTATAGATAGAATTAGTGTCACAATTAATTAACTCACTTTTTTCTCCATCCTCCTTACCTGTCATATGATTTCAAATAACATGTTAGGAAAATAAATAACTTAAGCTCCATGTATGCGTTTTCTTCTTCTTAGTCATTGGATAAAATATCTATATATGATTATTAAAACAACTAGATCTCTACCCGTGCAATGTATGATTTTTTTTTTCAAATATATATTCTATAATAAATTATTTATAATTTTATAATTATTTTTTATTAGATTGTTATTTATATAATAGTTGAGTATTGAAGATAGGCATATAACATATAAGAAACATAACATTCTATCTATCTTAAGTTGAAAAACATATGAAAACATTCTAAATAGTAGTTATTTGAAGGTTTTCAAAGTTTAAAAGAGAAATGTATGATTTCTAAATAGAAGTTCTATTAGAAAATATTATAAAACAAAATACTTCATGTATGAGTTTGAAGTTGTTTTCAAGCAAAATAAAACAAAGTACGTCTAATTAAATTTCATAGAACATATTTAAGTGCAGTCTCCCATCTTCAATCGTCTGTCTTCATCCCCAATTTGATCTTCCTTTTCTTGTTGCGTGACAATTGTGCCGCATTTTCTTAGTCAGAAGGACTTTGTTGGAGATCAATTGTTGAAATAGTCTTCTTTAGTTTTGTGATGTTACTTGTAGATTCTGAGATAGAGATGTTTCTGTAGAGTAACAAAATGATTGGTTACAAATGAATAGAATATGCATATATATAGATTGTATTAATGTTGTTAAACATCATCTACATTGTCCATATTCTGAGACTCCTCATCTTCTTTTGTAATGTTTGACATTCTGATAGTTCTGCAACATCCTGCAATCAAGTGAGAATATATCTTAGAAATATTAGGATAAACGTATAATGAAATATATAATTTATATTTTAATAGTTGAATAGATTTTGTAAACAATAACATTCCAAGTTGTACATTTGAGGTGGTTATGAAGTCTTCAATCAATTTTTCATCATTAGACATCTCGTCACTGTGTAAATTGGCCAATTTTGCTTCAAGTTGTATTCACTTATTTGAATTTGAAGATAAATTTCTTTTGAAGAAATTGGTCTAATTCTTTAGGAAAAGAATCATTGTCTCCATCATGTAAATGGAAGCAAGAAATTAATCATTGAAATACAATTACATTGTGAAATTTAGGTACTAATAAAAATTTTTGAAATAAATTTCTTACCTTTATTAGTTGCTCTCGAAGTTCTGATGCTGATTTATGCAAAAACTCATTAGCTTCTCAATCGAATATGACAAATGAGGTAGAACCAGTATGATCAATAACCCTGACTTGAATTTTGTACCTGAAAATTTTTAATTTTTTTTTTAAATAATTTATTTAAAGAGTTTAGAATAGGATTACCTCTGTATGATAAACATTGAGTATTCACAGCAGCTATCACACCAAAATTTTCCTCCATTAGGTTTCACTTTTTTCCTACATTTTTTACATGAGTTATAAAACCAGTTGTAATCAGTTCAATCTTTATTATTGTTGCCAATGTAACACACATATTTATCTGCATTGATAACACAAATGTGAATAATTATCATTTTAATATTACAAATCTATTTTAAAAAATGTAAATTTGTAGTTTAAATAAAATTATCTGGCTAGTTTCTCGAATCTCATCAACATATTTTCTTCAGACAATTGTAACAAATCATCTTTGATTGAGTAAGAAGGTTGCACAGATATTTGAGATATCCTAACTGAATTTTCTCCTTCTGTACCTTGTAGTCTTCATTATGTAACAATATTGAAACAGTGAGTAAATATTATGAACTTGTTTTAGCATATATATTTTAAAAAAAATTAGCTACTTTTGTAATTTAGAATTTCTTGACTATTAGAATTAAAATTTTTCTAGTGATGAAGAAGGAATTTGTCAAACTTGTGAATCCTTTGTGAAAATGCAAAATTATATTTCATTAAACATAGTTATAATAATATGACTTTTAAATGTAAGCCAATATACATACATTTCCATTTTTTAGTCCTTGCTAAATGCATAATGATGACAATTGGATTTTTACGTTCGACCTTGACATCGTTGGCATTTGAATAGCATAATTATCCCACACTACACAACTCACTTTTTTTTCCTTTAAAATAAACAACATTGAAATGATATCACAATTTTTTTTTTAAATAATCAAGGATGTTTTCAAATTTTAAAAACACTTACTATTCATCCTCCAATTCAAATGTGAATCTGTTGGTTGTCTTTCCATTATTCTCATATTCTGAAATATTTTCAACTGCAATCAATTCTCCGATCACATCTGAAATATCATGAAATAATAAGCATATTATTCAAAAGTTTTACTTTATATATAAAGTTTAGGAAGAATATAAATAAATGATACTTACCAACTAAATGTGTTTCATCGATATTTCCTGAAAGAATGTCATCAATTGGAGTAAATTGAAATGCATGTAAAGGGAGCATTGCATCATCATATTTTTGACAATAGTTGAATGAACAAAATTTATTTTGTAAGCATGATGTGTTGGTCTGTAATTTTCACTTTTATCACCCACTGTAAAATTTGTAATTATATAAACTTTGTCTTCTTTGTTTTGAATCTCACAATAAGAGTCTTCTGAAACTTGTATCTTTACACTCTGTTTTGGTATTATAAAAGTACCATTGAAAGAAGGCAAACCATATTCTTATTATACACATTCTCCCGGGAGCGACTAACGGCGTGGGAGGGGTGGTCGCGGCAGGGCGGAGGCGCGGCGCTCGCAGATGGCGGGGCGGTCTGTGGATTTGGCCAAAACAGGGTTCCGGAGATGGCTCATGAGCAGGTAGTGAAGAAAGGGGGAGGGCCGACTTCCGGCGGCAGGGGGGGTTGCGCAGAGGCCCCTCGTGACCCTGGTTGGCGCGAGGGGTCACTGCTTGGCATGGCGAGGGACGGTGGCAGCGATGGCGGGGCGGTCTGCGTGTATGGCCAAAACAGGGGTCCGGAGATGGCTCATGAGCAGGTGGGGAAGAAAGGGGTTTTGGGTGCTGTGGATTTCTATAGAATGGAGCCGAGTCGGTTGTATGGAAGCATGCAATGATCACTTACGTAAAAACTCATGTGCAGTGACGTATTTATCATATGCATGCATAGTTGGGCTCTTCTTGAAGAGTCCCTGTAATAATCATTGTAACCTACAGAGTATATGTATATACATGACGCTGGCTAAGCAAATTAGGCATGCCAGACTTCCTTCTGCCATCTTGGATAAGGTTCCTAGCCGTGAAATCTACACTTTGGTAATTGCTTGGTGCCATTGTCGGACGTGGGGTTACACAACGCTGTACCAAAATGGAGTGCAGTATGGGTGTCCTCGGGTAGAGACCATACGTTCATCTTAACAGAGATCACGGCGGAGAGTAGTATTGGTTCTCTGTGAGAGACCATATGTACATCTTAATAGATGCAACGCGTCCATTTAAAGTTTATAATAGTTCTTTAAATTCTGTTGAATCTCTCAACCTTATAAGAACAAAATCTCTTGAGTTTGGAAAATTTACTTGTTGCAGAAATAGAGAGACTCTCAGTCGATAGCGCGGGCGATCCACGCAGGCGACCGAAAACGATGAAGTACGTCGTGGGCGAATGACCGCCAATGATGGCTCCTCTGTTGATCGGTGAGGGAGGAAGAGAAGAAGAAGATTACGGTCAGGGAAGGAGAAAGGGGGGTGTCAGTGAGAACAAACAGAGTTTTTCATTCTCAGGAAGAGAGTTGTTGGTAATGGGATGGTGGCAGTTTGTGATGAGCAGAAGACATGCGTGGGATGGTGGCGAATAGGGGTGTCAATTGGGCCGGGCCGGTCCGGTTTTAACTGGTTTGGGCCGAAAAAATGAATCCGTTACAATTTTTTGGCCTGGCTCGAAAAAAATAGGGCCGAGTTTGGGCTTTGTGTGGCCCGGCCCGGTCGACCCGTCGGCCCGAAAAAATAAATATAATTTATATTAAATATAAAATTTATATTTAGAAAAAAAGTTATATGTATTTTTTCTACAATAAATTTACTAAAATCATAATCTTTTACAAGTTAAATGTTAATATAGATATAAGTAAAATATATATTGTTTTTTATAATATATTATAGTAGATGTATTAAAATTATATATTATATAAATAAAATATAATATTTTTTTATTTTTTCGGGCCGGGCCGGGCTTTTCGGGTTTTTTCGGGCCGGGCCGGGCCAGGCCATACCGAGCCTACCTCCGGGCCCCGGCCGATTTTGATAAAACCGGGCCTGGGCCGGGCCTAACAAGGCCCGGCCCATTGACACCCCTAGTGGCGAACGTGTTTTTTAAAAATTTTACAATTATCGTATCTTGATTTTTAAAAAAAATTATGTAACCCCAAGTATCGCAACAGTACAAAAATGGGCTCTTTTTCTTCCTAATTTTAATTTTTATTTCAAAATCAAAATATGTAAGCTGACATTTTATTTATTGTTTTTAATATAAAAATTATTTAAAAAATATTCATAATAATGTGTGTCGTGTCCGAAACCCGACTGGTGAACTACTACTCGTCAAACATACCATTACGTTGTTGACCATCGTAGGGTTAAATTGATTTTTAATGTGATGATTTTAAAGTATATATAACATAAATATAAATGTACGATGATTAAAGCATATATTAAATTTAATAGAAATATATAACATATAAAAATAACATTTTCTTATTAAAACAAAAAAAGATACACGCTCGTAACAATACACAACCGTGTATTTATTTTTCTTATTTGAGAGGCAAAGAGAGTGGGTGCGAGGAGACAGAAAGAAAGTGAGGAGAGGTTTTTCTTATTTGAGAGGCAGAGAGAGTGGGTGAGAGGAGAGAGAAAGAAAGTGGGAAGAGATTGCTGGCGTGGCTTCTTAGAATGGTTGGGTTCAAAATTAAAATATGTAAGCTGACATTTTTTAATTTATTGTTTTTTAATATAAAAATTATTTAAAAAATATGCATAATAATGTGTGTCGGGTGCGAGACCCGACTGGTGAACTACTACTCGTCAAACATAACATTATGTCGTTGACCATCGAAGGGTTAAATTGACTTTTAATGTGATGATTTTAAGTATATATAACATAAAAAAATAAATACACGATGATTTTAAAGTATATATTAAATTAAAATTGAAATATATAACATATAAAAATAACATTTTCTTATTACAACAAAAAAAAAAAACATGCTCGTAACAATATACAACCGTGTATTTATTTTTCTTATTTGAGAGGGAGAGAGAGAGGGTGAGAGGAGAGAGAAAGAAAGTGGGGAGAGATTTTTCTTATTTGAGAGTCAGAGAGATTGGGTGAGAGGAGAGAGAAAGAAAGTGAGAAGAGGTTGTTGACGTGGCTTCTTAAAATGGTTGGGTTAAAAATCAAAATATGTAAGTTGATATTTTTTATTTTTTTAAATATAAAAAACTATTTAAAAATATACATAATAATGTGTGTCGGGTCCGAGACCCGACTGGTGAACTACTACTCGTCAAATGCACCATTACGTTGTTGACCACCGTAGGGTTAAATTGTTTTTTAATGTGATGATTTTAAAGTATATATAACATAAAAAAATAAATGTACAATGATTTAAAGTATATATAACATAAAAAAATAAATGTACGATGATTTAAAGTATATATTAAATTAAAATTGAAATATATAACATATAAAAATAACATTTTCTTATTAAAAAAAAAGATACACGCTCGTAACAATACACAACCGTGTATTTTTTTCTTATTTGAGAGACAGAGAGTGGGTGAGAGGAGAGAGAAAGAAAGTGGGGAGAGGTTTTTCGTATTTGAGAGACAGAGCGAGTGGGTGAGAGGAGAGAGAAAAAAAGTGAGAAGAGGTTGTTGACGTGGCTTCTTAAAATGACTGGGTTCAAAATCAAAATATGTAAGTTGACATTTTTTTGATTTATTATTTTTAAAAATATAAAAATTATTTAAAAATATGCAGAATAATGTGTGTCGTGTCCGAGACCCGATTGGTGAACTACTACTCGTCAAACATATCATTACGTTGTTGACCATCGTAGGGTTAAATTGATTTTTAATGTGATGATTTTAAAGTATATATAACATAAAAAAATAAATGTACGATCATTTAAAGTATATATTAAATTAAAATAGAATATTAACATATAAAAATAACCTTTTCTTATTAAAACAAAAAAAGATACGCGCTCGTAATAATACACAACCGTGTATTTTTTTCTTATTTGAGAGGCAGAGAGAGTGTGTGAGAGGAGAGAGAAAGAAAGTGAGGAGAGGTTTTTCTTATTTGAGAGGCAGAGAGAGTGGGTGAGAGAGAGAGAAAGAAAGTGGGAAGAGATTGCTGGCGTGGCTTCTTAGAATGGTTGGGTTCAAAATCAAAATATGTAAGCTGACATTTTTTTAATTATTGTTTTTAATATAAAAATTTATTTAAAAATATGCATAATAGTGTGTCGGGTGCGAGACCCGACTGGTGAACTACTACTCGTCAAACATACCATTATGTCGTTGACCATCGTAGGGTTAAATTGATTTTTAATGTGATGATTTTAAAGTATATATAACATAAAAAAATAAATGCACGATGATTTTAAAATACATATTAAATTAAAATTGAAATATATAACATATAAAAATAACATTTTCTTATTACAACAAAAAAAAATACACGCTTGTAACAATACACAACCGTGTATTTATTTTTCTTATTTGAGAGGCAGAGAGAGTGGGTGAGAGGAGAGAGAAAGAAAGTGGGGAGAGATTTTTCTTATTTGAGAGTCAGAGAGAGTGGGTGAGAGGAGAGAGAAAGAAAGTGAGAAGAGGTTGTTGACGTGGCTTCTTAAAATGGCTGGGTTCAAAATCAAAATATGTAAATTAATATTTTTTTATTTATTATTATTTTAAATATAAAATATTATTTAAAAATATACATAATAATGTGTCGTGTTTCGGACCCGACTGGTGAACTACTACTCGTCAAACATACCATTACGTTGTTGACCATCGTAGGGTTAAATTGATTTTTAATGTGATGATTTTAAAGTATATATAACATAAAAAAATAAATGTACGATCATTTAAAGTATATATTAAATTAAAATAGAAATATATAACATATAAAAATAACGTTTTCTTATTACAACAAAAAAGATACGCGCTCGTAACAATACACAACCGTGTATTTATTTTCTTATTTGAGAGGCAAAGAGAGTGGGTGAGAGGAGAGAGAAAGAAGTGAGGAGAGGTTTTTCTTATTTGAGAGTCAGAGAAAGTGGGTGAGAGGAGAGAGAAAGAAAGTGGGAAGAGATTGCTGGCGTGGCTTCTTAGAATGGTTGGGTTCAAAATCAAAATATGTAAGCTGACATTTTTTAATTTGTTATTTTTTTAATATAAAAATTATTTAAAAAATGTGCATAATAATGTGTGTCGGGTTCGAGACTCGACTGGTGAACTACTACTCGTCAAACATACCATAAATGTCGTTGACCTTCGTAGGGTTAAATTGATTTTTAATGTGATGATTTTAAAGTATATAATATAAAAAAATTAAATGCATGATGATTTTAAAGTATATATTAAATTAAAATTAAAATATAACATATAAAAATAACATTTTCTTATTACAACAAAAAAGATACACGCTCGTAACAATATACAACGGTGTATTTATTTTTCTTATTTAAGAGACAGAGAGAGTGGGTGAGAGGAGAGAGAAAGAAAGTGAGAAGAGATTGCTGACGTGGCTTCTTCAAATGGCTGGGTTCAAAATCAAAATATGTAAGCTGACATTTTATTTATTTATTTTAAAATATAAAAATTATTTAAAAATATGCATAATAATATGTGTCGGGTCCGAGACCCGACTGGTGAACTACTACTCGTCAAATGCACCATTACGTCGTTGACCATCGTAGGGTTAAATTGATTTTTAATGTGATGATTTTAAAGTATATATAACATAAAAAAATAAATGTACGATGATTTAAAGTATATATTAAATTAAAATTGAAATATATAACATATAAAAATAACATTTTCTTATTAAAACAAAAAAGATACACACTCGTAACAATACACAACTGTGTATTTATTTTTCTTATTTGAGAGGCAGAGAGAGTGGGTGAGAGGAGAGGGAAGAAAGTGGGGAGAGGTTTTTCTTATTTGAGAGACAGAGCGAGTGGGTGAGAGGAGAGAGAAAGAAAGTGAGAAGAGGTTGTTGACGTGACTTCTTAAAATGGTTGGGTTCAAAATCAAAATATGTAAGTTGATATTTTTTGATTTATTATTTTTTTAAAATAAAAAAATATTTAAAAATATGCATAATAATGTGTGTCTTGTCCGAGACTCGACTGGTGAACTACTACTCGTCAAACATACCATTACGTTGTTGACCATCATAGGGCTAAATTGATTTTTAATGTGATGATTTTAAGTAAATATATATAACATAAAAAAAATAAATGTACGATGATTTAAAGTATATATTAAATTAAAATAGAAATATATAACATATAAAATAACTTTCTCTTATTATAACAAAAAAAGATATGCGCTCGTAACAATACACAATCGTGTATTTATTTTTTTATTTGAGAGACAGAGAGAGTGGGTGAGAGGAGAGAGAAAGAAAGTGGGGAGAGATTTTTCTTATTTGAGAGTCGGAGAGAGTGGGTGAGAGGAGAGAGAAAGAAAGTGAGAAGAGGTTGTTGACGTGGCTTATTAAAATGGCTGGGTTCAAAATCAAAATATGTAAGTTGAGATTTATTATTTTTAAAAATATAAAAAATATTTAAAAATATGCATAATAATGTGTGTCGGGTTCGAGACCCGACTAGCGAACTACTACTCGTCAAACATACCATTATGTCGTTGACCATCGTAGGTTGAATTATTTTTAATGTGATGATTTTAAAGTATATATAACATAAAAAAATAAATGTACGATGATTTTAAAGTATATATTAAATTTAAATTGAATATATAACATATAAAAATAACATTTTCTTATTAAAACAAAAAAAGACACGCTCGTAACAATACACAACCGTGTATTTATTTTTCTTATTTGAGAGACAGAGAGAGTGGGTGAGAGGAGAGAGAAAGAAAGTGGGGAGAGATTTTTCTTATTTGAGAGTCAGAGCGAGTGGGAGAGGAGAGAGAAGAAAGTGAGAAGAGATTGCTGACGTGGATTCTTAGAATGGCTGGGTTCAAAATCAAAATTGTTAGCTGACATTTTTTATATATTATTTTAAATATAAAATTTATTTAAAAAATATGCATACTAATATGTGTCGGGTCCGAGACTTAACTGGTGAACTACTACTCGTCAAACATACCATTACGTCGTTGACCATCGTAGGGTTAATTGATTTTTAATGTGATGATTTTAAAGTACATGTAACATAAAAAAATAAATGCACGATTGATTTTAAAGTATATTTAATTAAATTTGGAATATATAACATATAAATATAATGTTTTCTTATTAAAACAAAAAAATACACGCTCATACCAATACACAATCGTGTATTTATTTTTCTTATTTGAGAGATAGAGAGAGTGGGTGAGAGGAGAGAGAAAGAAAATTGGGAGTGTGTTTTTTATTATTGAGAGGTAGAGTGAGAGGAGAGAGAAAGAAAGTGGGAAGAGATTGCTGGCGTGGTTTCTTAGAATTGTTGGGTTCAAAATCAAAATATGTAAGTTGACATTTTTTAATTTATTGTTTTTTTAAATATAAAAATTATTTAAAAAATATAACATAATAATGTGTGTCGGGTCCGAGACCTAACTGATGAACTACTACTCGTCAAACATACCATTACGTCGTTGACCATCGGGTTTAAATTGATTTTTAATGTGATGATTTTAAAGTACATACAACATAAAAAAATAAATGCACGACGATTTTAAAGTATATATTAAATTGAAATTGAAATATATAACATATAAAAAATTGTTTTCTTATTAAAACAAAAAAATACACGCTCACACTAATACACAGCTTTATATCTGTTACAGTAAGTCTTTGTATCAGTTGCAGACTACAATTATAAGCTCTTACATTAACCTTTGTTACAATATATATTAAGCTCTACTTATGTTAAGTCTTGTTACAATATACATTAAACTCTATTACAATATACATTAAATTTTATTACAATATACATTAATATTTGTTACAATATATATTAAGCTCTATTACAACTTATGTTAAATCTTGTTACAGTATACATTAAGCTCTATTACAACTATATATTAAGCTATATTATAATATATATTAAACTCTGTTAAAATATATATTAACATTTGTTACAATATATATTAAGCTCTATAAAAAATCCATAAATAGGAAATCCCCTCAACAACTTCACCTCTCAGCGCCTGCTACACTCCCATCTCTCTCTGTTGCTTCCTCGTCTCCTCCACCTGCCGCCGTCCACCGGGAGAGAGAAAAGTCTGAGAGCATGGGTCGTGTGTAAGCAGTGGAGGTGGTCAGAGTTCCTTGGGTTACCTGTTTGGCAGTGGCGAAACTCCTAAACCTACTCCAGCTGCTAGCATTGAAGCACCTGTCCAGAAGGTCCTTGCCCCTACGCCAGTGGACAAAACTAAGCAGACCCCAACAGGCATCCAGGGAAACAATGTGAACAATTACTTCAGAGCAGATGGCCAGAACAGTGGGAACTTTATTACAGATCATCCCTCAACTAAGGTTCATTCAGCCCCTGGTGGTGGATCTTCTCTGGGTTACCTTTTGGGTGGCGGAGGCAAGTGATACTTGTTTCTCCTAGCAAATCTCTTATGAATGGAAAGGGTCATAATGTCTGAATATGTATGCTCCCATCTCCCCAGAAGTTAAATTTCAAACTAACAGTGCGCGTTACTATTAATCTGTGTAATATATAGTCGTTGGTAATTGCTCCAAACACCAATTGCTTCGGACAACATGTAAGCAAACTGAAACATTTATCCTGAGCTATCTTGCTTTTTCTAGAAATGCACATCTTTTCTCTTAAAAATGAGAGTATTAATATGTTAAAAAAAAACTCTATTACAATTTATGTTAAGTCTTGTTATAGTATACATTAAGCTCTATTACAACTATACATTAAGTTCTATTACAATATACATGAAACTCTGTTACAGTATATATTAATAGAGCTTAATGTATACTGTAACAGAGCTTAATATATACTGTAATAGAGCTTAATGTATATTGTAATAGAGCTTAATGTATAATTGTAATAGAGCTTAATGTATAGTGTAACAAGATTTAACATAAGTTATAATAGAGCTTAATATATATTGTAACAATGTTAATGTATATCGTAACAAAGCTTCATGTATATTGTAATAGAGCTTAATGTTTACTATAATAGCATCTATAATGTTTACTGTAACAGAACTTAATGTATATTGTAACATGGAATGATATTGACTGTAAGAGGACTTAACATAAGTTGTAATAGAGAATTATATTTACTACAATACTTAATTAAATATATTATATGTTATATTGTATATAAGTGTATTGTAGCTTAGTGGTAATGGTATCTCATGTTGTGTTTGTAAAGACTTTGGTTCGAATCCTAGCACTTGCAAACAATAAATTTTTTTGTCTTTTGTAAGAGTTTATAGCTATAGTCTGTAACTGATACAAAGGCTTACTGTAACAGATATAAAGACTTACTGTAACTGATACAAAGACATCTGTAACGAATGTAAGTGTGCATAGGGAAAGAAGACTTACTGTAACAGATATAAATGCTTACTGTAACTGATACAAATGCAACTGTAACGAATGTAAGTGTAGCCCACAAAAATGGGAAGAGGTTGTTGACTTGGCTTCTTAGAATGCCTGGGTCAGAATTGTGTTTTAGTAATATATATAGATATAAAAATTAGTTTATGGGGCACGTCCATTCATGCACCATCAATCACGTATATATACTTATTATATATTTAAATATATAACAAATATTGAGATGGTAAATACATTTTTATATAATTAATTTTGATGAAACCAGTGACGACTCTCAAGGGTTTTAACGAGCCGACTTCCTTTCTTTGAGGAGAGACTTACAAGACGTTAAGTAGAATCAGACACGAAGCTGGCACCTGCACCAATGTTGGCCTGACCTATAAGTCCGAATTTTACTCTATGATAGTCAAATTAGAGTTCGACTCGAGAAAGAAATCAAAAATTTTTTGGTAGAGAGAGAGAGAGAGAGAGAGAGAGCCTATAACTTTTTATAGACACTGTTACTGTCGGTCTTTTTTTTTTAGAGTTAAACTTGGGTTGAGGAAAGCTGCAACTTTTGATATGAGATTAACTCCTCAACACATTTCTTTCTTTTCTACTTGCTCGTTAACTTTTCTCCTTTTGTGTTGTCTGGAGTCAGTCTGAGTTAGCCCGAGATTGGGTCTATAGCCCACGACCGAACTGGATCCGTTCTTGGTTGGGCCCATGACTGGGTAGGGGCCCACTTGGAGTTGGGCCGTGCTCGAGTTGAGCCGCGGGTGTGGAGGGCCTGTCAGATCCATAGAAGAAATTAAGACGCGGAGGCATCTCATCTTATCTATAGACCTAGTTTAGTCAGTATCTTATCGCATACGTATACATAAACCATATGAGTACTGTACAGTGAGTATGATTAAAAAAATTACAAAAAACATGGAATGGGAAGAAGAGAGAGGATATAATGTTAGAAACAACAAGTAATAAGAAATTTCTTGTTCTGTCCATCGAGGTGAGTCCCCGCCGGACGAAACTTCTTAGTACGGGGGGTGATCATATCCCTCCGGGTTGGTTTAGGGGAGTCTGTTTGTCTCCGTTTCCCCCAATCCATCCCCCTAATCCCCGAGTTGCCTGCAGGTTTATATAACTCCCGACGAGGCGGAGGGCAAGCGGGGTTGCACTGGTAATGGCGGAAACAGGCATCATCACCATCACCACCACACGTCGAGCAGGAAGGCCACCCGCTCGCCACCTTTGAAACATCACACCACATACGTGTAGCACGACGTACCCGGTTCTTGCATCTTCTTGAATTCTCCGCGGGGGGAGTGCGAGAAGAGGCGAACTTACAAGTAGGATTGTCGATAAATTGGGTCAGCTCCCACAGGTATGGACATATATAATTACAATAAGTGGTTACGTGATTTTATTAAAATTTAAAATTTTATATATATGTTAATTAATTTTATGATAGGTGATTGTTGATACGTATATCATCGTTTACCCTGTTAAATAAAATTCTTACGTACGTATCTGACCTGATTTTAGGTGATTTTTTTCAACCCATGAATTGTTGTTCTGACATAAAAATTCAGTCCGACTAAGTCTTGGACTCGGACTTTAAATTTGGTGTGACGAATCAGCCCCGTCTGTTTTTTTTTTTCCTCATTTCAAATCTTAATTTTATTTAACAAAGATTATATTATTTTCTTACTTAAAAGTTAAAATCTCTTTTTAAATAAATTAAGTAATTAATATTAAAATTCTACTTAATTGAATAAATTCTACCCAAGAGATTTTAGTTTTATATATATATATTATTAATTTAATTTTTTTATTTAAATATTTAAACCATGTTTGATCTTAATCAGATTTTACACTTTTGTAAAAACATCGAGCCGACTCAACTTGACCCGACATAACTTAAACCTGAGCCGAATTTGAATTTATATTGGTCGCCTATATCATCCACATATAAATCCCCATGCTCACATATTAGTCCCAACTACTCTAACAGGGGGTGAATTTAACATATGTTTAGCGGGATCATGTGATCTCACTAAATAAAAAAATTTATATTAAAAATATAAATTTTCATTTTGAATGATCCTATTAAATTTATATAAATATATTATTAAAACTTCGCTGAAGTAAAATCTAAATCTACCACTGTACTCGAAGACGTAGAGAAGAGGATAACCTCCGCCGCATGAAGCCAAAGCCACCAGCTTACATCCGCCTCCTCAGCAGGGTCAACCACCACCCCAGCACGGCCGGCCGCCTTCACGGGTAGCACCACCACCGCGACATGCTCGGCCACCGCCATCGCGTGGAGCTCCACCCCCTCCCTCCCGGAAGCCGCCACCACAGCGCGGCCAACACCGCCGCCACCCGTGTCTCCTCCAAGGCATGGGCAACCGCCACCTTACGGCCAGCCGCCAGCTCCGCCTTCCCATAAGTACCCACCACCGACACAGAAGGGCTAGCCATCACCGACAGGACGGGCCCCAAGCTATCCTCGGTACCCACCACCACCGTCAAGGGAAATTTCCACCTTCTCATAAGTACCCACCACCACCAAAGCACGCCGACCGCCGCCACGTCAGGGGCAGCCGCCGCCGGCGAAGATAACACCACCTTTTCACAAGCCCCTGCCAACTCCACAAAAGTGCAACCACCGCCACAATATGGCCAGCCGCCTCCTCCGGATGGAAAACCTCCCCACCACGGGCACCCGGAGTCCACCACTCTTTCCCAAGAAGCCGCCGCGGCCTCGCCCTATCATGGAAAGCCACCACCTTCTCACCCTAAGCCACCGCCTTCTGCAGGACCTCTGCCGCCAGCATCACCTTCTCACCCTAACCAGCCGCCGTCTCGCGGGAGGTACACTCCCCCGGCCATGCAGCCACCTCCGCCGCCCTTGTACGTGCATGGTGCCGCCGCCAAATCCTCTCACGACAGAAGCTGGCCAGCAGCTACTCCCTCCTCCATGAGGAATTAACCTCCATAATAAGCTCTAGTTATGTCAAGACGTAGTTCTAGATGTCTTTCCTAACTCCCCTTTCCTCTGTTCCTCCACTCAAAGTCGTATAATAGTCGTTAGGTGTCATAGGTTCCGAAGAAGCAATTAAACGCCCCTACACAAATTAGTATAAAAGTTCACGTGAGATCGATATCGCATGTTCGAATGTTTGCATTGTCCAAAAAAAAAAAGAAGTTCGAATGTTTCACTTAAGAGTGTTAGATCCACCGGTTTTCTACTCCCAAAAACAAGGTTTTCCCCCTCTATGTGCGTTTGTACTATGTCTTAAAAGGTATAATTGGCCTATTTGATTGCAGCGGCAGGACATATTCTTGTAAAATAAGGCTTTTTCGTGAGTATACCACGTCTAATTATTTTAAAAAGTCTATTTTATTAGCCAGCGTAAGATGATGAGAACTTCAAGATTAAAATAAATCATCATTAGCTGCGAACACATAATTACCACTCTACTTAAGCTCAATAGCTTCAGCAGACAGTACGACTGTTGGATAGTCTTTTGTCGGTTAGTCTAATAATAGGTCTATCTTCATATATGTTGTTTTTGTTCTCTGAAAACTTAAATTTTGAAGATGATTTCTTATCTACACATAACATCAGAATAGATTTCATTCTTCTGATTGTGAATCTCATGCCAACTTCTTAAGATTTATGTGACTTTTTCTCTTATTAGGAGTCAGCAACTACAGGGACTTGTTAGATAGTCTTATATAGGCTAGTTTAAAAATGGGTCTGCTTTTATAGTGTCTTTATCCCCTCAAAATCTATATTTTGAGAGTGTGTGCACATGTGAAACCTTCATGTAGACAAGACAGATGAATGAAAATCCAACGCACAATCTTAGATCATTGTCCTTGCCAGCAAGAATGCTTCTTTCAGACCACTGTGACACTGACCTGCATGCCGGCACTGTGCTTATCTAGACAAAGTCCATGAAGACAGCCTTCTTCCCCTGCAAGGACTCAGATGCCGTGCAAACTACAGGTGAGAGTGAAAGGTCAGGATATCATCGATCACTGGCACCCACTCCACCTCGCCCAGTCACAAACTGCATTCCTCCGTAGACATTGTTGGCGAAGCGCACGCCGACGGGAAAGCCATGGCGACCGGCGGCACATGCTTGGCCAAGGGAGATGACTCCACTATGCGTTCCAAGCCATTGATGATCTGATACCTTGTGTTGGAAGAGACGGCAAGGAAAACACCTGCAGCAAGATAGAGGGTTTTAACGTTTGCGCCGCCATGTTTTGACAGCAGATGATGCACAGTAAATAGACAAGTTCCCCTGTTGATGCAATTCGCTTTTTTCCTTTGAAATGGGTAAAAAGGTTCGATTAAGGTGCGGATTGGTCGGACGTCTGGGCCCCGCACGTCAGCAAGGTGCGAGGTCTGGCATCCAACCAATCAGGTGTGGCGTTGGACAACTTTTATTATCCATTTTCACGGATAAAAGTGTTGCTCCAATCCAATTGAAACATGAAGAAACGAGGTTAAAGTTGCTATTTATTCTGTAAGTGCACGTGAAAATAGCAGATGGTTCGCGAGGCAACACACAATGAGATGAGGAATTGCTGAAACACCAGAGCTTGCAGGCCCTTGTGGTGTGTGTTTTTCTTCCGTACAGATGGATCTGTGAGAGCTTCATACGCCACAATTTTGGTGCATGCTCTTCTTTTCTTCCATGGTTCTGAACACTTTCAAGTTCTTAAATAGCAGTATAACAAAGTCAGGAGTGCCATCCTCACGAGTCTAGTGAGTAGTCCAAGATAACTTAGTAAACCATCTACGGAAGTCATTTTGTCTGATACTTTTTTCACTCGTTATATAGAAAGTAGCCATGAACCTCTAAAGTCTAAAGCAGAATGAAGAGCCTATGTTTTCTCATACCGTCATCTTAATATCAACAGCCCAATCTGGACATGGTTGCACATAAGTAGATATTTATCTACTCTTTGTGAAATGTGAATTTGTAGAAAAAGCTTACGAGGTCTACCAACTTAGTGTTTAACTGGGCAACACCTGACAGTCCAGTTGGAATTGCTCGAGGGGGTAGGAAATAAACCACACAGGTTTATAAGTAGGTGAGCTGGAGTTTAGGGATTTTCTATGAACTGTCTTTGCTGCTGCAGCAGAGACCCTCAAGCATCAACCAAAGAGAAGAAACCACGAAAGCAGACCTCATTGCCGTTCATGTTCTATAACAGAATGCCCTTTGGGAGGGTAAGCGATGCCTCCTCGGTAGATCCTATACTCATGCCAATGAGGCTTCTTTTCTGAGAAGTTGACTCCCCAGGATGGATACTAGACAGTCATACAACATGTACCAAGGACTTCCTCAGTGCATACATGATTTCCAAAGATCGGAGATGAATTAAACGGGGTAATAATCCACTAGTTGCTTAGATGTGAAATAAATTTCTGAAATTACTGTGGAGTGATGAACATGTTAAGCATGGCTTTCATCAGTTATACTTTATAAGAACACACTACAAAAATGAGAACCACATACCCCAAAGAGCAGCACTTTTCACAAGAGGTGGCACAGGTATATCTTCTTCTGATTTCTTCACCTTCCTGCAAATAGAAACAAATTTATATTAACTATGCTATTTAATGCAAGTACAAAGCTTTTATGTCAAATTTGAAAATCTGAAGAAAGGAGGGAATACAAAGCACGATACATCCTTACTTATAGTCAGAAGAGTGATTTGAAGCAATTCTAAGACAACAATGGAAACCAAAACTGAAGCTGTGAAGTTCTGAGGTCTACACTTTACATATTTAATGTCATCTTCTAGATCCTTTTGCAAGCCAAATCCTCTTCGGTGGATGGATTTGCCTTAATAGACTTCTACCAACATCCCATTAGCATAAATATTATATAGTAGATCACTCAGTAGTATAGTTGACACTGCTTTGCATTTCATATTTCTGTTGACTGTCGCTAAAAGTAGAGCAATTAATAACATTTTTATTGAGAGTTACCTAAACATAGTCCATACTTCATAACGATTGGCTATCTATTGGAAATAAAAAAGGATGTTCAGTTTGTCAAAAAAAAGTTTCTAAATATAGAATATAAATAAGAAATAATGGGTAAAGAAGTGAATGCATGCTAACATACTTCCTGAAGCAAAAGCCAGAGACAAACTGGTATACACTGTTAAATGCTTATGCGAGATGCAAGAAAGTAAAGTAATATATTCATGCATGCTAAAATTGAACTCAAGTACATACCTTTTCGCAGTCATGATCATGTTTGCAATTCCTTGGCCAATAAGACCACATACAAATCCAACAGATCCATAAAGAATTCCCTGTGTGCACAACAGATTAAATCAGTTGCACGAAAATGATCAACAACCACTTTGACTAAAACAAATGTAACACGATTAGGATGATTCCAAAAATAAATCAAACTGTAAAAGAGAATAACTATATGTCAACAAAAACAAAAATCAAAGCAGACCTAGTCCCTTAAAGAAGAGGTTTGTTTATCTGAATACCTTGAAGAAATATGTCCCAACTCGTTGTTGCACAGAAAATCTGCATCCTGGTCTTTCGGCCTCAAAAACGCTGTATTGAAGGTAAATACAACAATCCCACGAGTTCAATCAAGAAAATGTGTATTAAAGCCAACAACACAAAGAACTGAAATTTGTGCCAATTGAAGCAAAGGATGTTTCTATATTTGAGGCCTCTGCAATAGTGTATACCATATATAGATAGAGATACTAGTTCAGAGAGTAAATCATGAAGTCAAAGTCAAATAGATAAATTTGGAAAGCAGAGAGGATTTTCCAAATTGGTGTAAAGAGTACTAATTACATTCCACATAGATCAATGAATTTGTCTAAAATAGAAAAGTCAACCATGGATCAGGGGGGCAAGCTTCCTAAAAAGATGGCCCAAGGCACATATAAATCCCTAGGACACAAATAGAGAAAGAAGGGTCCCAACTGAACTATATTACATTAACTATGGTTTGGAGTTTCAGAGGTACACTGCTTTTGCTTTATAAGTGAACACTCTACAATCATACCAAGAACATATATCACCTAAAAGAGATTTTCTTGAGCCAATTTCGTATAATAACAAGCATGAAGTTCTGGACATATAACAGAGAATAAAAAACATCATAGCTAATTTGCTTTATCAATGCAAAAAAGAAGGGCCCAAAGACTAACCTACTAGGAAGAGCCCCATAAGCACGAGCCATGCGACTAAACAACCCGTTTGATGTGGAAGGCTGACCTATACGTGCATATGGTGCTAATAGAGCAACTAAGGCTACATTAACAACCAAACCAACCAAAAGATCTGCAGCATACAGCTCGAATTCAGCCCAGAAGTCTTCGCCCCTCTTTTTGACTTCAGCAAATGTTGCACAACAACAATCAATAACAATCTGTAAAATGAGAAAGCAAATTAGAAAGTTCCCAAGAATTCCCCACAAGCATGATTCACCAAAAAAGAAAGGCAAAGATATGGTAAAGTGGGGTAACCAAACCTCTGTCCCAACTTTAAACAGGAATTGGCGATCAGCAAGCATTCGATTCCGGAGCAAAGGGAACCACCTGATTGCAGCAGCAAGAGGCCAACCCAATTCCTTTCAGCATAAAAACCAACAAATCAAAATGCATAGTACAAGTTGATTAATATATCATCCCTGCTAAGAACTAAATATGCCGTGTGGGCTGGCAACAGAGTCTACCTGCAGACTCAGGTAATTGTCTAGGAACACTTTTCGAATGCCAACAGCTTTGGCAGCCTCATACATGTCTGAAGGCAGCTTCACTCCCCGAGCTTCGGTTTCCTTCACCACCTCCTCAAACTTCAACAAGGGCCCAAATTCGTCTTCTTCTCCATTGTTCCCACTGTGCTCGTCACCGTCATCACCTACACCTCCACCGCCGCCGCCGCCGCCGCCGCCTCCTCCTCCTCTTCCTCCTCCCGGTGGAAATTCTCCATTCCCACCAGAACCATCGAAAGGATCCGCGTTACCATTTCCATTGTCATGGTGAAGAGGAATACACGTATCCGAAGAATCAAGATTCTTCCCCAAGGATATATCCCCTCTCTCTTGTGAAACCTCAGCCTTTGGAGCAACGGGCTCACCCGCCACAAGGGGCTCTTCCGTAGTAGGTCTTAGTTCAACCCTGATGGCACTGTTCTGTTTTCTACCCCCTGAGCCTGCATTGCCTCCATGTAGCTTCAGAGAAAATGCAGAGCGCGACTCCTTGACGTAAAAAAGTGCGAGACACCCCGATCCTCTAACATCTAAAGTTACAATCTTTTTCTGACAGCCAAAAGCAGGACCAAAGCCCAGGTAATGTTCACTTGACCAATACGAGGAACCAGTCACTCTAAAGCTCGGAGGAGCTGCAAATGCCATAATATTTCCGAAAACTTCCTAATAGCCAAACGGCGAAGAGATGTCGACGAATTTCCTACGGCTTCCCAGAATGACTAAGCCGCGGGTATCTCGAGATAAACCCTAGATCAACGGAAAAGGAAGTGAACCCAGATTCCCGGGCGACCTTCCAGAAAAAAAAAAGGCGCCCCTAGCGCCGAATGCGGGGGATTTGCCGGATCAAGAGAAGCAAACCATCAGTAAAAGAAGATCATTTCATTGATAGAGATCCAGAACACGGGGACTTCGATCGTGTAATAATACCGTCGTTTGCTATTCTACAGCGTTTCGCCAATACAGATGATGAGACTGCCAAGAGCACTGACGATCTAAGGAATGCGGCGGCTGCGGCGAGACAGAGAGAAGGAAGAGGCGGGAGTGAGGAGATAAGGAGAGAGACAGACGCAACGCAGGCCTGGGGTTGTCTGTTTCTGGGGAGCCTTCCTACTCTACCTCACTCTCCTCTTGGCCACCGCCATGACCGTTGCCGCCGCCGCCGCCTGCAGTCTCACGCCAGCGTCCGTATACATGGTCGCCCTTCTCATGAACCTGGACCCGTTTTTAAGGGTGCGTATCGTGCAAGTGCACGCATACGCTTCTAACCAAACAGTATAAAAATCTGTAGAGAAATGTTACGCTCTCGCTGGCCATGAGCATAGGGCGCGTGAAAGAGTCATTTTTTTTTACAGTGTTATGTGAAGAGACACGGCTTTTGATATATTTAATATATTTTTTATTTTTATTTTTTAACTTTCGAATAGTATACTTATATTATTTGTATGTACTATTATAATATTTATGTAGAGTATAAAGAAATTTATGTGCAATATTTTTTTAACCATCAAACAGTACACACAAATATATATTTATTGTACATAAATATATATGTAGTGTACATAAATAATATAAGAATACACACAAATATATCTATTTGTGTGTATTTTTATATTATTTATATGCACTATTGTGATATTTGTGTGCACTAGATAAGTATTTGTGTGCACAATAAAAATATTTATGTGCATTATTTGTGTGTAAAATAAAAACAAAATAAAAATAAAAAATGTATTAAATGCACTGAGGGCCGTGCCCCTCCACATGACACGCTGTGGAAGAGCACTGCTCATTCGCGCGCCCTTATGCCTAGCCGGGAGCATAGCATTTATCAAATCTCTAACTCTTATCTCTATTTGAGTAATTTTAGTAATAAATAGAAATTTAGAAGGCATATGTATGTGATGGAACACTTCTAAGAAAAGTAGTAAACATGGATTTGTGAGGTATTATGTCGAAATATTCTCCATAAATTGTGGGGTGCTGTGGAAATAGAAAATTTAATTTCCTTAAATCATTTAAAGATTTAAATTCTTTGATTTTCATGGATGCATGCGTATTGCGAATCTAAGTCCCGTCGGATGCTACAAGAACAATGTGACGTGAGATGAATCGGAAATTCGCACAGCGCGGGCGTGCCAGTCACCGTAGTGACAACAAATGATTTGCCTCCGAGAGTCGAAGGGCTTTGGGTCTATTGTGCGCGCCGTTTGACTTCGTCAAACAAAAGTGAGGTGTCGGGTCCTGCACCAAAATCTCGTCGTTGCCTAGATGCAATGACGTTAATTACATCCCTCTGAGAGGGAAAACCATTGATTAATCGCCAGATTAGAAGCCTTATGACCTAAAGCGGAGACATCCGATAGAGATGCGAAACTCAATTTAAATTTGAGTTGAAGTGCTATTAAGCAAAATGAATGCCTATTCGGACTCGTTTGATCTTTTACTTAGTCGACTACCGAATCTCTTTGCCTATTTACTCATTTGTTTCTTTTAACATGAAAAACTTCAATTTGGTCCATTGGATCTATTTGAGAAAGACAGATCAAGGAATGGTCTATTGGATCATTGTTAAAAGCAATTTCGTTTGGCCTTTTCTTGAGAACAATTTCAATTTGATCATCTTCTTGTAAAATATGAGATGATCTTTTGTTCATTTAGAGAAAATTCAATTTGGTCCTTTGTTGAAAACAATTTCAATTTGAGTCTTTTATCCTGTTGTAAAGCATGGGGTTGATCTTTTGTTTTGGAAAACATGAGATGGCTTTTGTCCTTTATTGCTTGAAAATGTTCAATTTGATCTTTAACTCTTTTGAGGCGTTTAAAACGTGTGGTGGTCGATTTGACCTTTTTTTTCTTTATCATGGAAAAAAGCTTTCAATTTGTTATTTGGTTCTTTTTGAAACATTTCGAATGAGGTTCTGTTCACGATTCGGTGCAGCTTGACCGTTTAGTAGTCACTTGGCAACCGGGGCACACTCGATACGGCGCAGCTCAGGGACAGTCTTGATTCGGCGCGGCAGACAATAAAAACTGAATCGGCGCAAACCCCACTGAAGTGATAGACTTCAATGAATCGGTGCTCGTTTGCAACGTTGCCAACTCAATTGGAAGCTAATGACCTCTTTTAGGGATTTTTGCACCAACTCAACCCTCACGGGGAAAATTCGGCAGCATTTCCCCTTATCGTGGTCGATAAGGAGAAAGCGCGGTACTCATCCACCATATGCGGAGATGGTACCAAAAGAGAGAGTGTATGTCATAGAATGACATATCTCCAATGACACATGACCCCGATCCCCCAGGCACGCCTACGGAGATTCGGGCAATATCATGACCAAGCAACCCACGGACGGATGGACAACATATAAACCTACCCATCCGGACATAGACATTATACTGTCCAACCCGGGGGTGTGGATGGGTCTTATATTGAGCTATTTGACTATTGATTGGCTGATGTCACACCGAGCAATGATTTTGCTCATATGACTTCAGCCGTCATGATAACCAGAGGACGTCGAATCGGCGCAGCCCTCCCTGGTCCTGCAAGGCTGCCAAGATCAGTTTTGGGCCGAATCGGCGTGGGTGGTTACCTGTGCAAATGGTGACAGCCGCCTCTCTCCTAGAGCACCCTTGCTCATGGCAGGGATGGTCTTGTTGCTTGAGACGAATTTGTAACATATTGCTTGGTGAGCTATACAAGAAGGCCTAGGCATTATTTGTCCAACCCCTTGGCTAGCAAATTGGGCATGCAAAGATCAAGATGGGACTCTTAGGGGACTGTTTGATATTGGTTTAGATGCACATCAAGGGGGCTGGAAAACCGTGATGGAATCATCTATTGAGAGGGCAAACAATGTCCTATTGGGATTTTAATGGTCTCTTGGGGATGGTGTTTAGACAAGAAGGCATGAACATTGCTTGCCCAACCCCTTGACTATTACCATGGGCATGCATTGACCGCAATGGGGACCCCTAAGGGGCTATTAGAACAGTGGTAGAACACCCTTTTGCAGGTCCAAAACAGCAAGAAACGTGACTCATTAGTGGGAGGAATTGACATGCTATGCATGCATTGAATGGGAGAAAGGGTCCCATACCTCCATGACCTTATTTATTGAGGTATGGGAGGCATGGAAAGGCCTCATTTGGAGGTGTTAAAGGGGAAGGAGACATCTCTCTATGAAAAGGAAACCCCCATCCTGTGACCTCCTTTTGCATAGAAAGAAAGATTAAAACCAAGATGAGATGGGGAGAGAATATGCATTAAATGCACAAGATTAAACTATTTACATGAAAGGGAAGAGGAGAAAGTGGATAGACTATTCTTATGCAAAGAGAGAAGAGTACAAAGGAACCCAAGAGAAGAGGGGGAAGGAAGAGCTCCAAAGTGCCACTCACTCCTCCCTCTCCCCTTTGACAAGACAACACAATACCTCTCTCTCCCTTTTCTTTTCTCTCTTTTTTCTCTTCTCTTACCCTCTCTCCTTGCCTTCTTCTTGCAGATGGCCTCACGGGATGGCCTCTTCCTTGCTCTTGGAGGAAGAAGAACGCAGCAGAGCCCTCTGTTGCCTCTTGCTTGCTTGGAGGGGAAGGCACCACCTCTCCCCAAGAGCTCCCACCCCCCTTTTGATCTGGTCACACAGGACCCTTTTTTGTTCACCCTTTTTGGCCTCTTCACAGCTTCTAGAAGACTGTCAAAGGAGTCCCCAGCCAGCTTTTTTGCGCAACTCTGCTGCCTTACCATTTTAGGATGTCCTTTTGGTGTAGTGGGAAGGGTAGAGGTAGCTTAGGCTTACCTCCCAGCATGGGGGTGATATGGGCCTTGTTTAATGGGCCTTCTCCTTCCCTCTTGGAGCCTTGTATGTGGGTCTTTTTGGGTGCATTTCTGTCCATTTAAAAGGGTTATATGGAGGTTGGGCTGGTCATGGGAGTGGACCATTAACACAAATTTGGGGTGTCCACAAATGCCCCCCACCCGTGGGTGGTGCGAGAAGACATGTGAAGCGACATCCGCGGGTGTACTTTGGTCTTTTGACTGTTAACACTAACATCGGCAGGTCTTTGACTTGTTGCCGTGCTAACGGTCAAATGATCTATTTGCAATCTCTTGCTTCCATTTGGTGATGTTGTCTACGGATGACGGACGCACGTTACTGTTCTTCATGGGCAATTTGGGGTGGTCCCCCCTCTATTCCCTTTTAATAATCTTTGAATTGCCGCGATTTAAATGAGTTCATACGGTTCGGCGCGGGGTCCGCTACTCGCATTGATCCGGCACGGTGTCGATCTGGCGCAGGTAGCGCGGTTCGGCAGAGGCAATCGGGGGTGGTGTCGGCCTGGCGCAGCTCGTGCCGATTTGACGTGGCCCACTCGAGTCAGCAGGGGCTTGCGAGTTGATGAACATACTGATGGGGTAGTGAAGACCATTGAATTGGCAGCTTGCTTAAGATCTTGTGGCCTTCATGAGTCGGTCGACCATTGTGAAGGTGGCTTGTTTAAGATCATGTGGCCTTCATGAGACGACCAACCATTGTGTCAATTGGATTGTGCTGGCCTATTGTATGAGCCAATGGGGCATGCTGGCTTGCTATATGATCCGGCGGCTCTTTCTAGACCCAGTAAGTGACGTTGTTGCTTCCTTTCTTTTGAACCATCTTACTGACTGGTCACCTTGAATGCGCCACAACCTGAGCATGTAGTAGCGTTGAGGTCTTCGTAGGGGGGAAGTAGACTACTTCCGCCTAATCGTTGCTGACTGTGATGACCAACCGCCATAGCTAGATTAATGTGATCTTGTCTTCCTCTTTTGACTTTTGTTGTGTCTGGATATCGACAAATTTCTTCAGCAATCTCCACCCAGAATCTTGAAAACTATTATGACGCATCATCTGTTGACACATGCTTCGTTGGTTGTCGACCAACTATATCAGAAATTTCCTTTGAGAGTCTTGAAACCTGTCAGAAACGACTTCATGTATAATGACATTTCACTTCATTGCATATGAGATAGAACTCTGACTGGCATGAAGATGAGCTCCGGCCGGCAATGGCACGACGGTGAGCTTCGGATGGCGCTGGCATGAAGGCGAGCTTTGACTGGTACAAAGATAAACTTCAACTGGCATGAAGACGGGCTTTGTCTGGCACTGATAAGAAAACGAACCTCGACTGGCACTAACATGAGGATGAGCTTTGACTTGTCCAGTACCACTTCTGTCAGGGTTTTCTTTCTAAAGACTTGAAGCCTGCTTGTCTTTGGTAGCTATCTTTGGATCCCTTTTTTTATTTTCACATTATCAAATTGAGCGCCCTTTCGGGTTTTCACCCAATCCGACTCCCTCTTGCTTTTGCCTACGCGCCCTTTCGGGTTTTCACGTAGCGGGGTACCCAATTTTGCCCATGGCGCCCTTTAAGGTTTTCGCCATGACTGAGTTTTAGCTCTTTTTACCCTTGTTGCGGGGAAACCTAAACAAGTCCAGCGAGGCACCTCTATTTTAAGCCTCCTTTTTTGTTTTTTTTTATACACATATATATTATAAAGAGAGATTCATGAGTGGAATATAACTCGACCACCAATCATACCATGATGTTGGTAGATGGTGTGAGGTTATTTGGGTTGATTGTAAAATGGTGACCTAGAAAACCTATGTGTTGGCTTCAACAAGGGTTCTGAAAGTAACATCTAATGGCCAGCCAAGGCAAGAAGTCAAGGCTGGACTTTGTTTGGAGTTTTGAAACGACAGTGGTATCTAGACCTAGGGTTCTAGAGAGGCATAAATGACAAAGACAGCTTGACAAGAAAGTGCCTTTCTAGATTTAGGGAAAACATAACAAAAGAAGGTCCACTTGGGGGAGCAAAGATAGAACTCCCTCTTCTTTCAACTCTTTTTTTAACACGCATTTTTTTTAACCACATTACTGACCCAAGCGCCCTTTCGGGTTTTCACCGGAGTCAGCCCCTTCTTGCTTTTACCCACGCGCCCTTTCGGGTTTTCACGTGGCAGGGTTCCCAATTTTGCCCATGACGCCCTTTCGGGCTTTCATCGTGGCCAGGTTTTTCTTGTCCTTTTTACCCCTACTCAGCGGTGCAATCTGAGTAGGTCCGACGGGCATCTCTATTTTTAGCCCTTTCATTCATTTTTTTTAACACGAGTGTCAAGGTTGTTGACACCTGCTTCATGACCTGCGGACTACTCCATTGGCCTGGTTTTATCTTCAAGTGACGTCAGTTGTATTGGCGATGTTGGCTTCAAGACCCACGAACGACTTCGTTGGCCTGGTTTCATATTCAGGTGACGTCAATTGTGTTGACGCCATCAGCTTCAAGACCCGCGAACAACTTCGTTGGTCTGGTTTCATATTCAAGTGACGCCAGTTGGTCTGGTTTCATCATCTGGGGACGTCGATTATGTGGACGTCGATAGCTTCAAGACCCACGAATGACTTCGTTGGCCTGGTTTCATATTCAGGTGACGCCGTTCATGTTGACGCCATCAGCTTCAAGACCTACGGGAAACTTCGTCGGTCTGGTTTCATCATCTGGGGACGTCGATTATGCTGACGTCGATAGCTTCAAGACCCACGAATGACTTCGTTGGCCTGGTTTCATATTCAGGTGACGCCGTTCATGTTGACGCCATCAGCTTCAAGACCTACGGGAACTCCGTCGGTCTGGTTTCATCATCTGGGGACGTCGATTATGCTGACGTCGATAGCTTCAAGACCCACGAACAACTTCGTTGGTCTGGTTTCATCATCTGGGGACGTCGATTATGTTGACGTCGACAGCTTCAAGACCCATGAATGACTTTGTTGGCTTGGTTTCATCATCTGGGGACGTCGGTTATGTTGACGCCATCAGCTTCAAGACCCACGAACAACTTCGTTGGTCTGGTTTCATCATCTGGGGACGTCGATTATGTTGACGTAGACAGCTTCAAGACCCACGAATGACTTCGTTGGCCTGGTTTCATATTCAGATGACGTCGTTTATGTTGACGCCATTAGCTTCAAGACCCACGAATGACTTCGTCGGTCTGGTTTCATCATCTGGGGACGTCGATTATGCTGACGTCGATAGCTTCAAGACCCACGAATGACTTCGTTGGCTTGGTTTCATATTCAGGTGACGCCGTTCATGTTGACGCCATCAGCTTCAAGACCTACGGGAAACTCCATCGGTCTGGTTTCATCATCTGGGGACGTCGATTATGCTGACGTCGATAGCTTCAAAACCTACGAATGACTTCGCTGGCCTGGTTTCATCATCTGGGGACATTGGTTATGTCGACGCCATCAGCTTTAAGACCTACGGGAAACTCCGTCGGCCTGGTTTCATCATCCGGGGACGTCGGTTATGTCGACGCCATCAGCATCAAGACCTATGGGAAACTCTGTCGGCCTGGTTTCATCATCTGGGGACGTCGGTTATGTCGACGCCATCAGCTTCAAGACCTACGGGAAACTCCGTCGGCCTGGTTTCATCATCTGAAGACGTCAGTTATGTCGACGCCATCAGCTTCAAGACCTACGGGAAACTCCGTCGGCCTGGTTTCATCATCTGGGGACGTCGATCATGTTGACGCCATCAGCATCAAGACCTACGGGAAACTCCGTCGGCCTGGTTTCATCATCTGGGGACGTCGGTTATGTCGACGCCATCAGCATCAAGACCTACGGAAAACTCCATCGGCCTGGTTTCATCATCTGGGGACGTCGGTTATGTCGACGCCATCAGCTTCAAGACCTACGGGAAACTCCGTTAGCCAGGTTTCATCATCTGGGGACGTCGGTTATGTCGACGCCATCAGCTTCAAGACCGACGGGAAACTCCGTCGGCCTGGTTTCATCATCTGGGGACGTCGATTATGTTGACGCCATCAGCTTCAAGACCCACGAGTGACTTCGTTGGTCTGGTTTCATCTTCTGGGGACGCCAGTTGTGTTGACGCCATCAGCTTCAAGACCTACGAAAAACTCTGTCGGCCTGGTTTCATCATCTGGGGACGT
This sequence comes from Colocasia esculenta, assembly GCA_014218235.1. Taxonomy (NCBI): domain Eukaryota; kingdom Viridiplantae; phylum Streptophyta; class Magnoliopsida; order Alismatales; family Araceae; genus Colocasia; species Colocasia esculenta. Next base: position 3,698,613 of record CM024757.1, read on the forward strand.
CGGATATGTTGACGCCATCAGCTTCAAGACCCACGAATGACTTCGTTGGTTTGGTTTCATCTTCTGGGGACGCCGGTTGTGTTGACGCCATCAACTTCAAGACCTACAGGAAACTCCGTCGGCCTGGTTTCATCATCTGGGGACGTCGGATATGTCGACGCCATCAGCTTCAAGACCTACGGAAAACTCCGTCGGCCTGGTTTCATCATCTGGGGACATCGATTATGTTGACACCATCAGCTTCAAGACCACGAATGACTTCGTTGGTCTGGTTTCATCTTCTGGGGACGCCGGTTGTGTTGACGCCATCAGCTTCAAGACCTACGGGAAACTCTATCGGCCTGGTTTCATCATCTGGGGACGTCGGTTATGTTGACCTCAACAGCTTCAAGACCCACGGGAAACTCCGTCGGCCTGGTTTCATCATCTAGGGACGTCGGTCATGTTGACGTCGACAGCTTCAAGACCCACAAATGACTTCGTTGGCCTAGTTTCATCATCTGGGGACGCTGTTTATGTTGACGCCGTCAGCTTCAAGACCTACGGGAAACTCCGTCTGTCTGGTTTCATATTCTGGAGACGTCAGTTATGTTGACGTCGACAGCTTCAAGACCCACGAATGACTTCGTTGGTCTGGTTTCATCATTTGGGGACGTCGGTCATGTTGACGTCGACAGCCTCAAGACCCACGAATGACTTCGTTGGTCTGGTTTCATATTATGGAGATGTCAGTTATGTTGACGTCGACAGCTTCAAGACCCACGAATGACTTTGTTGGTCTGGTTTCATCATCTGGGGACGTCGGTCATGTTGACGTCGATAGCCTCAAGACCCACGAATGACTCGTTGGTCTGGTTTCATCATCTGGGGACGTCGGTCATGTTGACGTCGACAGCTTCAAGACCCACGAATGACTTCGTTGGTCTGGTTTCATCATCTGGGGACGTCGGTTATGTTGACGTCGACAGCTTCAAAACCCACGAATGACTTTGCTGGCCTGGTTTCATCATCTGGGGACGTCGATTATGTTGACGTCATCAGCTTCAAGACCTACGGGAAACTCCGTCGCCTGGTTTCATCATCTGGGGACGTCGGTCATGTTGACGTCAACAGCTTCAAGACCCACGAATGACTTCGTTGGCCTGGTTTCATCATCTGGGGACGTTAGTTATGTCGACGTCGACAGCCTCAAGACCCACGAATGACTTCGTTGGTCTGGTTTCATCATCTGGGGACGTCGGTCATGTTGACGTCGACAGCTTCAAGACCCACGAATGACTTCGTTGGTCTGGTTCATCATCTGGGGACGCTGTTTATGTTGACGCCGTCAGCTTCAAGACCTACGAAAAACTCTGTCGGCCTGGTTTCATCATCTGGGGACGTCGATTATGTTGACGTCATCAGCTTCAAGACCTACGGGAAACTCCGTCGGCCTGGTTTCATCATCTGGGGACGTCGGTCATGTGACGTCAACAGCTTCAAGACCCACGAATGACTTCGTTGGCCTGGTTTCATCATCTGGGGACGTTAGTTATGTCGACGTCGACAGCCTCAAGACCCACGAATGACTTCGTTGGTCTGGTTTCATCATCTGGGGACGTCGGTCATGTTGACGTCGACAGCTTCAAGACCCACGAATGACTTCGTTGGTCTGGTTTCATCATCTGGGGACGTCGGTTATGTTGACGTCGACAGCTTCAAGACCCACGAATGACTTCTCTGGCCTGGTTTCATCATCTGGGGACGTTGATTATGTTGACGTCATCAACTTCAAGACCTACGGGAAACTCCGTCGGCCTGGTTTCATCATCTGGGGACATCGGTCATGTTGACGTCAACAGCTTCAAGACCCACGAATGACTTCGCTGGCCTGGTGTCATCATCTGGGGACATCAGTTATGTCGACGCCATTAGCTTCAAGACCTATGGGGAAACTCTGTTGGCCTGGTTTCATCATCTAGGGACGTCGGTTATGTCAACGCCATCAGCTTCAAGACCTACGGGAAACTCCGTCGGCCGGTTTCATATTCTAGGAACGTCGATTATGTTGACGTCGACAGCTTCAAGACCCACGAATGACTTCGTTGCCCTGGTTTCATCATTTGGGGACGTCGATTACATTGACGCCATCAGCTTTAAGACCTACGGGAAACTCCATCTGCCTGGTTTCATCATCTGGGGAGGTCGGTTATGTCGACGCCATCAGCTTCAAGACCTACGGGAAACTCCGTTGGCCTGGTTTCATCATCTGGGGACGTCAGTTATGTCGACGTCATCAGCTTCTCGGGATGCATGTCCCTCAGTCTCTTTGCCTTTTATTTGACGCTTAAGCGCTTCGATTTCAGCTCGATATTGCTGTAGTAGCCCCAAGACGGCTGGATCTAGGGGTGCAACAAGAGGAATCTCTTGCGTTATGCCCCCAGAAGTCACTTCTGGTGGTGGCGGCGGGGGACATTCATCATTGCCCCCACTGCTCTGCGTGGTGATCACGTTGGCGGTAACCACCGTCATTTGTACTGCAGGTACATCAACATTTCCATATGCGGCTGCTAAGGCTGCTGCCGCTGCTCTTCTCCTGGTCACAGCACCAAGTCTTTCTGCCAATTCCGCTAGCTCTTGGTTGTTGGCTGGCAGAGCCCCGTATCGGCTCCCTACACCTGCCATATGGCACGTGAAGATTTTAATGCTCCCATTCCGGCCTATCTCGATCCTTCGGGAGGGAAATGACAACCTCTTGAAGACTGATACTCGGGGTTTATCTTTCCCAGGTTGCTCATGAACGTGTTCGCACAGAACATTGTTCTCATCAGTACTGCTCTCAGCTTCCACCTGAGGAGTTCTTTTATCTCTTTGCATTCTCGCTCGCTGCAGCGGGGCATTTGCAGGATGATGAATGCGGTCGTACATGACCTGTGTTGCCCCCTGCTAGTCATATGTGGCTGAGAGCGCATGTACGGGAGACTTTTCCCGTATAGGTGGAATATAGGCAGACCTTCGAAGCTCTGCCTTCTTGTTGTGGAAACGGGCATACGCACATGCCCCCCCTTGCCGAACTCTGGCGTTGAAGCCCCTGGGTGGCCGATGATAGTCCGGGACCCTTTCAGTAATCACTTCTTTTGGTGCATTCTTTTCTAATGCAGGCCCTTCCAGCCTGGGCTTTTACACTTTCTTAGGTCGCCAGACCTGTTTGAATTTGATGGGCTTTGGGGGCAGCTTGCCCCTGAATGTGTTAAACATTTCTCCTTTGCTTGTTAAAGCTTGGAAAGAGTTCTTTACGGGTACTGTTGGCATGACCCGTTTTGGCACAGCCTCGGTTCTCTTTTCTTGCAAATGGATTCTTAGATCTCCAATTCTCACGCTTTTCCCTGAGGCAGAGACCCGTGCACGACGAGTGACGATGTTCTCAACCTCCTTTGCCTGTTGAAAGTGTCCGTTGGCTCTTTTCTCTTTGTTCTCATTGTGGTTGCCACGCTCCACGTGATGCATATAACACCCCAAAAATCTATTTACTAGAAAACTATGAATAATTAGATTGTTAAATATAACCACTATCATGAGATGTAATTAACTCTAATGTAGGGTTTATTTACATCAATAAATGTTATTCCGGTAACGTACTCAGAGGTGAGCACCCCGACAGGGTGACACCGAAAAACTGTAACGAAAATGAAATCTGAGAACACCATAATTCTTAGAAAAATGTGGTGATATCAAATATGTAATTATCCGAAATTTTTGACGACCAGATTTTGAGATTAAGTCGACGCAACTATTTTTGGGGCGATTTTTCACCCATCGAAAAATAAATTCTAAAAATTAAACTAAAATCATGACAATTTTTAAAACCTTCCTATTAGTCTATGGTTGAAATTTCAAGTTAAATGGACATCATTAAGACACCTAAATAAAGGGACAAAGAGGTCAGCCGATTTACCTATCAATTACGGAAACGATTTTCTTTAATTTCTTCTGCTTACGTATTTAGCAACGTAAGCTGCATGCTTCTTTGGGTAAAGAGGCTTACACCTGTCTAAGTACGTGTAGGAGGGGTATATGGCCATAGTGAACGTGGCTATTGCATGGGAGATGTGAAGATTATGGCGACAGGTGCAAGGTTACGTGCCTTGATGGCGTAGGTTTTGGGCAACTATTTAAACCTCTTCTTAGCCACACCCGTGAGAAGTTTTACTCACCTGCTCATTCTCTCCTAATCTCACTAGAGGTACCAAAGCTATCACCTCTTACATAGCTACATCGTTGCTGGACCGTTGTTATTGTTGTTCCTGCTGATCTACGCTGTTGCAATCTTGCCGTTTCATCCTTCTGCCAGTGGTGAAATTCTGGTTAAGGGGAAAGAGAAGATTTTATTCTTTAATCAGGTAGGTGTCATACCATGAATCCTTCTCAGTTTCCTATGTACATGCTCATGGTTTCCTCATTCGTAGAAACCATGTCTCTTGTCTGTACCATGATTTGTAGAATTCTCTTCTTGTATCCTTCCTTCCACATGACCTTGGCATTCTCTTTAGTTTAAGAGGTCATAATCACTTGTTATTGCTTTAAATGTGTGAGTCCTCTTTTGAGAAACATGTACCTATCTCTTACAAATTTTGTCTTAGTTAGGAGATTGTGGAAATGTTTTCCTGTTCTCATTCTTTTCTTTCCACAATTCAGAGGAGTCTAGGTAATTAAATGGTCATCCTTCTTAAGTTCATTGATTTCCAGATTTGAAGATTCATTCCATGATAAGAATCAAGCCTTCATCACACATGACTTAATGGTAGCCCATGAAAGATAATACCGTTCTTTCCCTTCCATCATATCTTGTGCAATTCTGAAATCTTGTTGATCATCTATGTGAATCACATTCCATGCCTTTTTCTTTGACTTCCTTGTCATATAAAACTTCATGTTTGAGGCTAAGTTCATGCTTGAATAAAGTCCTAATTATGTTAGGAATGATAGGATAGCTTGTTAGTACAATTTCTAGTAAGTTGTAATCCATTTTTGTCAATTTACATAGCACCTGTCGACAGCCAAGTGTTTACCTGTCAACAGGAGCCTCTGTCTAGAACCCAGATATTGAAATCTGACAGGGGCTGTCGACAGCAACCTCCTTGCTGTCGACAGCAAATGACAGGACTGAGAAATCAGCTTCTGGGAAGGCCCACCTGTCGACAGCAAGACTCTGTCTGTCGACAGGCACAGTCAGTCCAGAAATTTCTGCACTCTTTCATGTCTGAATCCATGCTAGAACTTCATCCTAAAAGCCATGTAAGTTACCCTCTCATTTACCTTGGTATTTATTGTCATACTACCTCAAAGTTTATCCACATTATATACCTTAACCTCCCTTGAGTTATTCTTAAAGTTGGCAATTACGAATAGTACTCCGATTGAGTCTATTCTTCGGTATTCGGTAATTGAGGTTATAAAACTTGACCACTTGAGAGTTCATATGTTTGAACACCTCATGAGATGTGAATAATTTGTGATGACCAATATGGATCTTCATTTTCTTTTGGATTCTTATATGATTCAAATCTTCTGAAGTCATTGACTTGAGTCATAACCCTGTCTCATCCAATTGTCTTTCTTATACTCTTGAACTCTGAGTTACTTTGTCACTAAGATATGTGTATTAATTCTCAACCAAAACTACATTTGGATTTCCCATTTCCTTTATGCTCATGAAAAGAAATTTATGATTTGAAGACAGTGCTCTCTTCAAAGAGGGTTTAGGATTACTTGTGGTAGCACCAGTCACTTGTGATCAGCTGAGGGCGACAGTTTGTAGGTAAATCCAAGTCAATAGACTGACGATGGTGGGTAATAAACCCCGTTCTTGCGCAATGAACAAGATCTAAGGTGCTGGAATCGCCTAGGCACTGAAGATGGTATATTACGTCTATATAGTACCTCTTGAGAGCAGTGATGCCTGTCAAGTTTGTTCCAAAATCAAGTTATGATATGAATTTTGAAAGACAAATATGACTTTGTTCTGATATTCGTTTGAGCCCGTCATGAAATTAATTTGGGCTATATGTTTATGTTAAGTATGAAGATTCATGAGCAATTATGTTTATTCCATATATGCACTTTCTGAATACTCTTGAAGCTCTAAAATTTGAAACTCCTATCTTTATGTTTACTGTCACCTACTGAGTCCTTCCGACTCATGCCTTTGTTTCCTCCAACCCTTTCAGATTGAAGGTGTGAATAATCTCAGCTACATGTGAATCCTAATTCCGCTGCGGACGATGAAGAGATGAAGAAGAATAATGTAGTTTTAGTAGTTTCTTTTAGTTGATAATATATTAAGTTAGAAAGAGAGAAACTTAGCTTTTGTAAATAATGAGTGTTGCTACTTTGTCACTTTGTATATTATAATGTGTTCGAAGATACCTTTGTGGAATGGTTTGCCAGATTTGTGCATTGCACGGATATATCTACCCATAACGAAAGTTTGTCAGCGTAACCCCTCTTCCGATCAAAGGTTACGTATGTGTTTGTGTGAAGTCGGAGGAGGGTGTTACAATGCACGTGGCAGCTTAGATCTTCAGTGATCTTTTTGACTCCGATCCTTCGCCCAGCTTCAGCTTCGGCTTCAGCTCCAGCCTCTTTTTTGACTTCCGGGTGCAGGATGTCAACAAATGCGACCCCAAGAAGTTGGGGAACTCCACGACCGGAGGGAAGCTCCCGAAGCGAGTTGGCACAGCCAGGTAGTCGTACCTGGCATGGTCTTGGACAACTAGCGATCCGAAATGCACTCCAGCCATCACTCTGTTAGTACCTGTTAGCCAATTCAAAATGATAGTCAATATTGATCATGTAAGGCCACACGGCTTTCTATTCTGGCGAAGAGATGAAGGAAAGCTTGGTCCCACCGGGCGTGCCACGCTGTGGAAATAAAAAATTTAATTTCCTTAAATCATTTAAAGATTTAAATCTATTTAAATTCTTTTGATTCTCATGGATGCATGCGTATTGCGAATCCAAGTCCCGTTGGATGCTACAAGAGCGATGGTGACGTGAGATGAATCGGCAATTCGCACAGCGCGGGCGTGCCAGTCACCGTAGTGACAACAAATGGTTTGCCTCCGAGAGCTGAAGGGCTTTGGGTCTATTGTGCGCGCCGTTTGACTTCGTCAAATGAAAGTGAGGTGTCGGGTCCTGGACCAAAATCCCGTCGTTGCCTAGATGCAATAACGTTAATTACATCCATCTGAGAGGGAAAACCCTTGATTAATCGCCAGATTAGAAAGTCTTATAACCTAAAGCGGAGACATCCGATAGAGGTGCGAAACGCAATTTAAATTTGAGTTGAAGTGCTATTAAGCAAAATGAATGCCTATTCGGACTCGTTTGATCTTTTACTTAGTCGACTACCGAATCTCTTTGCCTATTTACTCATTGTTTCTTTTAACATGAAAAACTTCAATTTGGTCCATTGGATCTACTTGAGAAAGACAGATCAAGGAATGGTCTATTGGATCATTGTTAAAAGTAATTTCGATTTGGCCTTTTGTTGAGAACAATTTCAATTTGATCCTCTTCTTGTAAAACATGAGATGATCTTTTGTTCATTTAGAGAAAATTTAATTTGGTCCTTTGTTGAAAACAATTTCAATTTGAGTCTTTTATCCTGTTGTAAAACATGGGGTTGATCTTTTGTTTCTTTGGAAAACATGAGATGGCCTTTGTCCTTTACTGCTTGAAAAGATTCAATTTGGTCCTTAACCCTTTTGAGGCATTTAAAACGTGTGGTGGTCGATTTGACCTTTTGTTTCTTTATCATGGAAAAAAGCTTTCAATTTGTTATTTGGTTCTTTTTGAAACATTTCGAATGAGGTTCTATTCACGATTCGGCGCAGCTTGACCGTTTAGTAGTCACTTGGCAACTGGGGCACACTCGATACGGCGCAGCTAAGGAATAGCCTTGATTCGGCGCGGCAGACAACAAAAACTGAATCGGCGCAACCCCACTGAAGTGATAGACTTCAATGAATCGGTGCTTGTTTGCAACGTTTCCAACTCAATTGGAAGCTAATGACCTCTTTTAGGGATTTTTGCGCCAACTCAACCCTCGCGGGAAAAATTTGGCAGCATTTCCCTTATCGTGGTCGATAAGGGGAAAGCGCGGTACTCATCCACCATATGCGGAGATGGTACCAAAAGAGAGAGTGTATGTCATAGAATGACACATCTCCAATGGCACATGACCCCGATCCCCAGGCACGCCTACGGAGATTCGAGCAATATCATGACCAAGCAATCCACGGGACGGATGAACAACATATAAACCCACCCATCCGGACATAGACATTATACTGTCCAACCGGGGGTGTGGATGGGTCTTATATTGAGCTATTTGACTATTGATTGGCTGATGTCACACCGAGCAATGATTTTGCTCATATGACTTCAGCCGTCATGATAACCAGAGGATGTCGAATCGGCGCAGCCCTCCCTGGTCCTGCAAGGCTGTCAGGATCAGTTTTGGGCCGAATCGGCGCGGGTGGTTACCTGTGCAAATGGTGACAGCCGCCTCTCTCCTAGAGCACCCTTGCTCATGGCAGAGATGGTCTTGTTGCTTGAGACGAATTTGTAACCTATTGCTTGGTGAGCTATACAAGAAGGCCTAGGCATTATTTGCCCAACCCCTTGGCTAGCAAATTGGGCAAGCAAAGATCGAGATGGGACTCTTAGGGGACTCTTTGATATTGGTTTGGATGCACATCAAGGGGGCTAGAAAACCGTGATGGAATCATCTATTGAGAGGGCGAACAATGTCCTATGGGATTTAATGGGTCTCTTGGGGATGATGTTTAGACAAGAAGGCATGAGCATTGCTTGCCCAACCCTTGACTATTACCATGGGCATGCATTGACCGCAATGGGGACCCCTAAGGGGCTGTTAGAACAGTGGTAGAACACCCTTTTGCTGGTCCAAAACAGCAAGAAACGTGGCTCATTGGTGGGAGGAATTTGGCATGCTATGCATGCATTGAATGGGAGAAAGGGTCCCATACCTCCACGACCTCATTTATTGAGGTATGGGAGGCATGGAAAGGCCTCATTTGGAGGTGTAAAGGGGAAGGAGACACCCCTCTATGAAGAGGAAACCCCTATCCCGTGACCTCCTTTTGCAAAGAAAGAAAGATTAAAACCAAGATGAGATGGAGAGAGAATATGCATTAAATGCACAAGATTAAACTATTCACATGAAAGGGAAGAGGAGAAAGTGGATAGACTATTCTTATGCAAAGAGAGAAGAGTACAAAGGAACCCAAGAGAAGAGGGGGAAGGGAGAGCTCCAATGTGCCACTCACTCATCTCCTCTCCCCATTGACAAGACAACACAATACCTCTCTCTCCCTTTTCTTTTCTCTCTTTTTTCTCTTCTCTTACCCTCTCTTCCTTGCCTTCTTCTTGCAGATGGCCTCACGGGATGGCCTCTTCCTTGCTCTTGGAGGAAGAAGAACGCAGCAGAGCCCTCTGTTGCCTCTTGCTTGCTTGGAGGAGAAGGCACCACCTCTCCCCAAGAGCTCCCACCCCCCTTTTGATCTGGTCATGCAGGACCCTTTTTTGTTCACCTTTTTTGGCCTCTTCACAGCTTCTAGAAGACTGCGAAAGGAGTCCCTAGCCAGCTTTTTTGCGCAACTCTGCTGCCTTACCATTTTAGGATGTCCTTTTGGTGTAGTGGGAAGGGTAGAGGTAGCTTAGGCTTACCTCCCAGCATGGGGTTGATATGAGCCTTGTTTAATGGGCCTTCTCCTTCCCTCTTGGAGCCTTGTATGTGGGTCTTTTTGGGTGCATTTCTGTCCATTTAAAAGGGTTATATGGAGGTTGGGCTGGTCACGAGAGTGGCCCATTAACACAAATTTGGGGTGTCCACAGGTGCCTAAAAATGTAATATTAGTGGGATAAAATTCGTGAAATTTAAGTACTTCCATGATTACTCTCATCTAAGGCTGTAGCAGTAAGTAAAACTTTCCTACTTAGGAAAATTCAAGATTACTCCCATTTGAATAATTGAAGTACTTCCAAGATTACTCCCATCTAAGGTTATAGCAGCAAGTAAAACTTTCCTACTTAGGAAAAAAACATTCAAAATTGCTCCCATTTACATTCTCGATGTTGGGGAGGACTTGTTGAGCTAACTACAAATGTGTAAATAATAAGGAAGGATCTCTTACACTTGGATATAATATGACAACATAAGTGAGATATAATATGACAGCACATGTGACATCATATCAAGTGTTATATGAAGTGGCAAGCATTGGCAAACAAGTAGAGAGGACAGAGAGCTGGTGAATACAAAGTCACCAATTTGAAATTTGAAATTATTATTAAAAGTGTAATTAATATTTTTAAATTTTAAAATTAATATTTTAAAATCTGAATTTATATTTACAAGCTTAAAGATATTTTTTTTGAAATCAAATTATAAGTAAAAATTTAGTTAATATTTCTAAATCATAAAAATGATATTTTAAAATATATGATTTGTATGTCTAAGGCAAAGACAATATTTATTTTTTTAAAGACTAATAACCAAAGGCTAGCATAAGGAGAGCGAATTTCACTTCAAAAAAAAAGATTGACAAGTTGTGACAGGTAGTATTCGAAAATAGGCGACATCGATGCAGATATGTAATTACTATTTTAAAATTCAAAATCATATTTTTATGAGTAAAAATTACTATAAAAAGTGCAATCAATATTTCAAACTCTAAAAATAATATTTTAAAATCTAAAATTTATATTTATGAGCTTAAAGATAGTATTTATGAATTCAAATTATTATTAAAAATATTAATATATTTAAACTTTAAAAGTAATCTGTTAAAATATCTAAACTTTTAATTGCTAAACTCACCCCACTACCCATATATGGCACCACTACCCATATATGACACCTAGCATCTAACGTGGCACCACGCAAGCTGTCATATAATTATTTTCTAGTGCAGCAAATACATTTAGGCAAGTGCAAATGTAAATTTTTTCCAATGAGAAGTAGAAAAAAATTTGCTGCACTTGCTGCAAGTGCAATAAGTGCAGTAAGACTCAGATGGGAGCCCATGTGACGCCCTATTGGGGGTCACGTGGGCTGTCACGTGACTTGGCAACTAATGATATGCTACAGTGACGACAATCGATGGGATTTAAAATCATCATTTTGGAGTCCAAATTTATATTTTGAAGTTCAAAATTTCTATTTTGGAACTCAAATTATTATAACAAGTACAATAAGACTTAGAAAGCAACTCATGTGGCGTCCTGTTGGGAGCGACGCGGGCTGCCACGTGAGTTGGCAACCAATGATAAGTTGCGACGATGACAACTGACAAAATCTAAAATCACCATTTTAGAGTCCAAATTTATATTTGAAGCTCAAAATCTCTATTTTAAAACTCAAATTATTATTAAAATTCAGTCAATATTTTTAAACCCTCTCAATATATTTTAGAGTCTAAATTTATATTTTGAAACTTATTTTTATATTATAGAATCCAAATATTAAAAACCCTATCAATATATTTAAACCCTAAAGATAATATTTTGGAATCTAAAATTTACATTTTGAAACCTAAAATGTGTATTTTATAGCCCAAATATTAAAACATTTAATTAATATTGTTAAACTCTAACAATAATATTTTGAAACTCAAAATTTATATTTTAGAATCTAAAATTTATATTTTAAATATAAATTTTATATTTCAAAACTCAATCATTTATCACCATTTGTCAGCCGCCGACGCCATTTGCCGCCGCTCTCGCGTAACATCCAAAATGACACCACTTTATTACTTTAAAGAAGAAATTAATTAAAAATCCCTGACTGTAATGAAGAAGTCATTACTGTAACATGACTTAACATATACTGTAACAAGAAATAACATTTACTGTAACAAATTACAACTCTATCAAGAATTAAAAAATAAGTCAAATATCTACCAGGGATTTTTAATTAGTTTGCCCTCCTTTAAATGCCAACTTAAACACTTGCTGTTATAATAAATTTAATAAATTTTTATCTGAAAAGTAATATGTACGGCTGCCTCGTAATCTTAACTCTGGTTCACGGCAATGCGTCGTGACAAGATCAGTTTTACCCAAGTCTAAGCAAATGTTTAGCCAAGAAATGTTTACTTAAAAAGTCACCTTTTGGCTCACCTTCAATGGAGAGTATAACCAAAACATACTTTCCAGTAAAACAAAAACCATTAAAATATCACACAAATTGATTTTCAAAGCCTGTTACAAACCCCTCTAAAAAATATCACATAAGTTTAACAGGAATCGAGTTCATTTCAGATCCCCTGACATTCAGAAGTTAAATACACGTTGGTGCTGGACACCAAAAGGACCAAGAAAAGTGGTATATCTTCATAGGGGCATAAAGGTTCTTCACCACAGTAAAAGTTTGCATGGTTGGACGCTGTATGCATCACTGGACCGTGATAAAACTTTCATGCTTCATTTTCATGAGACTGTTCTCGATGTTACGAAGTACAGGCCTGTAGCTGCAAAAACATGAACTTAAGCTCGTCAGGAGGAAAAGTCGGATCTGAAAAAAGGAAGTGGAAAAAGGAAGTGGAATGCTGAGGCGCTACACTTATGTGAACCCTAAAAACAAGTGAGAGTAGGTAGCTGAGGGAGGAGAATGTACAGTCGAGTGAGATTATCATATGCTTGGCTTGCGTGCTTAAGTTCAGCAGAGAGCCTCAGAACCTCCGCAGACAGCGCCTCTGCTCTGCCTTGTTCTTTGACAAGTTGACCCTGTAGCTCACAGGGCAAAAAACAAGAAATAAAGACAAGATCAAATACACCGTACCAGTGGTAAACTCCTCAACAACTTTTTTTTTTGGGGTAAGTGGTAAAGGACTCAACATACTAGAAGTCTCAGAAAAAATGACACACCATGCTTGAATGAGAAAGGAAACAGGCAGCAAGGAATTTCCATGGAGGTGGCAAAAATAAGGATGACCAATTCATGGTGGTGGAGAACGTATGTCACTGCACAAAAGGAACATGCAAAAGACTATATGCTCAGATGCTATTATTTAAGATAAACGGTGATGAACATGTAAAGGCGATGTGCCCAGCTTGTTAAATAAATACATTTTACATATTGCTACCTTAAGAGGCACCAGTATTAAGTATTCATAATGTCAAGCTAACTCCCTGTGATGCAAAATGATTACTTGCACATTCTTAGCACAAAATTAAGAGCTTATGACTAACTTCAGTGAATTCTCCTACTTTACCATGCTTCCTGCCTCTCGTACCTTGATTTACATTTCTTTCCCTCGAGAAACCACTGGAACGTTGGGGGAAAAGTGGAAAATGTGCAGAAACGATATCTCTATTGCTTTGACTACAGAAAATTAAAATCAACAAGATTGTGGACGAAAGAAAGAAAGAATGAGCAAGCCCAGACAAGAAAAGCTCGTAGTCTGTGTGTATGTAAGTATGATTTTAAGGACCTTAAACGGTAGGAACATGTTTATTCATGAGAAGATATATTCCAACTTCTAAGATAATGCCTACCTACAACTTCAAAAGTCCTTAGAAAATGTCATTTTTCTGTAGAACATGCAATGGCCTGGCATATAATGGTAGAAGTGTCTCTAAAATCCAGCATTTGGTAGACAACTTTGATAGTAACTAACCTTCAGCTGCAGATATTCAGTTGAGTATGCTGCTTCAGGATCCAACAGCTTCCCATCATCTTTCTCAGCCTCTATACAAATATCCCTGATGCTTACTGCATGAAGTTGTTCCGATCTCAACTTCTCCAGCTGGCTACGAAGTTCTTCATTTTGATTCAGACAGCTCTTTACCTGGCAATTCATCAGATACCATGTAAGAATCATGCCACACAATGCAGTTATGGATCAATCCCCTAGGTTGCCAACAACCTCTTACATATGCAGCCTGACTAGGGAATCAATCCCCTTCTCTATATTCATCACTCACTCTCATAAACAATGTTTACCATCTCCTGTTCTGTTGAACACCTTATCATTCCTCTCACTCCAATGTCCTCTGGAGTAGCATGAAGAATCTTCCACTGATGTTCCACATTCAAGTGATTTCAGCATACAAGTCAATGCTGGTGGAAATTCTAAAGTTGGGGGCAGGGCCCACTTTAAGGTAAGCTACATCAATAGCTGACTGAACAATGTACATTCATTTGAAGAATGGCATATTGCAAAACTAAGGCCATGCTATTTTGGACAAAAATTTTGAGAACCAATGTCTAACAAGGCATCTAATATAACAAAAGTAACATAGTAGCAGTTGTAGACATGCAATAATGCTAATGATGTTTATACTTCCAAAAATTCCAATTAGTATGCATCTCAAAAAAGAATAATAGGGTATTCCCACCTTATCATTCAACTTCCAGAGGAAGTGCGCATGCAAAATACAGAATAAATGGAAATCAAAGACGGGCACAATTCAAGAAGAAAAGGGAGACATAAGTTGTGTCCATATTAAAGAAAAGATGGAAAATGTATGTCGTATTGATTATGTGTGGTGCAGCTGGTACCTGGTTCTCCCATTGTGTCATGGCCCCCATTGCATCTTGGTATAAGGTTGACAGATTAGAATTTTCCTCGAAAAGCTTCTCTATTTCAGATGATTGGGAATCAATCTGGTGAAACACATAACCAGCTTGTGTATGAAACAAATGTCCATTCTTGGTAATATCCAACAGCCACAATTAGGTGTAAGTGCATAAAAAACAAGATACGACAAGAAATACCTCCATGAGAAGTTTTTGTCTACTGCTTTCAAGTCTCTCAACCATTACGGCCATATCATGGAGCTGTTTCTCAAGCTTTTCCTTGTCATGCTGTTAGAAAAAGAACTTGGGAATTATATGAAGTAAATGGAGGTGCCCAGAATGATGGCACATACATGACTCAAATTCAGAAGCATAAGCAAAGTTCAGATAATGCATCAAAGTGTATCTATATTTTGCAACTTATCAGAAAATTTCAATCGATAATTGTATAGAATCACTGAAATCGAAGTCTACTTGGACACAGTAGGAGCCGTTTCTCAAGTTTTTCCTTGTCATGCTGTTAAAAAAAAACTTGGGAATTATATGAAGAAAATGGAGGTGCCAGAATCATGGCACATACATAAAGTCAGATGCATAAGCAAAGTTCAAATAATGCATCAACGCATATGTATAGTTTGCAACTTATCAGAAAATTTCAAGCGATATTTGTCACAGAAATAGAAGTCTACTAGGACACAGTACTTCTGTGGGTACTGCCACTGGTTCATCAGAAGCAGTAAACTCTAGAGCAACTGCTCAGTAAACAAATATCACAGAAGGCATGATTGACAAAGGTAACATTTAAGATGCAGTTTGTCAAATATAGGGGGATAGAAGGCAAAATGCAGAAAGAGCATTCCTGTTGACATATTATGTTTCACTACAAGTCACAGCAGGAATGTCAAGCGAAAGAAACTGGGAAGTAGACATAGAAAAGTTTTGGTTGCTTACTATTGAGAATGCTCTATTGGCAGCTTCCTTGGAGGCTTCTTCTGCAACAAACATATTATACAGCCTATCAAAAAATGAATGTCCCAGACAAAACAAAAATGTGTGTGGATATAGACATACAAATGAATGCAATCCTTTTCTATTTTGATCAGTTTTTCTTTTTCAAATTTCAGTTTGCACAAGTATGCAAAGTACCAATAACAGAAACATTATTTTCTTCATAGTATGCATATCATATTCCTTCCTCTTCATTCTTCTTAACATACTGTAGTACTCACTAAAGGTACCTGAGGCCTTATTGGACAAAGCTGTCAGTTTTTCTTCAAGCTCTTGTTTCTCCACCACAAGGGAAGAAGATCGGACCTGCTCCTCGGCTAGTTTCTTTTGTTCCTCCTGTCTCCATAGCAATTCTTTCTAACATAAACCAAGTCCATATCATAAGAAATATACAGAATGATACTTATCTGCAACTGGAAGTAATGATTAGAAAAATAAAAATAATATATACCTGCAACTGAGATTTTAACTCCAAAATTTCCCTTTCCATTGACTGAATATGTTCAATTGAGTAACCCAGTGAGGTCACATCATTATAAGTGTTCCTCATATCTTGTTGTTGCAATGAGTTTAATTCTGCTCTTAAAGCTGCAGCATCTTCTTCAGCCTATCATAAAACCAGTAAGTGAATAGTGCAGACAATCAGGCCTGAACCCTATCATTGAGGTGTCTAAAAAAATTGCATACACAAGGTGCCCACTCTGTATTGTTCCTCTTCTGCCTCCTTTAGTCGTTTCTTAAGTGTTCGAACTTGAGCCGAAAGATCTTCCTGCAAGGGTTTAATAACACTCCTGTAAACCAAAGATGAAACTGAACATTGAGAAAGAAGCACTTCCTACTAGAATAGTTAGGAAATGAATACCCGTGCTATAACTGCTGCATCCTTTTCTATTGAAGCATCCTTCAAAGCTTTTCTCAATGAAGGTAAACTATTGTTTTCCTACCATTGGTCAAAAGAAAGGACATTAGAAATACTAAATGCTACATAAGGGCCATCCACAGTCCTAAGTAAAAATTGTAACATCTGAATTTGAAAATCATCATATACTAAGATGGCCCAACATCATTTAATGTAAAAAGTTACCAGGTCAGTTAGACGCTTTAGCAACGAGTCATTCTCCACTTGCTTTGTCTCGAGCTGAAATAAGCACAGTTGATTATGTTGTGCAAGTATCCAAGAAAGGGGACGTAATTATGACTTACTTCAAAGGTGCTACCTTTAAAAATAACTTTTTGTTTTCATCTTCTAACTCGGCATTTTTCTTCTCCAACTCTTTAAGACGGGACAATGCATGAGAATCTGACTGCAAAAGAAGAAAAGCTCATTGGTGACCTAAAATTTCTCATGCTAGCTTAGAAAGTGGGACTAAAGCACAAGCACACTAGTCTCTGAAACCCTTGTGTTAAATCTAACCATCTAAGACAGGATTCGAAAACCCTATTAAGGCCAAAATAATAGTTAATTTATAATCCAAACCTGTAAACCTATAAACCACTAAAATCAGGGTAAGGGGTATATGATCGTCACTTGAAGGTGGAATTCTCTGATGCTAGGGGATTCGGCATTCCCGAGCAGATATTACGTAGAAATACATGGTAAACAAATAGAATCCAAAGACTACATAATTTAAGCACAAGAAATGCCTAAAATTCCTAACCTCTCC
The DNA here is from genome assembly GCA_014218235.1 of Colocasia esculenta. Classification (NCBI taxonomy): domain Eukaryota; kingdom Viridiplantae; phylum Streptophyta; class Magnoliopsida; order Alismatales; family Araceae; genus Colocasia; species Colocasia esculenta. The sequence goes on from CM024757.1 coordinate 3,715,875, forward strand.
GATTCGACCACCGCTCTCGGACTTGTCCATTCCTGCACGACAATAGCAAATACGAGGACCAGCCAATGGTCGATCATAATCCAGAACAGAAACAACACATAGAACGAAGATTTGCCTTTACAAACGGAAAAGACAGATACCGTATGGATTCCCGGCCTCCAGATCCGAGCCGGAGGAGGCCTTGTGTGTTCTCTCCACCGCTCGCTTCTGCCGTATCTCTTCCAACTACATCCACCACGGTGATAGCTTGCAATCAGAAGAAGAACAAAGATCGGGGAAATTGGGGGAATTCAAACAAGAACCGAGGAAGGGCACATCCACACCGTCCGCCGGCCTAGGGATGCATGATGCGCCTCCATCGCCGGGGTCGTCGGAGAAGAAAGCCCGGCGACGGACGACGAAGATGCGTCCACGGGAACGGAGCCGGTGCAACTTGGTCGTCCGGGGAAGATCCGTTTATTAGGTCTGTGCAGGTGACAAGTGCGACTCGCACGTGTCCCAGGGTCATACGCGGGACTCCACCGATTCGCGGCGGCCCATCCGTTTCAGCGCCGTCCAAACCGTAGATTTGGTATCAAACGGTTGCCCTGTAGACAGCTCGTCAAAACCAGGGGGTAACCGGGTAAGGATAAAAAAGAAAATATAAATTTAATATCAAACAGAAGGGAAATTTTTGATCAGTTACATTACATCACAAAGAAAACCTAGATTAAGCAAATCAGATACTCTATATTGTTTGGTTATATTACTTAAATAAAGTGGCACATTTCTTGGCTTTGATCCAGTTTTTTCTTATTCCAAACTAACGGTCACGAAAAGAACATGAGACATGCTTGCAGCCTGCCGAGCGAAGCCCACGAGTCCCTTCCCAACATTATCTACTAATAATAGAAACATCATGGTTCGTTCGCAGAGGGATTTAACATGGCAAGTGTTCACTTAAGAACATGAATAGGCTGCCCAAGAACTAACATTTGATCATCAGAATCTGCACTTAAAATCTTATTATTTCGTTTCATATGCTTCATCTCTCTCGACTGTATGATCGGAGAACAGTGACAAGGATCACGCTACAAGCACGAAGATGTATCCTCCAGTTCCTCACAACAGTTCAGCTAACACACATCATCATATTATAGTAATAGAAATAATCATAGGCCAAGATCACATCTTTACAGTGGGAACCATGTCACAAGAGAGAAGCTGTCAACAAAATCCACACGGATTTCACGGAGCCATTGCTGAACTTGAGCACGGATCTGTGCCTTCATCGGATCGGATTCATGGCGGCTGACACTTTTCACTTGAGCTGGCTCAGAATGCTCTTGAGGAATTCTTTGGGGAGATGCATACACTGAGAGGACGCAGGGAACCTTCTTATCGAACCGCTGAGGCAATTCCACAAGCAGGAAGTGCGAATGGCTAACCTTCCATTCTTGTGAACCCCTCCTACTCGTCTCTCCGGGCATATCTGATGGTGTGCCTCCTCCGCCACAGCTGGTAGAGCATCGAGTGGAAGGCGTCGGGAGGCTGCTGGTGCTGGGACTCCCCAGCCACAGCGTCCGGCTGCTGCCACCTGAAATGCGAGCTCGCTTCGGTCGCCATCTCCCTCATCCGCACGTACCCCTCGCCGCAGGCCCCCTCCATCGCCCGCCGTACCTCCCCGGCTCCTCCCCGCAGGCCCACGAGTAACGCCATCTCCGACCACCGCAGCACGTCGCTGAAGGGTAGGTCCAGAATCGGGCGCCCGGAGACGAAAACGGGGACGCAGCCCGAACCTAGAGCCTCGCCGATCGGTGGATCCAGCTCCACGCCGTAGAAGAATAAGCAGAACCTGCTGGCGGACATGCTCCGTGCCCGCTCAGTGGGGTCCAGCCGCTGGGAGTCGACGAGGATCTCCGGCTCCCTGCGGAGCTCTTCCAGCACGGCCAACACTTCCGGGTCTGCCGCCACCCCGTCGTAGAAAGCGAGGAACTTGAAGGACGGTTCTTCCACGGGGAGGACGAGTGGATCGCCGGCGGGATAAGGCAAGGTAAGGTCCTTGTGGGGGATGAAACGCCCGGGGACGGTGGGGAAGGGCGAGATCTGGATAGAGTTCTTCCTCAGCTCCACCAGGTTGCGGTCCGACGACTCCCCGATCCCCTCCTCGCAGAGGTAGAAGTGGTCGGCGCCGAGCGTCCGGTTCCAGAAAGGGAACTCGGACCGGATTGCCCGGATCGAACGCGAGACGGAGCGGGGGGCCGGCGCACCGGGGAATGGGATGTAGAAGAGGTGGGCCTCCTCGGGGTCGCGGGTGAGGAAGGGGCTCCGGAGGAGCGAGGCGTGGAAGAGAGCAGCGGGGGAGGAGGGGCGGAAGCCAGTGGAGTTACCGGTCTGGGCGGGGTAGGTGAAGACCCGGAGCTGGCCGAGCATGCGGGGAAAGTCCCGGAGGAAGGTGGAGTGGGAGATGTAGCGGGAGGCGACGGCCCCGGCAAGGATCCCGGAGGGGAGGAGGACGAGGAGTACCAAGTGGATAAGACGACGGAAGTGGGAGAGCGCCATTGGAGTTATCGGGGACGAAGATTCCGCAGAACGAGCCCGCCAGACAAAACGAGGGACTTTATTGTTGGTGGGGGGGGGGGGGGTGTTTGTCCAAATCTTCTTTAAAAAATAATTTAATAACACCATTTAATAACATATCTCTTAACACACTCATTAAAATGTATCACAAATTTTTTATTTGCGAGATATTTTAAATTTTCTTTTAATAATTATAATGTGACATAGAAAATCTGGTTAAAATTTTGTGTTTATCTTTCTTAAATTATATTATTTTATATATATACTCTTCTTGTAGAATGAAATGATGACTATAGACTTTGCCGTCACATGATGGAATGGTTGAAGTTTATAGACGGATATTTATGACGGTTATTTTTATGTAAAATTAAAAAAAATCCCTCCCCCTTCTCTCTCTCCAACTCTTCCACAGAGGCGGCGGAGAAGGTCGATGGAGATGAAAGAAATTCCAACAAGGGCACTTCACCACTGCGGTCTCTCTCACCTCGGCAGAAGACTACAAATGCGCCGTCGCCGCGGCTGCTGCTTTGGCACGAGAGGTAGCTGCCGCGACGACGCCGGCACGGAGATAATGCTGGACTTCGTGGCGGAGACGGAGGCGGCAAGCTCGAAAGAATGCCTAAGCACCCACGAGCACCTAGCGCCGGAGGTTGCCTCCAGCGAGTGCGACGATGCCGCCGCCGACTGGTGGGCCTTCGGTGTCTTGCTCTACGAGCTCTCCTGTACAGGCGGACGTCTTCAAGGGCAGCAGCAAGGACTCAACCCCTCCGCATCATCCACACACGGGGCGCTCCGCTTCCCGGCCAACGGCGCCGGGACGGACGCTGTGGGTACGTGGCCGCGGACCTGATCACTCGACTGCTGGTGAGGGACCCACGCGAGAGATTGGGGAGCGCCCGAGGCACGGCGGAGTTGAAGCGCGCGCCACCCCTTTATCAAGGGTGTCGACTGTCGACTGGCCTCTGACCCGGTACTACGAGCCGCCGTCCCTGGGCATCGGCACCGGAGGAGGACGGAAGAGGACAGCGTCGATAAGGAAGAGGAGGTGAAGGAGGGAGGAGGGGTGGAGAGAGAGCACAGGTGAGAGAGAGAGCACAGGTGAGAGAGAGCACACGACAGAGGCGGGGAGGGGTAGATTTAAAAAACATTTTTTTTATAAAAGGAGAATCTTTCATAATTGTGGGGTTATTTTTGTAATTTTATAAAAAAATTTGACCCGTCATTGATATCGGTTGACATTCTGGTCCACTTCCGTCAAATGACGTCACTCTAGGGATAATTTTCTCTCTTAAGATGGAATGTAAAATAATATAAATTAAGATGGATAGACGTGCAAATAAATTTTTAACAAAGTTTTTGATGCAATATTGTCGGTGGCCACATGATTTGATAAAACTAAATTAATTGACGAATCCACTACTAAACTAGAGTGTTATGTATAGAGGGGAGATTTAATCTTATATTGAAGATGAGTAAAAATCATGTGTTCATAAGTAAGGCACATATATTCTCTTCTCAAGAGAGTTATTTTTCAAAAATGGACAAAATCTCTAACAAGGGGACAATATTTTTTGACAGAAGCATATTAAATTTTCACGCCGTCTTTAATGGTACCGTCTTTGAAAATAAATAAAGATCGTGTCCTCTGCCCTAGTAACTCGAGTGAGTAATTTGAACATCGAGCAAGTTATCCGAACGCCACGTGTACTTGAGCGAGCGATTTGAATGTCAAGGTATTAGGTGTCGAGTGAAGTTGGTCGTGCGTCTCATTGTACACTTTTATCTTCACTAAAGGGGATGTAGTAGAGAAAATATTTAGTCCTATATCGGAGATGAGTGAAGATAAGTGTCTATTCGTAAGCACAGATATATACCTCCTCCTCCTAAGAGGATTATTTTTCTAAAAAAAGAAAGATAAAACTCTTGACAAAGAATCAATACTTTTTAAGAAGAGTCTATAAATCTTTACTATGTATTCATTCTATGAGTAGCATTTGCCTTCCTATGTTTTATTTTTCAACAGATTTTTATTATTTTTTGTAGGTTTATAAACACATCAGTATTTTCCCCCACCTTCTTCGGTTGAAAATTTTTACACCTACATATTATTTCTCTCTATCTCTTAACACAACAAAATTTGTGATTTCAGCATCATTAAGCTCTGTTATAAAGTTTTTTTTTTGATAACGAGGAAATCTCGCCACGTGTGATTTTGTGGGCTCAAGGATTGGTGTTCGTGAACTTCAAAGTTAGGACTGACAGCTCCTACTTTCGTGTACCCGTATTGTCCTTACCTCACTTGATCGAAAAACTCCGGATCTACACACCTCGAGGATTACATGTAAATCAGATAAATCCTCCCAGGAATCGATATAAAGTTACAAACACGTTATTTTACTTTGTTAAGATTATTTCTATAAATTTATACTTTCTATGAAAATTAATCACCAATTATTTTCGTCGTTAAGCGTCAGAAATCTTGAAAGCTCTACCCCCCTCCAACATATCATTGCGGCTGACGTCATTGGGTGGGGGGGGGGGGGATCGCTGTCGCGTGCTTTGCATGGTTTACCCAAAATCCCACCCGCTCACCTTCCCGCCCAGTCTGGGAACGGTCGCGAAGGACTCCGTGAGCCCCGTGACCACGACCGTTCAGAGCCCCACAATAACGTACGAACGGCTCAGAAAACCAACACTTGAGCCTACGCGGCCGTCTGTTGACCGTCCGATGAAACGAGAAAGATCTCACCATCGGCCACTCCCGGATTCGCCGCAGCTCCCACTCTTCTAGTGTGACTGCGTGGCGGAAAGGGCTCCGGACAGGGGGAGGGTGTCTATAACAAACACGCTTGACGGGCAGAGACCCTGTGGGGTCCACGTCCGACAGTATTCACACGGGAGCACGCGCCGCACACGCTCCCTAGTCTGCGAACGGCTAAAATAAACAAGAAAGTTGGGCTTTTCCGACGGGGGCGGTCGCTGTCGGACCTGTGCGCCGCATCTGCGATTTCTTCCCTCTGCGGCTTTGCAGCTTCTCCTCCTCCCCCCTCCCCCCCTCCTCTTCCTCTTCCCTGTCGCTCGCCGCTGCTTCCCTCCGCGATCTCTCGATCTCTAATACGTAGGGGACCTGTGATCCTCTCGCCTCGCCCCCGCTGCGCGCCCCTCCGGCTCTCTGCAACCCCTACGTCCTCTTTGAAGAGGAGAAGGATCTGATCACCCGTTTGCTTTGCTGCTCCGCCGAAGGTTCCTTTAGCAGGTAATTAGGTATCTTTTCTCGTTTAATTTCTTCCTTCGTGCTCTGGATCTTTTGTCTCTCCGGCTATAATGAAGGATCTTTTTCCTTCTTGTTTCTTCAGGAGTTGAAGCTGCGTGTGGCGTTCGGGAAGGAGGGGGATGGGTTCGTGCCAGAACAGCTACGGCAGGATGTGGTTTCTGAATTACCACATCACGAACGATCCGACGGAATCGCGGTACGCCCCACAAACTATGAACGGATAGTCTTCGTTGCAGCCTCGGTTGTTTCCGTTCTCGTTTGCCCTCTCTTCTCCTGATGGGATTCTTGCAGGTTCTCTTTCTTTTACTTTGGTCTGCAGAGACTTTTTTTTTTCTCCTCTTGTTTTTGATTCCATCTATTGCATAATCACTTATTTTTTGCTGTTGAAGTCAAATTAAGAGCTTAAGCCCTGACCTGTTAGGAGAAAGATGTACCTGCAACAGAATCCAGACGGAGAAAGAGGAGAAAGAGAGAACAACCACACAAAGGGACACACAGATTTTTACGTGGTTCGGAGAGGCGATTTGACTTCCTACGTCCGGCCGCCGCACTGAGTTCTCTTCCTTGATACCCCCACGATTACAAGAAGCGTTGCCTTATATACATGGAGACTAGGGCAACGCGGAAAGGAGAATTACAATAATCCGTGGTTTCTGAATTACAATAATCCGCGAAGGGACAGGGGGAGCAAAACCAGAAGACAGATCTAACTCCACACATCCCCAACACTGACTAGTTCTTCCCGCTGTCTTTTTCATCGGAGATTCGACCTTGAGAAGGAGCAATTTATTTGGAAATAGTTAGAAAAAAACAAAGACTTGTGATTGCATCTGTAATATGGCCATTTCTTCCGATTCCAAGAACACGGCTCATTCTGTACTTCACATGGATCCATGGTTCTTGAGTATCTCTCGGCGCACACTTCGCTATTATCATTTGGATAGGTAAAACAATATCACCTTGTTGATGTGCCATCTCAAGTTTATTTGTTTATTTAATCTGCAGAGCACTCGAGGTGGATCTTCCATACAAGGAAGAGAAGAATGATGAACGTGATTGTAAGAAACGGTACGCACCCTGATGTGATTCCAACGAGACCTTGTCTCTTGTGCCGTTTTTTTTTTTACCCACAGAAACCTTACTGGGAACCACCATCTATCTTCCATAGTTTGTCTATCACTAGCTTATCAATCATGTCTGCGGCATATGAAACTAGAAGAAGATGTTTGCATGCATTTGGTAATTTGTGTTCCGCGTCAAGTTATTCACTTAGTTGCTTTTGTTTCTAGCATTGGTTCTCCATTTCCAGTGTTTTTGGTACAAGCCCTAAAATTATACTTTTGAAAAGTTGCCAATTAACTCTGGTTTGTCAAATCTTCTTCCTGAAGTGGTTGGTGCGAACGGGCGGTTTTGCATGAGGGAAGGAATTATAAAAGTCAAGGAGGAAAAGGAAACGCTTACTTAGTTTTTTGTATGTGCACTCTGTACCATGTGTTGTGTCATGAATCTAGTCATTATAAAGTATGAGTTTCTTGTGTGATGCATCGTAAAGAAATGGATTGAAGTCCTTATGTAATCACTCATGAGAGAGCACTTCTTTCTCTAAATTGTTTAATTATTTTATGGCCTGGAAAAAGTAGAAGAAGAAGAAGAGTTACCTCAGTTCTCTTCTCTTTTGCATTAGGACACATGTTCTGTGTGCATGTTCATAATAATTTCTTTAACTCCTATTCATTGTTCTAGTAAACATGCCAGCTCAACTGCAGGAGCAGGAAATAAAGCATGTCGTGAGAAAATGTGTAGGGACAAGCTTAAAGATAGGTACGTTTAATTTGCAAGTGATGTTTGTTGTACATATTGTCTGTAAGTGGGTTTGATATTCATATAGGTTGGTATTGACATCTGATCTTTCTTTTCTCAGGTTTGTCGAGTTGCATTCCATTTTGGATACGGGCAAACCACACAAATCAGATAAGCTTGCCATGTTGAGTGATGCAACTTCTCATTTGAATGAATTACGCCTTGAGGTGCAGAAGCTTGAGGAATCAAATGGATCACTTCAAGACACAATAAAAAGTCTGAAGGTACCTCACAGAGACTGATGTGTATGCTAAAAAATTTCTACTTTGAGCTTCCGAATCTCCTCTAGTACTCTGTTAAGAAGTGGGAAAATATGCTAGAATAACATGATAATCTATAATATTACTTGTGTATACATTGAAATGCTTTGATGATCAGAAAAAACATCCAAGACAAAATAATAAGAACGGATGGATAATTTGAAATTGAGAATGTTATTTAAAGTCAGACTCCTCGTGACTATTTCCTGCAATTTGAGTACAATGGCGGTGTTACACATGTTAAGCACAGGTAAGGTAAGGATAGGTTTCCTTACCTAAGGATTGGAAGGGTAAATCAACTATTCAACCTAATAAGAACTCCATTCATCCTAGCCTTTATCTCAGTGTCTCCAAGGCTTCTGGCTTCTGGCTTCATTAATTCAATGAAAGGACCTTAGTTGCGGTTGAAAAGCTCAAATTTGTGTGCCCATGTTGATGCGGGACGGCAAGAGAGGAAGGGGAAGCACCGGGGTTTTAGGTGCTGTGGAGAGAGAGAAAGAGGACTGAGAGAGAAAGAACGCACTGGCACGGAGGGGAAAAGAGGCAGAACAGGGGAGGAAGAAGACGGGGAAGAGAAACAGGAGGCGGTGGGGCTTCACACCCTCCCTTCCCGGGAGCCTCCAAACACACACATGCACAGGCGCTCTGCACCTCACGGACTGTTCCAGTCTCCAAGTAATAGCTCCTTAATTCATCATCTATCTTCATTCTTTGGTTACATGACTCTTTATATAGAGTTTAAAACAAAGAGACACTCCATACCAAAAGACACTTAATAAAAACCTTACTAAAGACTTAGGAAACTTAAAAGACTTAAATTTAATGACCCTAGAAATTTGTAAAGCCAAATAAGATTACAACCTTTGGTTCTTTTAATAGGCCATAATAAATACTTTGACTTAGCCATCCTTCATTTCCCATCACATGTGGACTTTTTTTGAAGACCGGACACCGATTCATTTAATCTTGTGATTCAGTTGCAGTATATGAAACAAGCTTGTTGTGCAAGGTATTTTACCTACAGCATGCTGATGTGCTTCTTTTTATTGTTCCCCACCATTTGCAGGCAGAGAAGTTGGAGTTGAAGGACGAAAAAATGAGGCTTAAGACTGAGAAGGATCGGATAGAGCAGATGCTGAAGGACATAAGCTTCCCCCAATCGTTGATTGCACAACCTGCTGTTGCCACCTTCCATCCAGCTGCTTTTGCTGCTTGCAACAAAGACTTTCCATGCTCAAACTACCCACCCATTGGAATGTGGCATTGGACTCCTCCAGCATCTCTTGACACCTCACAAGATCATGTTCTAAGGCCTCCTGTTGCTTAGCTTTTCTGTCAACTGCAACTTCTCTGGCTGAAGTCTCACTGGCAAATTATAGTTTGTGCTGCTGTATCTCCCTCCTTTAGGCTTGGCTTTGACGGAAACTTCCTTTTTTTCTCTACTCAGTTTTCACATTGAGAAGCCCAGTATATGCCAGCATATCAAGTGTCTAGATGTTGGTAGCTCGTTCTCTTCCTTCTGGCATGTACACTGAAGCGAAAGCAAGCTTCAGTCTGCTGATTTGTAAGAAATGTAGGGTTGTTGATGGGAAATGAAGGATGGCTAAGTCAAAGTATTTATTATGGCCTATTAAAAGAACCAAAGGTTGTAATCTTATTTGGCTTTACAAATTTCTAGGGTCATTAAATTTAAGTCTTTTAAGTTTTCTAAGTCTTTAGTAAGGTTTTTATTAAGTGTCTTTGGTATGGAGTGTCTCTTTGTTTTAAACTCTATATAAAGAGTCATGTAACCAAAGAATGAAGATAGATGATGAATTAAGGAGCTATTACTTGGAGACTGGAACAGTCCGTGAGGTGCAGAGCGCCTGTGCATGTGTGTGTTTGGAGGCTCCCGGGAAGGGAGGGTGTGAAGCCCCACCGCCTCCTGTTTCTCTTCCCCGTCTTCTTCCTCCCCTGTTCTGCCTCTTTTCCCCTCCGTGCCAGTGCGTTCTTTCTCTCTCAGTCCTCTTCTCTCTCTCCACAGCACCTAAAACCCCGGTGCTTCCCCTTCCTCTCTTGCCGTCCCGCATCAGTTGTCACGTTTCATTCGATTGCGCAATTGCCTATGTTATGAATGAGTGCACTTGGTTGATGTTTAATCAAATGTGTAATGCAATTTGCTCATATCCAAGCTTAATGGTTCACCATGAATGCTACATGTGATTGTCGTAGATTGTTGAAAGCGACAGCATTGCTTATCACAGATGCGTAAGGTTTGTGCTACACACTATGTGAGCATAGTTCACACTCCGTGAGACAAAAGAAAAAGAAAATGGCAAAGCATCTTTATATTAAGGTTCGAATTCTAACCTAAAATTTAAGTGTTGAGTTGAGAAAAATCTTTTATATATAGAAATTCTCACGGATTTTAATTGTATGAGTAAATCACGGATAGGGAATAAATATCCACATAAAAGAGAGGATCAATGAATAAACCCACTCTAATATCACCTTAAAAGTTCAAATTTTAATTTAAAATCTAGGCGTTGAATTGAAGAAAAATTCTACGTATATAAAGATGAAATTCTCACAAATTTCTAATATGAGACTAAATCACATATATTGATTCATCATCGAATGAGGTCCACTGTGGAGAGCTGATTCCATGGAGCCCAGGAGAACTCAATCACAAAAAAATAAAATAAAATAAAGAATGACTAAACATTTCTCCATAAACTCTTGTTTACTGGATCATCAGAGCAGAAAAATTAATCTATGTCTTGGTGAGGGGAGTCTTGTCGAAGCTTAGGGTTGAGAACTCATCCATGATGAATATGAGGTTGTTCAGAGATGACGAGCTCAAAAGCCAAGAAGATGAGGCTCTAGTGAGGATTTCTTCTAAAATATCATACAGTTCCAGCATCTTTATCTTAAAAACGTCCACTTGTGTGAGGATTTCTTCTACCATATTTAAGTTTCTTTTTTTTTTTTTTGGACAGGAAAGCAGGACCATATATTACTTAAACAAGCAAAAGTACAAGAGTACAAGGAGAGGTGCATCATGCTCGTGATGGTAGGAACCTACCCAATCTGCACACACTAGGCCAAGACAGGAGCCCATACCCCCCGCAAAGGCACACATGCAAGAAGCAAACAAAGCTGCATGGAAAAAACTAGAGATCTCATACATAGATAAGCTGGTGGATGGCACTGACGGAGGAAATAAAAGAGCAACAATATAAAAAAAACACCATTTTCAAACAAAAAGAGCATTCACACCCATGCGATACCACCATAGGATGGTAAGAGACTAGACTCTCAAGATCTTGCTAGCGCTAATTTAGAAGGAGTAAATCTATACTTTGCATTTACAAATGAAAAAAACAAACAACTTGGTTAAAACACATCCATAGATGTGCTAAGAAATCCCATAACGCAAGTTGATCCATAGCCTCCAAACCCTGATCCATGCCTCCAAGCCCTTAAGTAAGGGTCTTCCAAAATTGAAAGGCTTGGGCAGCAGAACTCGAAAGCAATGCTCCTACACCTCCAAAGATAGCCAAAACCTAAAGCTAAAGATCTCTACACTTGCTACCACAGCACACTGATCTTGAAACAAAAAGAAGCAAGCAAAAGGAGCAAAAAGAATGGAAAGGGGTGAAGTGGGACTAGAAGAAGCAAGGCACAGAACCGTTGCAGTAAAGAAGAATGGTGGGACAGGAAAAATAGGAGAGGCGAGCTAAAGGGAGGCAAAGAGGGGGGAGGAAAGAGGCGACTGATAGAAGAGGTGGAGAGGGGCTGCAAACAGTTTCTCGATTGAGGATGGCAGAGATGGGATGGAAGAGTCGGATGGGAAGAGGAAACACAAGGCGAATAAAGGGGAGGCAGGAGAGAGGGTGCATGGATCTGGCCCGTTGCTAGAAAGGAAGCAGAAAGGAGGATGAGATAGGCGAAGGGAAGGGGGATGCTAGATGGCAGACAAGGGGGACCTAAGTTGAAGGAAGATGGAGGTGAAACAACACAAGAGACGCGATAGGACAAATCCAGATGGGTGAAACAAGGAGAAGGAAAACGGGGAGAGGGCAGTGAGTAGGGGTATAAACGGAATCCGATATTTTTGATATTTCGATCCGATTTCGATAAAAATTATCGATTTTAGAATCGAAAAATGATACCGATAGTTTATCGGAATCGGTATCGGATATTCCGATAAGTTATCAGAATCGGAATTGAAAAAATAATCAAAATCGATATCGATATCGATTTTTGGATAAATTATCATAAACTCATGGTAAAATTATGGTAAACATCTTATCTTATCGGAATTTCGTTCCGGTAATGTTATTGAATCTGAACGGAATCGGAACTAACCATTCTTATCAGAATCGGAATCGAAACCATATTTCGGTTATCAGAATCGAAATCTGTGTTTTCGATTCCGAATCCGACCCGTTTGCAGTTCTAGCAGTGAGTAAGGGAATGAGCACGGGGGGGGGGGGGGGGCACCGTTGACGATCCTCTCCTCCCAGAGAACTACCTAAAGGTGGCACTCGAATCATTGGAAGTTGGCTACATGTCGTCGAAACAGACGATGAAATCTCGTAGGAAAGAAATTAGGGAGTGAACATACCCTGACAAAAACTCAGAGCTCCTCCCTTTGAAATGGCATTCTTTTTTTAAGATGTATTTAGGTTTCATCTCTCCAATCTTGAGGTGTCCTTATAAACTCTTTCATTCTCTGTAAACACTCCGAGAAAATAATGAACAAACTCTTCAAATGTTCAAGAAAAATCCGAGGAAAAGGTGCTTATCAAATGGTGTGCCATTATAGGAAATTATAGATTAATACTAAGATGAGAAGGGCCAATTTTTAAATATGACGGGCCATTTTATATGTTCGAAACTAAAAATATCTTAATAGAGTTATAATTGCAAGAGAAAATTGATTGACATGACAAGATGTAGTCGATGTTAACGCAGAGTGATATAGTAGTGACCAACAACACTAGTCACCAATAATGAGTGATTAGTGATCATGGTCGTGGTAATCAGTGGTCATATAACTTGACATAGTTAGTGGTAGATAATTGGTAGTAGTGACCAACGGCCCCAATCACCAACAATGGGTGATTGGCGATGGGTGTCGATACTAGTGATAGTAGTTTTTTTTTTTTTTTTTTGATATCGAGGAACTCAACGTAGTGGCTTTGAATTTAGTGTTCAACATCAAGAGGTCAAGGGTTCGAGCGATGGTAGTTGGTAGTGGGAGACGACTCATGCCACATCACCAGTCAGGTGGGGAAGGACATACGCAAATATGTTTTAATAGGGGTATTGGACAGAAACGATCTATTGGGTTCGGGTTTACCGATACCATTTGCGGCTCCGAGACAATTTTATTATTTATTTATTTATTTAGTTTTCGGGATTCTTCCTTTTCCGGGACTCCCGAGACGAAGGCCTGAATCGAACCGCAAGACCGCACGGCCGCCTAGGGTTCCTCTTCCGACCGGCGATTCCCCGACCGCATCATCACCGTCTTGCTCGGGCCGTCGTTGCCGGCCTCGCCGAGGAGGAAAGGTTTGGAGAGGCGAAACGGGAAATTGAGAGGAAGGAGGGCGGAGGATGGATTGGGGGAACGTCACGGCGCAGGACCTCGTCGACGCGCTGCGAGAGGTGGACTGGTCATCCCCGCCCCGACCCGTCTCGGAGTTCTTCTCCCGCTTCGCCTTCCCCAGATCCTACTCCAAATGGAGTAGCCGCCTCAAGTGCAATCTTTACTAGTAAGGTTTCTTGATCGTTCGACCTTTGCCGAGATTTTGGAATCCCGAATTCTTCCTCTTTTTTAACGTTGTTGGGTGATCGGACGATTATTATGCTTTCCTTCCGAGGTCCCAAAGTTTTATCGTTTCCGCTCATTCCTCGACCCTAAGTCCTGTTCTCCTTTTTTGTACCTCCCCTTTCTGCGAAACCCCTTCATTTTCTAATTTATTCTTATATATACAAGAACTCCAATGTTAGTCTTTATGATTTCACCTTTGTGGGGACGGTGGAATCCCTTTTCTGGGTGGTGGTAGTTTTGTTCTCAAGGAAATTTTAATTAAAATTTGTCGTAAAGTCGTTGCTTTCGCTGATGTAGTTCATTCAACTGATCTTGTTTTTGTATTCCTGGTGTCGTTCTGCGTGTTTTCAGCTACCGGACAAATTACTTCATCGTGATAATCTTCATCCTTGGTATGTGAGACGGGCTCGAAGGAAACGCTTGTTATTTAAATGCGTGCCTCTTCGTTCTCTGATAAATTTCTGCGATATTTTTATTCCTAGGGATTGGATTTATCCGAAGGCCACTGTCCATTATTGCTGCCATCTTAACAGGCTTTAGCATTGCACTACTGAACGATAGGCAAGTATTCTTATCCTGAAACAGGCTTTTGTGTGCCGATCTAAATTATAGATCACCTGAATAATGATTATGTTATTGCCTTACCTTGCGTCTTACCCTGTATTGTTCTTTGAGTTCTAGTGCTGACTACCTTAAGAAAGATATATCTATTTCTGATTGATTGGTTGTGAAGATTAACATGGGCAGCATCTCAAATGTCTTGGGATTTTATATGTAATTAATTTTAAACATTAAGGTCCATGATTACCATGCACCATGTTGTATGCTTATGTATCCCTACATGGCTTCCTGTCTTTTCTTCTGATGTATTCTTTTAATTATGTAAAATGATGTATAGGGAAATTCTTTATTCTACATGTGTCTGTTTACTAGAAATAGACTTACTAGGAAAACCTTTTTTTTTTTTTTGGTTTTTGGGGGTAGGTTGGCTTTATTGGAATCTAGATATACTATTCTGTGTCTTGTATAGCAAGGCAGAATAACCTGTAAAAGCAAGTGAGCTAGAGCTACATTAAACTGTATTGTGTTTGATTGAGCAAATAATAGCCCACTTTTATACTAAGAATTCTGAATCAGGTTGCGTACCCATAGACAGGTGTGCTTGATCCCAATCTGGGTAAGATTAGATGAGCTAGGTTACTCAGTCTATATAAAATAAAAAAAATTACTTTCATATAGAAGAAAAGTTCTAAATTGTTGTTTTAATTCACACAGATGTAAAATTATGTAAAGACATATTTGCACCTTGTTTCTCTTTCCTTCAAACTCTAATCAGCCAAGATTGGCAGACTTGTAAAAGAATAAGTTGATCCACAATTTTTTTAAGGGTCGCAGAGCCTATTTGCCAATATTTAGAAGACATCCACCAACCACCAGTTGTCCAGTTCCAACCTCAGTGGTGCCCCCTCCTATACCCTAGATGGTCATCTCTTATCTTACCAAATTTAATCTGTTCTGGGTCGATTACGTCCAAGACAGTCGACCTTCTTTTTTTGGTTTCTTATTCTTATTTTTCTGATAGGGATCTTTCTTTGGGGTAGGATCTGTCTTTGGGGTTGGAATCAGATTGGTCACTGCTGAACCCAGGCTGGATCAACTGTTCATGCATTCCATTTTTCAGTTCTGTCATGAGTCAGAACTCAGAACCATTGGACTTGGCTGGACTCAAAGTATCTAATCTTTTGATTGCATTATTTGCTTTATGGAACAGGTGTTCCTGGATGCCTGTCTCCACAATCATAACATTGAGTTAATAACAAAGTTTGCAAAAGTTCTGAAAATTGGTGAACATTTTGTCTGCCATTATCTATGTTGCAAAGCATCCACATGCTTTCCAATGATGTGATCTCTGCCTGTTTAGTTTATGCCTTAAGAAAGCCACATTTTTTCAAAACCATGGCAGACAATCAAAGTTTTCTCCATTCATCATCATGTTATTTTTTCCTTGCAAACTAATGGGATTCTACTATTTAATTACTTACTTGATCCTAGACATTTGTTTCACAGCTTTGGAAGCTTTAACTTTTTCACCAGGATATGCCTTTGTAGTTTGCTAGAGTATACCATTTGCTGTGGATGATATTCCTCTCTCCCCATCCCCTCTGCCCAGTTTGATTTGTTTGCCAAGGATTTGAATTTTTGCTTCTGTTGTATATTTGAGTTGCAGCTTTGCAGTTACTTTCAATGAGAAGGTGACAAGGACGGTTAGGCAATTTTCTCCACACTTGGCTGCAAAAATGAGGCCGCCCATAATGCGAGTATCTTCATCTGATTGTGTTACAACATCTGAGAAAGGTCATTGACTCGTTTAATGTCCAATTGAGGAAACTTGTTTAAAAACTTGCAGGCCTGTTCTTCGTGGAAGACCATCTGCAAAGAGAGCAATTCATATATGTGGATGGCCTCGGTGGATGTTTGTCTTAATATTTTCAGCAGGTACTATAAATTTCTTGGAGCCATTCTTCTGCTAAAGCATCTTCATATAATCACTTTTGATAAGATCTTTTTGAGTTAGAGGGCAAGAAACCCTTCTCACCTTTCTTGATTGTTCTTTCCACAAATTTTAATTAGAAAATTGATAAGTTTCATTATGTGTTGTGTGTTTTTTTTATGTTTCAAGTGACTTTTGAATGATTGTTACTACATATTTTCAGCTAGTGGGATTCTCTGGATTGCCTCATGCAGTCTCCTCACTATTCTATGGGCATTTGTCATTGGCCTTCTTGGTAATTCCAATACCTATCTAACATCTTGTTATTTGCCTTTGTTACTAATTTTATGCAAGAAGTATCCTGATTTTTTTGATATTTGTAGCTACATTGCTTCATGCTAGTTTTAGAACGCCCAATCTGAAAGCACGGCTGAACACCTTCCGCGAGGAATTCCGTGCAGTTTGGCGTAACTACAGCGAGCTATGATCATGCTTCTGACAATTCTGTATTGTGAGTAATGCTGGAGCTGTGATTGCCTCATGTTTCTTTATCTGATTGATTCTCATATTGTACATCTTGTGTGTACTAACCTACTGTGAAAATGTTATGTTACTACACGTGATGTTGTCTTTGTTTCACTGTTTTCAAAACAACATCTGTAGATGTTTGATTCACAAACTGATGAGTTTACTAATTATCTTTCCAATTAACCATATTGATCTTTTGATTTAACTAAGCAAAGCAAAATATGAATTTGTTTGATTGAAGCTTATTAACGCTCATTTTACCATCTTCTACGTTGATGCT
Source organism: Colocasia esculenta (assembly GCA_014218235.1). Classification (NCBI taxonomy): domain Eukaryota; kingdom Viridiplantae; phylum Streptophyta; class Magnoliopsida; order Alismatales; family Araceae; genus Colocasia; species Colocasia esculenta. The sequence goes on from CM024757.1 coordinate 3,732,948, forward strand.
ACTATTTTTACATCCAAAATTGGTCAGTTAGAGTGAAGGCATGTTGATAATTTTAATGTTATAAGAATAGTGAAAGAAAAAGGTTAGGGTTTGACAACATCATGGTCTATCCTCCTCCTCCTCCTCCTCATCATTATAAGAGCCTTATCCCATTATTTAGGGTTGGCTACATGAATCCTTTTCCGTCAAAGATTTCTATCAAGTACTATATTCGTATTTAAATCTATGAAGTCTTAAGTCTTTCCGAATAACATCACACCATCTCATCTTAGGCCTTCTCCTAACTCTTTTACTGCATCCGTTAAGATTTGATCACATCTTTTAACCGGCGTTGAGTTTCGGTGATGGTACACGTGTTCAAACCACCTAAGTCTATTTTCTCTCATTTTTCTATCAATTGAGACTATCTCTAAGTCCTTACGGTAGCGGTTATTCCTAATCTTATCTTTCTTAGTTTTACCATACATCCATCTTAACATCCTCATCTCTTCTACACACATTTTGTTAATGTGTTCCTTTCGCACTGCCCCATAGTCTATCATCATGATAGTAGTATTTCTAAATGTTGCTGCACCCAAGGCAGAATCCAATGGTTTGTGAAAGTTCTCCAGTTAGCAACCCTGCTTTCATGTCAACTCCCTGCAAGTTGGTGCTGTGTACCTGTTCATGATAACTCTGGGGAAACTGCCCATGGTAATTCTGGGGAAGGAATGTAGAAAATATTACCAGGCAGCTGGACATCATGCTTACTGAAGCTCATGCTATTAGGATAACCTGTAGTGGCTCCTGTAGGTTTCAGAGAGTCTTTGACAAAGTGAGGAAGAGGAATTTAGTATGTGTAGATATGACATTCTTGTAGACAGTAGGAAGTGTATTACATTTTGTGTTTCACAATTTAATAACTTTTAATATGGGTCTTTGGTAATTCAGGAACTATTTGCTATTTTTACGTGTGAAGGTGTGGAAGTGAGCCACAAGGTTGGGCATTCTGGTTGTTAGGGATAGAAAGGAATAATTTATTGGGTTGGATATAGGCTTCACAATTTTCTTATTTTTAAGAAAGCTTCTGCCCCTTCTCCTCATGTAATCTCACCTTCATCCTCCCTCATAAGAGTATGAAATAAAGGCAAGGTTATCGGATGACACAATGTTTTTTGTTCACACTGAGCTTTTCAGTTTGTCCTTCCAAGACGTAATACTCATGAGATCAACCTGCATAAACCGTTGAAGTTTGACTACTTTTCAAATGAGTTTCATAGACTCAACTGCCAACGAAATAGAAACAAATCGAAAAGATGTTGACATTGTAGGTGGAGAATGACTCTGGTAGTCTGTCTTATGTGATTACAAACGTCTGACCAAGTTTGATTACTCAAGTGATATTTATTTATTGCCTCTGCAGGGTCCCTTACAGTCATATTTTTCTTTGACTGACATGCTGTTACCGCCAGCCGGGACCGGTGTAGCTGGAAAGCTCTACGCGTTACAGCCTGTGCAGATCAATCTCCGTGCTTGCTCTTCTGAGAACGACTGCAGCACTGATTAACGTGCGGCACGAGTATGCATGTCAGATCCTAAGCCAAACAGTCGAAGTATCAAATCCTGTCTTCGGAGTTTGTAACCTTCTTCCAACATAAATGTACGAATTTAGTCTCTTTAGTAAAGTTCTTTCAAGGGCAGGTTGGCAGATTCTATTCAGCGCTGACGACCTGTTATGTTGCCGCATAAAGCCTTATTTGTAACACTCGTGGAATCATTTTGTGTAATCCATGGCCTCTTCTCATTCGCTCTCTGGCTGATCTCTATATCCAGATTCAATTAATTCGACGCATTCAGTGAAGAAAAAACTAGCATGTCACGCTTACAGAGGTCGACCTTGCTCTCCGTAGATCGTTCACTGCTGCTGTGGCCAAAGACTCCCACGGCAGTAGAAGCATTTAACAGTGCGAACCTACAAGCGAATTGTGGAACCTTGAAATGCATAGCAGTGACCTTGCTCTCTGTCGGCGGCTGGGACTTTAATGGGATGTGTATTAAACTACGAGAAACACTTGGGGCATGTCACGCCAGGCATGGACGAAGAATAGTGCCCGTTTGTGCACTGGCCAAGTGTGACCCGTCTGTTTCTCTTGAACTAGGCTGCATACCCAGGAAAAGTCTCTGACAAAGTGTAATTCTTGTGTCTGCCTGCTGCTGTAGTTTTATTACCTGTGGGATCTAATGTTCGCGAGTTCCGAAGATCGATGCATTCCTGAATCAGTTTGCTACATTTCCTCCACCCCCTTTTTTTTGGTAAAATGGAGACAAGTATTTGACACTTCAAAGCATGAGAATCCACTGCGGGCATCTGCAGGGTGCTGCTCGCACATTCTGTAGACGGAGCCCACAAGTTTACAGGGGCCCGTTGGACGACAACGGGATTACATACTATGGAAATTATGATACGGAATCACTTATGTTTAATATTTGGATAGATTGGAGATAGAGTGAGGTTATTTTCAAAATTTTAATACCAAACATAGCAAAATTGATGTAGGGATGATGAAGACGAAAACCAGTGTTTTCTCTTTCTGTCAGTTCTTCACAAGTGGCAGAATCATAAGTACAATTTAAGGTAGTATTATTTTGTCGTTGACATAGTATTATTTTGTCGTTAGTCTTAGCCGATATAAATTATTTTTGTCAATGAATAACAACTATTGATAAATAATATTTTTGTAGACAAATTTTTGTTGTTGTTGATATATTATAAGTCGACGATCAATATGTCAACAATTATAGACCGTTGACGTAATTTTTGTCAATGACTTTTCATATTATGTCAACGGAGCAACACCTGGACTCGGCGTCCACGCCCAGCATCGTATGATCACCCCCCCAAAGGCAGTAGCAGCATCATCGTTGTCCACAACAATGACCGAGCGCCATTACATTTGTTGTAGGGGCCATATTCTCTCTGTCCTCCCTTCCTGCAAGGGTGGATGTTTTCGACAAACGAGAGGCTAGCTAGCATGTTACGCATGTATACATAAGGTTCTGTGGTGCGTACAAACATATATACATATATACATGTATGTATGTATGTAGAGTTCCAAGTCGCCGAGATTTTGGAATCCCGAATGCTTCCTGTCATTTCACGTTGTTGGGTGATCGGACGATTATTATGCTTCCTTCCGAAAGTCCAAGAGTCTATCGTTTCCACCCTTTATGTCCCATTCTCTTTTTTTCTGCTCCCCTTTCTGCGAAATTATTCTTGTGCGTACAAGCACTCCAATCTAGGCACTATTTGGTTTGACTTAAGGTGAAAGCTGGAATCGGCAGAAGCCGATTTTGCAGGTGAGGTGTCTGGGACGGGATTTTAATCTCATCGCCTGAGCCATATCTGGGAAAACTGCGTCACTGTTAAACGAAGAAAAACAAAACACAACTCCCGCAAACATATCTGGGACATCATGTTTTTTTGCTGTCTGTCTCTCGACTCTCTTCTCTTAGAATCGACGCACACATGGAAGTTGATGACAATTAAAATTATTTGGCAACGATGGTAAAATTGTTAGAGATTTTACAACTCAAAATCTCTCCAATTTTATTTTCAAACAGTGTCCAAATCTCTTATGTTGAAAATCCCATTTCTGTGTGGTCGTAGTTTTGTTCTTAAGAAGATTTTAATTATAATTTGTCGTCAAGTCGTTGCATTCGCCGATGGAATTCATTTAAGTAATCTTGTTCTTTGTATTCCTGGTGTCGTTCTGCGCCTGTTTTCAGCTACCGGACAAATTAGTTCATCGTGATAATCTTCATCTTTGGTATGTCAGTCGGGCTGTGATGTAAACTATTGTTATTTTAATGCCTGCATCTTCATTCTCTGATAATTTTTATGATATTTTTATGAAAAAATTAATTAGAAGTCTTTATCAGAATATTAGACATAATTTATAGTCTTTGTCAAAAGATTAGAAGTCAATAGTCTTTTGTATTTTGTGTTGTTTAATTTCTAGTCCTTGCTTTTGATTTCTCAACATTTATGAGTTTTAGAAGACGAGTCATCCTTTTAGCATTAATTTTTTCCTATTTTGCTCTTCCTTCTTCTGGTCTTTCCCTATGTACACTTACATTCATTACAGTTAGTGTATTGTTGTTTACAGTAATCTTTGATATCACTACACAAAGTATACATATTTCTTACAGGAAGTCTTTCACTTACAGTAAGCCTTTAATATCACTTACACATCCTACATATCTCTACGAGAAAATTTCATATCACTTACAGTAAGTCTTTAATATCATTTATAGAAAGTCTTTATATCACTTACAGTAAGTCTTTATATCACTTACAGTAAGACTTTGATATTATTTACACTAAGCCTACATATCTCTTACAAGAAGCTATCATATCTTTTACAGTAAGTCTTTAAATCATTTACAGGAAGCCTTTATATCACTTACAGTAAGTTTTTATATTATTTACAGTAAGTCGTTAATATCACTTACATAGGAAAATTAGTCTTTATATTATTTACAGTAAATCTTTAATATCACTTACACTAGTCTACATATCTCTTATAGGAAATTTCATATCACTTATAGTAATCTTTTATATCATTTATAGAAACTTTTATATCACTTATAGTAAGCCTTTAATATCACTTACAGAAAGTTTTTATATCACTTACAGTAAATTTTTACATCATTACAGTAAGTGTTTGATATTATTTATAGGAAGTTTACATATCTCTTACAGGAAGTCTTCATATCACTTACAGTAAATATTTATATCACTCATATGAAGGCATATCCAATGACCTCAATACATTCTCTTAAAATACGGCGCTTGAAAGCTAAGTATGGCCAATGATTAACAGACCTGTCCCCAGTGATCATCAGGGAGATATCGTGTGTTTTCGAGGAATACAAATTCTGTAGGGTTTCTCTTATGATTGATCCGGCCGGGTTGAACCCAGGTCATGTGTTTTTCGTTTGATTCCTGGCCTCCATAGGCGGATCTAGTATAGAGTTAGTGGGGTCCTGTGATCCCACTGGATAAAAAAATTATATTGAGACGCCAATTTTTTATCATTGGTGACCCCACTAATTTATATAGATGTACCATTAAAACTCCACTAAAATAAAATTTTGAATCCGCCACTGCTAACAATGCTTGCAAACAACCCTTTCCCCACCTCTCCACGCTAACCCTATAATCCTCCCCAGCCCCACATTTCACTTAATTACACCCGTCACTGGAGCTAAACAATGGACATGGCCGGCCGGGGAAGTAGGAAGCGCTGAATTTTAAGTGTCCCAGGCATGCGTCGACAGTCGTCGCTGTCGGAACGACGACGGCGAACGATAACATTCTCTTACAAGGCACATCCAATGACCGCATAAAATTCTCTTATAGGAAAGATATATTGTCACTTGCCATATATATTCTTCCTGATTACCAATGCAGCCATGGATAAGGTTGTAGGCGTGTGGATACGCCTGTAACAGTGCGTCAGTTCTCCCAAAAGGATGAAGCCATGGAATAATGGAATACCATGATAGGAAGCTTGGAAGAAATAGTTCCACCTCGGGAACGATTACCTGGCCCATAGCTTGACGTGATATGGAATGACTCACTACAAAAAATCTTAGCTCTGCCTACAAATTACTTACGGTTCAGTATATTCGTAAGGTATTCGTATGGATAGACATATCTATACTTACGGACTATACATGTCGTAAGTACATCAGACAAAGTTTGTTCTTAAACTTTTAAGATATGCCTACCCCTATGGCGTATATCGTAAGCACATAACTATTTCATTTAGCTACAGAGTTTTAATTAGGCGCCCATTCAACTTTGAAGTCCCGCGCCCCGATTGAAGGGAGAAAAAACCCCTCCTTCGACCCCTTGCCTCCACTCTCCTCCTTCGACCTCTCCACTCTCCTTGCCTCCTGCCGGCGAAAGGGCAACAACGCGAAAGGGAAAAGGGGCAGCAGCGGCGATAGGGCAAGAACGGCGAAAGGGCAAGCCGTGGCGTCTCCTGCCGAACTTGCGGAGAAGGCGGTAGCAGAAGGTGTAGCAGGCAGCTGCGCGGCGGAACTTGCGGAGAAGGTCCCAGCGGTTTAGGGCAAGCAACGGCGGCGAACTTGCAGGCGGCGAACTTGCGGCGACAGCAGGGAACTCCGGCCACCCATTCCTCCTTCCCCTATTCCTCCGCGTGTCCTCCACGCCGCCGGGCGTCTCCTGCCGACCCCATCACCTTCTTCCTCCTCCGCTTCGTAGCGGGTGTTTGGCCTCTCCGACTGCTCGTCCCCCATCGCCCTTTTCTCACGAACGCTGTGCTGCTGCATGTGGTTTGTTTTTTGCAAAGTTGTGGGCTGATTGATCGCCAAAGGTGAGTCCATCGCGGCGAAGGTGAGTACTCTTTTCCGTTTTCTTAGCTTCTTATCTCCCTCGTGGTTGGGTTAGGTTGAATGTGTTTGCCGCATCACCAAAAGGGTCAAGATTTCAGATAGACAAATGCTTATTGCATGACCCCTCGGTCGGATTTCGGCCCTTTCATTGGCCATCCTCCTGCAATACACAAGGGATCGATCTTTTCTACATGGGGTTGAGTTTAGGGACTTTTTAAGACTAGTCAGAGGAACTGCCTGTGTGCCGTCTTGGGTACTCCAAATCCCCTTGTTTATGCGCCAGTTTCTGGAACAATCTTCCTTTTTTTCTTCTGATGTTGTGAAATCGGGTGCTTGTTTAATAGAAAAATGGTTTCTTCCCCGGTTCTTAGGAGTCTGGTCAATTTTTAATAGTATCTCTGCTTGTGTCATCCTATTTTTTATGCAACATTCCACTGTGATCCCCAAAGTTTTATTAGCTTCATGATGGGAGATCAGCAGCTTAAAAAAGGTCTCCATCTGTTTGCTTCTGCATGCTAACAAACTCATGAGCCTTGCAATCACTTACTGTTCCGCTGCATTCTTCGTCAAAGAGGCCTCCTTTATATTAGCCAATTATCTTTAGTTTCTTAAAAGAAAAACCCATCTGTTTGCCGTATCCGGTGTAGATTGTCTCATGTTGTTTCTTTTCTTTCTTTATAATCTCTGTACATTGAAATGCCACTTTTCCAGTTAACACTGCGCTAGACATTCCGATTCCTGGCAGGTAAGTAGTATAATACTCCGGCAGGGTAAGTAGTATATACACTTGCATAAATAGCCACTGTCCTAGCCCACTCTCTTCTACTTATATATAGTTTTTACTCTCTCATGAAGAGTTAAGTGAGCCACAAAAGAAGAGCCCTTTAAAAATCGTACGTTTGACATATCGTATGAATTCTCTTCTCAGAAGAGGAAACAGTCCATCTAGTACCAGGAAGGCATGCATGCACAGAGTGGCCACCACCAGTTTGCCTGCAAACTGTGCTCATAAAACCAGCATTAATCAGTTCAAACCAAAGATTATTGGCCCAAAAAGGAATTATAGACTGTAAGCCCTCACCTCCTAGCACTTGTCTTTGATTATTGCAATGGCTCTCCTTTAATGGTGATCTTAGGAGTAGATTTCAAAGATACACAAAGATTAGACTCTTGGTCTTCCTGTGACTGACTTTAAGTAACTGGAAGAATGGAGATTAGGCTCTTGAGCTGTATATATTCTGAAGGAGGGATCAAACATGGGTAAGAAATTGCCATTGTTGAACTTTTCTCTGTGGTAAGAATGGAGAACATCTTTGCCATTTCAATGATTCTCATTGTATGTTTTGTGCTCTGGCACTCCTTTTTTATTGTCCTATTAATCTTAGTGTCATGTGCTAATTATATCAAAACAATAACAGTGATATATCATACCGTATTGAGTCATGCCTTGGGATAGTCTATTTTCAGCTTTTTGGCATGTTCTTTGCCATGTACTCTACCTTGTCCTATCGTAAGACAATTCATTGGACATCTTGCAACATTTCTAGTATGAAGAATATAATGTAAATGATTTTTTTTTTGTAGTTAGACGTTATGGATTGGAGTTGGATGGATAAATTGAAGAATACAAGGAATATATGGATGGAGTTGACACATACATTCAATTTGCTTCTTCTCACTTTGCTCCATCAACAAAGATTAAGTGTCCTTGTTTGAAGTGTGTATGCCTCTTGAAACATGAAAAGGAAATAGTAAGACAACATTTGTTTCAATATTGAGTCATTAAAGACAAACAATTTTGGAAGTTCCACGGGAGTAGTTCTTCTTCAAGGCACATGCTTACGGATTTTACACGTACAACACTTCCGAAGGATGTTGGTCTGCATTCGATGTTAGAGGATGTCATTGGTGAGGAAAATTCGAAACATCCAGAAGTGAAGTCAATGGATGATAATAAAGGAGAATATGGTGAATTTCAACAGTTGTTAGCAGATGGGAACGACCTTTGTACCCTGGTTGCAAGACATTCACAAGCTTTCATTTATAGTCAGATTGTTCAACATAAATGTAGAGGCAAAATGAGCAACAAATCATTTGACATGCTTCTGAAGCTGTTGAAAGAGGCTCTTCCAGAAGGTGAGTGTTGCCAGCTACTTACTATGAATTGAAAAAAATCATTGGTAAAGTGGGATATAACTATCACAAAATTGATGCATGTCCTAATGATTGTATTTTGTACCGAAAGAGTATGAGTCTTATGATCATTGTCCTCAATGTGGAGAATGTAGATGGATGAAAGGAATTGAAAGAAGTGGTCATAATAAGAAGATTAAGGTTGCAAAGAAAGTTCTTCGGCATTTTCCATTAATTCCAAGACTGCAGAGATTATACACTTGCAGTAAATCATCTGCAACCATGTGTTGGCATAGTGATGAACGCCAAGAAGATGGCATTCTAAGGCCCAGCTGATTTCCCTTATTGGAAAGCGTTAGATGCGATTGATGCTTTTGGTTTAGAATCTCGTAATGTGCGCCTAGGCTTGGCAAGTGATGGTTTCAACCCCTTTGGGATAATGAGTACGAGTCATAGTACATGGCCTGTGTTGTTGACACCATACAACTTACCTCCATGGTTGTGTATGAAGCCACAAAGTATTTTTTTGTCGTTGCTCATTCCGGGTCCTAAAGGTCCGGAAATGATATTGATGTCTACCTTCAACCATTATTGAAGAATTACAAATTCTTTGGCACAGAGTTGAACATTCGATGCTTATAAGGGTGAAATATTTTCTATGCATGCTGCACTACTTTGGACAATTAACGATTTTCCTGCATATGGTTATCTGTCTGGTTGGAGCACTAAAGGTCGATTAGCTTGCCCTACATGTAATGAAGATAAATCATCATTATGGTTAAAAGGTAGTAAAAAATTCTGTTACACTAATCATCGTCGATGGTTAGGTGTGGGTCATAAGTTTCGTTCTATGAAACGAGGTTTGATGAAAAGAAGAAATGAGAGGCAGACCAAGTGTGTTATTTGGAGTTGATATACTTAAGCAGTTGCATCCACGTAAATTTACATTCGGGAAAGTTCCAAATTTAAAGTGGGTGAGAGAAAACGAAAGGAGCTGCAACTTCATCATCTACTTTTGAGTGTCATACCAATTGGAAGAAGAAAAGCATTTTTTTTTTTACTTACATATTAGAAGTCTTTACTATTAAGACATAATCTCGATGTCATGCATATCGAGAAGAATGTTTGTGATAGTATTATTGGAACTTTGTTAGATGTTGATGCTAAAACAAAAGATGGTTTGAAAGCTCGACATGATCTCCAACATTTGGGTATAAGGGCCACTCTTCAACCTCAAACTCTGGATTCTAACAGATTGCTATTGCCACCTACCATGTTCACTTTGAGCAAGATGGAGAAGGATACGATTTGCAATGTTTTGAAAAGTGTGAAAGTTCCCGATGGCTATGCATCAAACATATCAAGGCATGTAAATCCATGATCCTAAGAAATTTAGGGTTTAAAAAGTCATGATTGTCATGTCCTCATGCAACAATTGCTTCCAGTAGTAATGAGGGAGTGACACAAAAGGAGCTGAGATATGCAATTAATGATGTATGCAATTTTTTGTCTAATATGTTCGAAGACTTCATCGTCAAGTGATTTCTATAAGCTTAGACAAGAAATTGCAACATATTGTGTCGATTAGAGATGATCTTCCTGCCAAGCTTTTTTGATATAATGGTACATCTTCTCATCCACTTACCTGACGAAGCAAAGCTTGCTGGCCCAGTTCAGTACATATGGATGTACTCCATTGAAAGGTTTGCGTTAATCTTATACTTGTGCCTAACAATTGTACACTACTGCTGTAACGTTGCGCGTTTTCCGGATCCCTGTGGATCCAAGTTTAGTGGGTTTAGTGGCCCATGTGAGGCCCATTAGTGTGGTGTGTTTCTTACTAGATCCTTAACGGGTTTGGTTGGGTCCGTGTTGGTGTTCAGCTTGCTGGACACAGTGTGTTGGCGTCCAGGTGGTGACGTCGATTGTGTGTTGACGGCAGTGGTGTGCCGTTAACATGGTGTTAACGTCCATCGATGAGGACGTTGACTGTTGAACTTGGCGTCAGGCTTTGTGGACGTCTAGTTGTGGCGGTCTGGTTAAACGACCAAAGGTTGACGTTAACCTGGCATGCCTGTGTTTTTATGGCAGACCTGAGCTCTGTTCTTTCCCCTCTCTCTCCCTTCCTCTTCCCCCACCTTCACCCTTGAGCTTCTTCGCGAGTTCTGACGGTCGGCGGGAGCTCGTGGGAAGCCGTGGTGCGCGTGGTAGCGGCAGATCGGGCGGGGATGACGGATTGGAGCGCGGTGTTCGTGGGATTTCTCGGTTTTCGGCGTGATTCAAGTTCTTCGGGAGTTTAATTGCGTTTCTGAGGTAGGGGTCGAGCCCTGTTAGCTTGTTAGAAACATTAAAACACAACGTAATCACTTGAACCGCATTTTTATTGTATTTTCGGATTAAGTTGCACCATGTGGGGTTAATGGGGGTTTGATGATTTTATGTAGTAAAGCATGTTGTTTTAGTTTAATTATAATGCATGGGAGTTAAAGGAACTGTTTCCTCTATTTTCTTAATGATTTCGGGGTCAGGAATGTATGTGGGATCGATTAGGTTTCTGCAGGGTCTGGGGGTGAAGATCTTGGCATCAACATTGATTGACGCCAGGTTCATCAGCCAAGAGATAGACGGCTAGATCGCTTGCCGTTTACTTCCTTTCAGCGGCAGTCGATGTTGCCGCCAACCTGTGCAGTGTTCATGCAGTGTTGTTTACGTAGTTTTCTTATGAATATTGTGTGATTGTGTGTGCATGGCGATGACCGGTGTGAGCCAGTGCACTTGTTATGCTCTTGGAGCATACTGCTCATGTAATGGGCATGTTTTACGTAAATGATATGTGACTTCTGTGGTATGTGTGGTGTGTTGGCACTCGTGGCACTCTTGGAGTGCGTTGTCCATGTGTTGGACATGTGGTTTACGTGGAAGACGTGTGGTACCCATCCAGGGTGTAATATGCATGTATTGTCTACGTGGTTTGAGTGTGTGGTGCTACACACTGTGTGGTAATACAATCTGGTGATTTATCGTAAAACTGGGCAGTGAGGTTCTTGTGTGAGCCTAGCCATGACTTTGTGGTGTTTGGGCAGTGAGGTCCACATTGACCTAGCCCTGGTTTGTTGTTGTCTTTCGAATAGTGTTATATTGATTTATGTGTTAAGTGGTCTGTGTTGCCACGAAGGTCATTTCGTGACCAATGATAGGCAGTTTGTGGTTCAGTTATGTGTTGGTGTGGGATAGCTTTGGGGTCCACGGGTGACCGATGTTAAGCTAATCCTAACACTTGCATATTGTGAATTATAAGTAAGGCTATATATGTAAATATCGTGGTTTGTGCTAGCCGAGTGTGGTGGTCCGGCGCCTATTCCGGAATGCCTCTCTAGTCGGGTACCCCAGGTTCTTGTGAGCCAGGCACGTGTGTTTGTTGTGCTCAGGGTTTTGTCCCGGTACTTGTGTTGTACCGTCGAGGTCTGTGTCGTCTTCCTGGACACCCTCACTCCTGAGTTTGAGTTGTACGTCCGGCTGAGGGAAAGACGGCAGTGGGACAGCGACTTCCCAGAGTTTGTTCTTTTGTCGCTTGTAGCGCGCTTGTGTTGGGGGTACGGACACCGGTAGACGTACTGGTCCCCAGCTAGTCCTGTTTTTTTTCCAGTGCCTCACTTTAGAGTGCTCCAGCCAGAGACTCTAGAGGTGCCAGGCATGGGCCTGCAGCTATGTGTCTGCAGGTGTGGTGTTGGTTAGTCTCCACAGTTGTTTGACTTCTTCCTAGTGGAGCGGCAGATGGACCTTTCGTCCGTGACTGCGAGGCTGAGAGGTTGTTCTTGTGTTGTGTTGTCCGGGTTGGATATTGGCCTGATCAGCCAGTAGTCCGTTCCCGTGTGGTGGCGTCGTTCTTTCTGACTCGTGCTTTGCTTACGCTAGTTGTAGCTTGACTCGTGCTTTGCTACTTGTCGTAGTTCATGAATTTGTGACTCGTGGTCGAGGTTTGACCAGTTCGAGGTGTGCCCTGTTGTTGGCACAGTTGTGTCTCAGTTGTGGTTTGTGTGACTCGTCGATTAAGGTTTTACCTGTAATATTGTGTCTAACTAAAGGTATAATATAATTATAGTTCAGTGTGGTGTTTATCACCTACTTGTACCCTTGTTTGGGTGTTTGAGTTGTGGTACCTCAGAGTAGTAGGTACCTATTTTCCTTCGAAGGTTACTTTGTAGTTTTGTGGTGGTACATTGCGTACCAATCTTTCCGGGTACTTGTGTGTTGTGGAGGTCTTGTGTTTGACCTGCCACTTGTTGTATCCTAACTATTCTAAGTAGATCTTTGTTTATAATTTATTGTGGATTAGTTTGTGATTATTAATTATGTTACCTTTGTGGGTAATTGCCGATGAGGCTTATGGCCTAGGAATATTGTGGTTTAGTTGAGCTATGCTCCGTGGAGGTCGTGTGAGACCTTCCACAGTTTGAGTTTTACTCATCTTGGGTATGATTCCAATTATAGCTTTAGTGTGTTATGGATTGGCTTCGTGTTAGCCAGTTCCATTACCTTTGAGTAGTTCTGTTGTAAAGTGGTTGGGAGTATAAAGGACCAGCTCTTTATTAGCAGTCCTATTACTCAAGTGTTTGAGGTTCGCCTGTGAAGCTTGTAGCTTGGGCAGTAACTTGCCTGTGTGGCTTATAGTTTAGGCAACCCGTTGTTGTAGCAGTGTGCCAGTGAGACTGTGGTTTAGGCACTTTAATAGTTGGGCTGATTAATGATATTATGTTATCCTGTAGTTCTACATTTCTTCTGAGGACTTTATGTTTATTATCATAAGCATGTTTAATTGTATTTATTATCATGATGTGAGCATGAAATGGTTTGGCTATTGTTGTTGCCAATGAGACCTATTGGGGTCGAGGTGTCTGTGGTTACAGTGTTGTTTTGGGTAGCCCCTACTGAGCCAGTGACTTGTTGAGGCTCACTCCCCTACAGTTCTTTTCAGGGCTTGCCGTGTGCTTGGCTTGCAGTGGCGTTGCGTCAGACTTGTACCACCAGCAGTAGTTAGTAGTTAGGGTTGTGTGAGCTTGTGCTCCCTCAGGGTATGCCCCAGGTAGTTGTACTCTTTTTAATTGGACATGTTTTAATGTAATGGGACAGTTGTACAATTTGTGAACAGATATGAGCACATGTACTTTCTTGTGTCTTATATTCTTGTGGTTTGTCTTTTTGTACTCTTACTGGACTCGTGTGTGAGATATCCCTTGCGACACTTCAGTGCGTTCGCGGGAGGCGGATCTGGATATGGAGCCTTAATAGGCATAAATACCCCGGTCCGTCACAACTGCTATTAATACTTGAATTTTTTTTGAATGTCCACTAGGTATTTGGTGAAACTTAAGTCCTATGTACGGAATAGGGCACGTCCAGAGGGGTCAATGGCAGAAGGGTATATAGCAGAGGAGACTCTTATCTTTTCATCGAGATATCTAGATGATGATGTTGAGACATGACTTAACCAACCTTTAATAAATGAAGATGAAGGGGCTGAAGAATTGACACAAAAAGGATGTGATATTTTTTCAAGAAATGGTCGATGTTTAGGTGGTGGAACCGTTTGTCATCTTAGGAATGACGAGTTGAACCAAGCTCATGTCTATGTACTATTTAATTGTGAGGACATATCTCCTTACATAAGGTAAGTCAAATGAAACACCCTTAAAGTATTGTTTCTCAAGAGAAGATCGTTAATGTATTGTCCACATTTTGTATGTAGTATGCATCTTGAAGAAATTAGGAAAACCAGACCACGAGCAAGTGAAATGGAAATTGAGCAATGTCATACATTACAGTTTCCAGATTGGTTTAAGTGTAAAGTAAGTAAACATATATAAAAAAGGGACTTTCTTCATATTGTCTTTGTTATTCTTAGTATTATAGAAAAGGGACTTTGTTATATTACTTGTGTTTTACCCTCTCATTCGTCAAATTCTTAATATTACAGTTTACAAGTTGCCAAGGAGAGAGTCGACATTAAAATGTAAGCCTAATGGTTAAGTGTTATTTTTCTAACTGAATATGTTAAGTGTTATTTTTTTTTTGCTTGATGTTGTTAACATGTTATTTGCAATTTGAAGGGGCCGACGGAAGAGATTTGCGGTGGTAGATTCCAAAGAAGACAGAGAAGAAGAGCCAAAAAGAAATAGGGCCATCATGCGACACCGACGCAAAAAAGGCAAAAAAATAATAATGAAAGAAGTGTATGATGGGGAGCCCTATGAGCAAGTTATGGGACGGGACAGAACTGGAAGAATCCGTGGCATAGGCACGGGCCCTACCCCAAAGAGCTTGTGGGGTTCAAGAAGTGAACAAAAGCTGCGACAGGACAATGAAAGCCTAAAAGAAAAATTGAAGCTCTCGAAGAAAGAATGAAAAAAATTGAGTCTCGTGGCAATAATGAGGTAATTAGTTTTTGTTGACATACTTCATTATTAACATTGCTTATGTTGACAATCTACATTTACTTGTGTAGAGTTCTGCTAGTATTTGTCATGCTCAAAAGAAAAGGTAAATGAAATCTAACCGTGTTAATATGTTGGAATGCATGTATATCTCACATCCATATTCAAAATTTTTAATAGGATTCATTGGCGGGGAGGAGGGTGAGGATCCTAAACTTCTCTGGAGAAGTAGTTGCCAGCGGCATTCTTATGTCTGATGATAATGATAATGTGGTCATGGGGAAGAAGTTAGGTGGTGAGTACTATGAGGTTTCTATACTCATAGCCCATGACCCGACTGCATCTTTGTTTATCAAAGATGCAGATAGAAAAAATATGAATGATGCTGTTGGGAGTCACATAATATGGTTCAGAGAATATGTAAGTTTATTACATTTATCTCATTCTTATTTATATGTTTTAATTGTCAACTCTGATGTTAGTTACATTTTTACATGTAACAGGTTGAGCTTGAGGATGATTGATCTTCACCTCCACCCTCTTTGGTAAGTTGCATCTGAGATTTTATTGTCTTTCACCCATTCTAGGTTGGGTGAAAGACATTGTTATGTGTGGTTACATAAACTTGTAGATTTCTGCTTCTCCATTTTGAGCTGGAACTCTATGTAGACATGTTATGTGTGGTTACAAAACTTATAAGTTTTTTTTATCACAAAGATCAACCATTATTAATGGGTTTTATGTGAGAGTTTTTTAGTCACCTGAGGCAGCTGATACTTTGGGTTTTATGGTATACCCAAGTCCAAGCTCAAGTCCAATATGAACCCACTGGCTTACAGTTAAAGTAGGGATTGGAAAGTAGATATTGGAAGAAAATTAGTAAGTACAAATATATTGAAGGCCATGATTCTACACGAATATGAGCCTTTCCACTTTGTAAAACAAAATCAACAAGATAAAACATGCATAATCACTAAAATGCATTATTTAATCCTATAATTCTACTTCCTTATGCAATTATCCACCCCCAAGACCAGGTCCAAACAAGAGTACTTAGAGGGAACATGAGCTCATCAAGTATCATTAATTCTTCATGCTACTTTTAAAACTTCATACTATCAAGTCCTATGTTGATCAATGCCAAATGCACATTATGAACTTGATCCTGAAAAGAAATTAAACACTAGCACAGGAATAACATGTCAAAGATTGGCCGGAGTGAATACAATCAAATACACATGTGGAAACAAAGTGCTGGCTGAGATCCAGTACGTCCCTGCATATGTCACTTTCCTCATGAACAGCAGTAGCTGGAGGAAGTCCTCTTTATCCTGGAACCGCAGCAGTAGGTGCTTTGCATCCATCGCACTGATCATGAAGTCCAGTTTGAAGTGAAACCACTGGGTGAGGTGGGATCTGATCTCATCAGTGGAAGAACACGAGCTAGAGAGGTCCGGGCTCAGTTTTGGGTGGGCTTTCTTCTTTTTCCTTTAGCATGAGCTTGGCAGATGATGAAACAGAGTGACAGGAAGAGGAGATCATACTTTGATCTTGTGTAGTGTTAGCCATAGGTGGCTATGTTACCATGTGACAATTGTGACATCTAGCATACCAGAGGAGATCATATTTCCTGCATTACTGTTTGTTAAGCATATTGCTTCTTTTGTTCTGGTTTTCCTCACACAGTACTTATTGAACACCTATTGTTGCTTTTGCAGAAAATATGTCTGCTGAAACCTATCTTCCTCCAAGGACAAAGCAAACTCTTCACAAATCTCCTCTCACCACATGTGAACAATTTCATCTACTAACAATTAACTTGCTCTTCTAAACAGATCACTTTAGCACTAGCATGTGAATGTGAAGAATGATGTTTTATGTCATCTTTTATTAACATTATTGTTTGTTAACTTTAATGTGTTTTATATTATTAAGGTGTTGTGCATTGTGAATGAGTGGGTGTGAATGTGTGTGGATGTAAATGTGGATGTGTATGTGTGGAACTAATGTGGATGTGGATGTGTGTGTGGAACTAAGGTGGATGTGTATGTGTGGAACTAAATGTGGATATGGATGTGTGTGTGGAACTAAAGGTGGATGTGTATGTTGATTGATCCAAATGTGAATATGTGGATTAATTGTGGATGTGTACATGTTGATCCAATTGTTTGTGAATATAGGTGAATGTGGATCCATTTAAAATAATGTTATTTTTTTTTTGCTGAAACAACATACTTATGGTCTATGTGGCCGTAGGTAACATACTTGGTTAAGGTGTACGTGGCCGTAGGTAACATATTTACTTATGGTCTATTGAGCCATAGGGAAACATACTTGCTTATGGTGTACGTGGCCGTAGGGATACATGCTTACGGTTCAAAATGCCGTAGGGATATTCGGTGTCACTGAGTCTTACGTAAGCAAAAATATGACTACGGTTAACATCGCCGTAGCCAAAAACAGATTTCCTTATGGTGTTACTTACGGCTACCAATACCGTCACTATATCTTTATACTTACGGAGTTTAAAACACCGTAGCCTTAGGCCTTTGTCGTCGGTCTTCTGCCGACGAAACCCAACCGTAGGGTAACACCATAAGCAAAGACTATGCTTACGGTTTTTGGTTATCTACCTACGGTGTTTAGACGTAAGTAAAGCCTGGTTTTCTTGTAGTGGCTCTTGCACAAGGTACCAGTATGTAGTACTCAAACGGTGGAATTGTCTGGACAAACTAATATTACCGCGCTCTACCAACCATGTATGGTATGAATGATAGATAAACAGATGAGAGGTAAACTGGAGAGACAATAGGCTTCCACACCTGGTGGATTGCCTGGATGCGTATATTTATAGAACAGAGGAATTACAGAGGAATTATACACATTATACAATTCTTGACATATATCCATCCACTGGATGTACACGGATTCTATGTAACAGAAGTCTCTTCCATGTAGGATTGCTCAGAGTTGATAACTCCTTGCGGAGAGGAGTCCTGGTGGTTCACAACCTCCTTAATACGCCCTCTCAAGACAACGTGGGGAACAATGTTGAGCTTGTCCCGAAGCCAAACAAACTGACCTTTGGGGAGTGCTTTGGTTAAGATATCCGCCAGCTGGTCTTTGGTGGAGACAAAAGAGACCGAAAGAAGCTTGCTGGCAACTTGTTCACGTACAAAGTGAAAGTCTATCTCAATGTGCTTTATGCAAGCATGAAAAACTGGATTGGCAGCTAAATAGGTGGCGCCAATGTTATCGCACCACAATACTGGCGGAGAAGGTAATGTAAAGCCCAGCTTGCGGAGAAGGGAGCACAACCAGATTAGTTCGGCAGTAGCATTAGCTAAGGATTTGTACTCCGCTTCAGTGCTGGAACGAGCTACTGTTGCTTGCTTTTTGGAGCTCCAAGAGATGAGGTTTTGCCAAGGAAGATAAGGAACCCACCAGTGGAGCGTCGATCGGAGGAAGAGCCGGCCCAGTCTGCATTGCAAAAGGCACTAAGTTGAAGGGGAAAGAATGTTTGAGGAGAAGACCATGTTCAATAGTGCCTTTAAGGTAACTGAGAAGACGCTTCACAGCAACCCAATGTGCCGGTCGCGGTCATGCATAGTGTTGACGTGATGCCCATTGGGGCCCGCCTCCACCTCCACCACTTTGATCGGGTGGAGGGGAGAACGCCAACGCGCCCAGCGCGTTGGCATCATCTGGGGCGCCAGCGCGAGAGGCTTCCACCGCCTTGGGCAGAGGAGGAGCTGACGCCAGCGCGGTGGCATCAGCTGGGTGACGCCAGCTCCACCGCCTTGGCTGATGGAGGGGGGCGCGGCCACGCGTAGCGCGCTGCCTGCACGGCAGCAGCCTAGCTGCACGATCTGCCGCCTCTCCTCCTCCACTGCCGCCTCTCCTCCTCCCACGAACCGCCTCTCCTCCTCCCACGAACCGCCTCAACTCCTCCCTCCCTCCTCACAGCCTCGCCACCCCCTTGCCTATAAATACCCCCCATGGGGGTGAAGAGCAGAAGACAGCAACTGCAGTGAGCTGCTCGTGAGAAGAATCCCAAGTGAATTTTCCTTGGGATCCCATTTGCATGCATATGTGCATGCAAGTGTGGAGAGAGAGTGAGTGTGCAAGTCTGTCTTGCAGGCGTACTCTTTTCTGTGAGGAGGTACTGTCCCAGGTGTGGGACATTGAGTGTTCTCTTTTGGGACATCGGCTGACGGATGTGCGTCATCGCCAGTCCTCGGATCTAAGGTGTGGAGCTGTGTAGACGACTCTGGTAGCCGTCTACCCACCTTTGTGGGATCCTTTTATTACTACGTTTCCGCTGCGAGGTATGTCCTCCTACTCTGTATTATTTAACCGACATTGGTATCAGAGCCAGGTTGGTTGGTTTATTATTTATCTTTTTCTCTTGCAAACTGTATAGATGGCAAGTTCCACGGCACAGTCAGACTCTGATTTACACGATCAATATTCGAGGATTGGTTCTCGGATGTAGATCCGGAGTTGCTTGACATCAACTCTAGTGCTCTGGCAGCAGACTACAGACAGGCGTTGGACCTGATCGACTCTTCGACCGGCGGGACGAGTGCACCATTTTAGATGCGCAGGCGGTGGCCAGCGGCACGGCTAACTCCGAGTTCCAGGTGGTCTCACCACTTTCTGGAATAGATACATCAGATAGTCTGAGTATCCATGCACCTTCTCCCCTGACTGTGTCAAGCCCATGGTCCCCACCTGTTGCTGCACAGACAGCTTGGGAACCATGGCCGACCGAGTGGACCTTGCTTGTGCCAGTTGTGCCCCTCCCTGCACCACCTCTCACTATTACCCTTAGGACCACAGAGGGAGATTTGGTGGTAGCAAAGGGCTATATACAGCTTTTGTAGAGAGATAGAGATACTTAGTGTATGGTCATGTACTGCGCTAGTTCTAGAAGCGCAATTTTGGTTTTCCCTTTTGGCGCGTGAATATGTTCACGCATGCATCGGAAAATGTACATGTAACCTTTATATGTTAATATATGTAAATATGTTTTATATATAATCAAATGTGTTTAAGTTAGTATGTTTTGTACATATTTTCTTTAATTTTATGTAATATTTAAAGATAGTGTGTTTTGTACATATTTTCTTTAAATATTATGTAATTAGTTTTACATATGAGATATTTGCTCGAAATTATTTTAATTATATTGATTTATCTTATATAAGTGGGAGATGATTGTAACTGCCTAACTTTACTTTCGATTTTACTATATAAGAAATGTTCAATATAATTAGCTTGGATTTCTAGAAGCAAATATGCATAATGTGTAAATTGATGTCAAAAATCTCTTTTTCTGTTTTGATATGTAGTGGTATACAATGGCTGCCAAAATGTTATAGCTGATCTCAATAAGGGTGAAAAGTTGAATGTCACAAATTATGATATATGACATCGTAAAATGCAATATTTACTGGATGATCAAGATGCGATTGATCATCTTACGGTGTCCCTATCACCGCCTATTGAGGGCAGTAGCAAAATAGACCAAGATGCTTATGTAGCATGGTTTAAGAAAGATCGTAGTGCGCGCTTTACTTTGTTAAGCGCTATGGCCGACGATCTTATTGGCGAGTTTGAGAACTGCGCCACTGCTAAGAAATGTGGGATCAATTGAAGTTCATTTTGGTGGGACCTCAGTCACCCGATTAAGGGCTCTCGTTTTGAAATTTGAGACCTACCGGATGGACTCGCGCCACACGGTAGGTGAACACCTTAGGGTGATATCATCTATGATCCGTGATTTGAAGGCTGCAGGTCATGACCTCACCGATGAACAGCAGGTGCAGTCGGTGATCAGATCCTTGCCAGATGCCTGACCCCATTTGAAGCAAATTCTAACGCATAATGAGAATATCAAAATTTTAATGATATATCTCGGCATGTGGAGTTAGAAGCAGAGCGTGAGATTGTGCATCGCGCTGTTACTAATGTCGCTCAGAGTAGCAGACGCTTCAAGAAAAGGGGTCGCAAAAGAAGGACAAAGGATCAGACGCTGCACAAGATTCCTTCAAGGATAAATCTTTCAAGCGCCAACGTGGGAAACGTGGCGGCAAGAAAGACAAAAGCCGTCTGAAGTGTTTTAACTGCAAAAAGCGAGGCCATTTCGCTCATGAGTGTCCTGAGCCAAAAAAGGTAACTCACTTCCCCTGCTCTCCAAGTACGTTTGTCTATACACATGTTTTGACTGCTCATCCTAATCCTGTGTGGATCGTGGATTCAGGAGCAACAAAACATATAACGATGGATCGAGCGGGTTTTGTGGATTATCATCGGATTCCGGAAGGCTTGCAAAGAGTCTTCATGGGCAATGGTGCCAGTGAAGAAGTCCGTGGAGTCGCTTCATACCAACTCTCTTTTGCGAACGGACATACGTTACTTTTAAGTGATGTACTATATGCGCCTAGAATCCAATATAATCTTTTGTCAGTTTCAACTTTGTCAGCAATGGGTTTTTGCTTATCCTTTTCTCGCAGTCTTGTAACCATCGTCTTAAATGACGTTCTTTATGGACATGCATTGCTACGTGATGGATTTTATATCTTAGATTTTGTGACAACTTTTCTAATTCTTCTTCTATGGTTATGCCTGCGTTAGCTCAAAGGATTTAGATTCTGTGACATGGCATGCTCTTTTAGGCCATATTGGACAAGATAGAATGACTAGATTAGCTAGAGAAGGACTTTTAGGGTCACTCGCTAAAGTCAACTTGCCCACATGTGAGCCTTGCTTGGCAAAAGCATGCCGTAAGCCTTTTGGAAAAGCTGTAAGAACCTCCGAACCATTGGCATTGATCCATTCCGATGTCTGTGGACCCATGAGTGTTAGAGCTCGGCATGGTTATTACTATTTTCTTACATTTATTGATGATTTTTCACGGTACGGTTATGTATATTTGATTGCTCATCGCTATGAAGTGCTGGATTGTTTCAAGCATTTCTTAGCTAGAGTTGAAAATCAAATGGAGAGGAGTATCAAGGCTCTTCGGACAGACCGTGGACGCGAATATCTGTCGGATCAGTTCCGAGCATTATGTGAAGAAAAAGGTATTCGTCGGCAACTTACTATTCCATATACGCCGCAACAAAATGGTGTTGCAGAACGAAGGAATAGAACAATGCTAGACATGGTTAGGTCAATGATGGCGCAGGCAAATTTGCCAATCTCTTTTTGGGGAGATGCTCTGTTAACTGCTGCCTACATTCTTAACCGAGTGCCATCTAAATCAGTTCCTTCTACCCCATATGAATTATGGCATGGCCACAAACCGGACTTAAATTGTTTACGTCCATGGGGATCAGCTGGATATGTTCATCACATGACAAGTAAGTTGGAAAACTTGGCCCTAGAGCTCAGAAGTCTATCTTTCTTAGATATCCTGAGAGCTCAATAGGTTATGTCATGTATGGACATCATCCAGATGGAGGAATGATAGAGCGTGAGGTCCGAGATGTTGTCTTTTTAGAGAATGAATTTCCTAGTCTTGGCGAAAATGAGAAGAATCTTGATCTTTTTGAAATAGATGAACAATTGAACATCCTACCATCTTCCGGCGAAGGGAGGGAATATGTTCCCATACCAATGTCTGCCGAAAATGATAGGGATATTCATGATAGTGGGAGTGCACCAATAGAAAGTCAAGATTCTCTACGTCGTAGCAAACGTGGGAATGTTCCTCGTCGATTTTTTGAAATTGACAGTGAGGTACTTCTTTGTGAACCCACGGATGATGAAGAGCCTAGATGTGTTCAAGAAGCTCTTGCGTCATCATCTAGGAAAGAATGGGAAATTGCCATGCAAGAGGAGATTCTATCAATGTCACAGAATGAAGTCTGGGAGTTAGTGTATCTTCCACCGGAGCGTAAGGCGATTGGAAACAAGTGGGTTTTCAAGCTTAAGCGCAAGGCTGATGGGACTATTGACAAGTATAAAGCAAGACTTGTGGCGAAAGGCTATACCCAAAAAGAGGGTATAGATTATGATGAGATATTTTCACCTGTGGTGAGATTCTCATCTGTTCGCCTTATTCTAGCTATTGTCGCGCATCTCGACTTGGAATTGTTCCAAATGGATGTGAAGACTGCATTTCTCAATGGAGAACTAGACGAGGAAATATACATGGCTCAACCAGAGGGTTTTGAGACTAAAGGCGAAGAGCAAAAAGTTTGCCGCCTTAAGCGTTCAATCTATGGATTGAAACAATCGTCTAGACAGTGGTATATGAAGTTTCATAAGACTATTATCTCATATGGTTTTGAGATGATTGAAGAGGACCACTGTGTGTATGTTAAGCGAGTGGGAGATAGTCTCCTCATTTTATCATTATATGTTGATGATATTTTAATAGCTGGAAATGATATGGAGTTAATCAAAGCCACCAAGGAGTGGTTATCTTCCGTCTTTGAGATGAAAGATATGGGTGAAGCGAGCTATGTGCTCGGAGTGAAGATTGTGCGGAATCACTCGGAAAGGTCATTGAGTTTGTCTCAAAACATACATTAATAAGATCCTGAAGCGTTTTCGAATGCACAATTCTAAACCCATTGATACTCCACTTGATAAAGGATGTGTCCTAAGTACTTGTCAATGCCCCAAAAGTAAAGAAGAAATAGAAAGTATGTCTAGAGTGCCATATGCCGCTGCGATTGGAAGTCTAATGTATGCCATGTTGTGTACTCAGCCAGACATTAGCTTCGCAGTGGGTTTGGTAAGTCGTTACCAAGTAACCCAGGTCTCACGCATTGGAAAGCCGTTAAAAGGATTTTACGGTATTTGCGAGGGACGGTAGATTATACATTACGTTACAAGGGTGGCGACCTAAAAATCATCGGCTATAGTGATGCGGATTGGGCTGGTGACCGAGATGAGCGGAAGTCCACTTCAGGCTTTGTGTTCATGTTGGCTGGTGGAGCTATCTCGTGGAGTAGCAAGAAGCAGTCTTGCATTGCCCTATCCACAATGGAGGCCGAATATGTGCTTGTTCTGCCGCCAGCCAAGAGCGATTTGGTTGCAAAGCTTGTTGCATCGTTTGACGATTACACCTCATCAGCATAAGGGTGTACTGTTATATGTTGACACTATCTCGGCATTGGCCTTCGCCAAAGATCCCAAATTTCATGGCAGAACGAAGCATATTGATATTCGTTATCACTACATTAGGGAATTGGTGGCAAAAGGGTTAGTGGAGCTTCGTCAGATTAGTTCTGTCAGAATGATAGCAGATCCACTAACGAAACCTTTACCCAGAGAGAGTTTTGTGACCCATTGTGGATCTATGGGCCTTTGTAAAATATAATTTATAATGTTTTGACATCATTAAAGTTTTGTTCATCATAAAATGTTTATATGAACAATTAATTACTTTATACATTGTTAGAGTGTCACCAGGCACGGATCACCCTCTCACACAATGATCCACTTTTGGCGCTTATTGATAGTGAGCAAAAATGAGGCATTTGATGTTGCGGATCTCTAGATGGCTAGAGGTCGAGCACAATATCCCGAGTTTTGTTTGTATGCCGCCTTGGCTGAGGTCGAGATGAGATCTGAGTTAGTTCAGATTGACAATGTGGATTATTGAAATAATCCTTGAAGCCTGAGATATCCGGATATATGAGTCGTAAAAGGGCGCTAAGTAGGAGCGACTGGTTTGCGAAACTCTGGTTAGTTGCATTTGTTGCAATAGGACTTGTATCCGTGCAATGTTATTTGACACGCCCATATAAATGGAGGAACATCGCAGCATGTGAATCATACCACATGTGTAATATACAACCGCATATGAGAATGATGAATGGTTCTCTCTTTCATCATTGTGTGAGCTCATGAATCACGTTTGTAAGTGATTCCCGATATATGTACCCCTAGTGACCTGCAGCACTGTGCCATGACAAGGAAGCTTAATGTTGCTACTTTAGCATGTTACTTAGGGCGATGGATGATACCGTCCAGCGGGACATGTCTAGGAAAGCGGTTAAGACAAATTGAATTGGCATGAGCAGCATAGGAAAGGTATCTTCTTAATTCACCATACTTAATTACTCATATCCCGGCCGGGACTCAGTTGCCTATGTGGTAATAAAGTTATGTGTTATATTTTTTGAGATTCGATACTGCCTTTTGAGAGATACAGAGTATCAGAATAAGGTGAATATTAAGATCCTGAGGTACATATTGAGATTAAGTGTTCCGTTAGTTAGATGACAACTTAATGGAACACTTGTTGGAGACTCGGCAAATCTCACACAGGTTGCATGCCTTATTTTCGGTATGACCGTTGATGTCGAATACCATAGAGAACTTTGGGTATGCCATCAACCCTGTGTGGTAAATGGGCAGTGAACCCGAATGGGCAAGTGGGAGTTTGTTAGACGCAGATGCCCATTGGGGCCCGCCTCCACCTCCACCACTTTGATCGGGTGGAGGGGAGAACGCCAACGCGCTGGGCGCGTTGGCATCATCCGGGGCCGCCAGCGCGAGAGGCTTCCACCACCTTGGGCAGGAGGAGGAGCTGACGCCAGCACGGTGGCATCAGCTGGGTGATGCCAGCTCCACCGCCTTGGCGGATGGAGGGGGGCGCGGCCACGCGTAGCGCGCTGCCTGCGCGGCAGCAGCCCAGCCGCACGATCTGCCACCTCTCCTCCTCCACTGCCGCCTCTCCTCCTCCCACGAACCACCTCAACTCCTCCCTCCCTCCTCACAGCCTCGCCACCCCCTTGCCTATAAATACCCCCCATGGGGTGAAGAGCAGAAGACAGCAACTGCAGTGAGCTGCTCGTGAGAAGAATCCCAAGTGAATTTTCCTTGGGATCCCATTTGCATACATATGTGCATGCAAGTGTGGAGAGAGAGTGAGTGTGCAAGTCTGTCTTGCAGGCGTACTCTTTTCTGTGAGGAGGTACTGTCCCAGGTGTGGGACATCGAGTGTTCTCTTTTGAGACATCGGCTGTAAGGTCTCGGGTCTTTAGTGGATCCTTATTGGGTCTGTAGAGGTCCTGTTAGTTGACGGCCAGGTCTTGCCGTTGAGTCTGAGTCAGCGTCCAGCGATGTGGACGTCTGAGCTTGAACTCAGCGACAAGCTATGTGGACGTTAATCTGTAGGCGGTTCAGTTGGCGGCCATTGATGTTGACGTCGACTAACCAGTCCTGTTGAAATAGGGCAGCCCGAGAGTAGAGTTCCTTCTTCTCCTTTTCTCTCCTTCCTTCCACCTTAGCCTTTCTTGATTCCTGTAGCTTCTGTTGAGTGATTTGAGCTCGTGGGAAGCTCTTGGATCGTGTGGCATTGCTAGATCGGGCGGGAATCGCAAGGTTTTGGCGTGATTCGCGCGGAGTCTTCGGGGAGATCCGGCGCGATTGGTGGCTGTTTGGGGATTCTTAAAGCGTTCTGAGGTAGGGACTTAACCCCTATAACCCTCCCCAGCAAACCAGCATGTCCAATTAAGCAAATTGGTGTGTAATTTATGGTTTAGGGTTTGAGTTGTATTATGCCGGGATTTGGGTAAATTAGACAATCTAAGTGTTAGAATGTTTAGTTTAGATGTTCTGGTAGTGTAATTGATGTGAGGATGTGTTTCCCTCCATCAGTCAGAATGTTATTTAGTATTTCTGCCCTTTTGGGACTGATTCGGGTCAGTTCTGGGTATGGGAGCTGAAGATATCAACGTCCACATCTGTTGACGTTGAGATCTTCAGGGTGAATTAAACGACAAGGTCGATTTCCGTTTAGTTCCTCTTAACGACATGAGGTTTGCCGTTTACCCCATGTTGGCGGCAATCGATGTGGCGTTTATATCCTATCTCCCAGCAGACTTAAGTTGTGTGATTAGAGGCGATTGACATGTGATGTCCGCCCTAATAGCAAAGTGGCTAGGCTTAGAGTGTGACTCCGCCTGTGCATAGAGTAGTTGTTTGTGGCACGAGGTGTTTACTACTGTACGGGGTTTCAGACGTTGAGTGTGTTCCGTCTGTTGTACGCGCGTTGCGTTACCGTGTACCCGTTTCTGTTGTGTTACCTAGGCGTGGGTGCGACTCCGTCTAGACGACTAGCGTGTGGTTGTCCTCCGCTAGTGAGCCGGGACATCGAGTGCGACTCTGTCCTGTGCGTACTCCTTGTGGTGGTTTTGAGCTGGTCTCCGTGGAGCCCCTTCTCTACCGCTAGGGTCAAGTGTAGGGGAAAAACCGATCGTGGACCAGACGCGAGAGAGAGCGTCTGTAGTGTGCACACGTGGCTGGGGTTGAGAGCCTCTGTGGTGACGGGACGCCGAGCCACAGACCCTAGCTGAGTCCTACTTGTTGTGTGTGTGAGTGTGTGTTACTGAGCCGTGTGGTTTACAGTTTTGTGTGGTGCGACGTGTACTTACTTTCTGTTTTTACTTTCCGTACTTTAGACTGTTACCGGTGGGGTTACTTTTCCCTACTGGGTCTCTTTTCTTGAGACTCACTCCCTTCCCTTTCAGGTGGGTCTTCGTCGACTCCCGTTCCAGGCGAGTCTAGCCACTCCGGTGTTGGTGCTCCCTAGCTACAGTGAGTTGTACCTTTTGTTGTACTTCTGTACTCTGTACTTTGCTCAGACTCTGAGGTTGTATATGATATGTTCATATAATGGAATTTTACTGCTTGCATGGTGTGTATCTTCTTACATATAGTCTCCTCGGACTTCTTAAATTCCTACCCTTCCGAGCTTGTCTCGTGGGTTAGCGGGTCAGAATTCGGTTACTGGTTGTTACTGGTAATGCGGATTCTGGGTCGTTACATCGGCTGACGGAGGTGCATCATCGCCAGTCCTCGGATCTAAGGTGTGGAGCTGTGTAGACGACTCTGGTAGCCGTCTACCCACCTTTGTGGGATCCTTTTATTACTACGTTTCCGCTGCGAGGTATGTCCTCCTACTCTGTATTATTTAACCGACACATAGCTTGACACGCCTGATTAACGGCGAGGAGATATCTGGACGAGAGATGGTAAGGTACTGAAGAGCGCCCACAATGCTGCGATAATGTGAAGGATCCACTGTTGTATCTGATTCAGACGGTGAAGAGGAAGTGCCAGCTGCAATTGGTGTCGAAATGGGTTTGGCACCATCCATTTTTGCCCGTTGAAGAAGATCAGTTATATACCTGGACTGAGAGAGGAGAAAGCCGAGTGGATGCGGACAAAGTTCGATACCAAGAAAAATGTGCGTCACCCAGATCTTTGATTGCAAATTCATTGCTTAAGGAGTGAATGAGAGCAGAGACTCCTGCTGGATCAGAACCGATGACAAGAATGTCATCAACATAAACCAAAATAAATAGAGCAGCAGTAGCAGAGCGACGGAAGAAGAGAGAAGATCAGTCTTGGAGCCGGAGAAGCCAAGATCCTGAAGCCGAGTGCTGAGACGTGTAAACCATGCACGGGGCGCTTGCCGGAGACCATAAATGGATTTATGCAAGTGACAGACATGATCTGACAGGTGAGGGTGAGAGAACCCAGGTGGCTGTTCCATGAAAACTGTTTCCTCAAGGGTGCCGTGGAGAAAGACATTTGATACATCGAGCTGACGGATAGTCCAGCCAGAACTGATGGCAATGGCAAGCAATGGCGGACCACCGTGGTGATCTTGATAACAGACTGAACGTCTCATGAAATTCACGCCATGTTGTTGTCGAAAATCTTTGGCCACAAGTCTGGCCTTGTGACGGTCGATGGAGCCATCCGCCTTCCGTTTAATGCGAAATACCCACTTACAACTACCACATTCATGTGGGCTGGCGAGGCACAAGAGACTACGTCCCATTGCAGAGCAGAGCATCAAACTCAGATGCCATGGCAGTCCTCCAGGCCGGGTGCTTGGAGGCCTGACTGAAACATGTTGTTTCGGACTCGGAGGCGACAGCAGCAAGGCAAGCAGGAAGTGGGTGGCGACTAGCCACCAGAGCTCTGGAGGAAAGAGCAGGAGCAGTGGCCTCCTAGATGTCCGCAAGAGATTTGGTGCGTGCAGGTGGGGAGCTAGCAGGGGATGAGGCTGCTCCGAACAGGTCATCATGCACTTGTTGCAGAAACCGGTGATGGGCTCAACGGGTTGATTCCTGTGCAGCGAAGTGAGGCGGTGCCTCAGTTGTTCGGCCAATAGCGGCAGGTGTCGACGTAGATGGTGCCGCAGGCGAAGCCGTCGCAGGCACAGATGTAACGACGTCCTGGAGATCAGATGAAGATGCAGACCTGGCAGCTGATGGCGGTGAGAGGCAGCACCGCGATGGCCCAACAGTGGTCGAACTAGGAGTCCCAGGTGAAGAAACTGGAACTGCCGTGTGTGTATGGGCGAGACAGTAGAAGCTGCAAAGGAAATACTGTTTCATCGAATAACACATCCCGTGAGACATAAATTCTCCCAATTTTCGGATGAAGGCAGCGGTATCTCAGGTGATGCGAACTATAACCCAAAAACACGCATCGTAATGAACGAGGACTGAGTTTATTCGAAGCATATGGCTGAAGCCAAAGATAACAAGCACACCAAAAAACATGAAGAAATGTATACGGGTTGTTTGTTAAACAGTAAAGTAAGGAGATGCCATGTGAAGGGTAGGAGTGGGAAGGCGATTATGAGATAAACTGCGGTGGCCACAGCATCATCCCAATAATGTTGAGGTATAGAAGCGTGAAACAACATGGCAAGCTGTCTCAACAATGGTCGATATTTGCGATCAGCAGCACCGTTTTGCTGGGGGGTATGAGGACAAGATACCCGATGACAAATACCAGCGGAATCTAACTGGGAACGAAGTGCGTGAAATTCGCCCCCCAATCTGAATGGAATTCTTTTATTTTTCTGTCGAAAAGCCGCTCAACATGACGCTGGAAGCGAGCAAAAACTGTAGACACATCTGATTTGAGACGTAATGGAAAAAGCCATGTGAATCTGCTATAATCGTCAATAAAAATTACATAGTATCTGTAGCCAGCGTGGGAGATGATTGGGGCAGGACCCCAGACATCTGAATGAATAAGATCCAGTGCCCAGTAGCGCGGGAGGGAGAGGAAGGGAAGGGAAGCTGACGAGATTTAGCTTTCATACAGGCTGGACATAGATGGATATTGGTAGGGGGTGAGGGAGCACCCAGAGCAGTGAGAATACGAGCCACCGTTTGCAATGCAGGATGGCCCAGTCACTCATGCCAGGCAGTTGGAGAAGGTGTGCACACTGAAAACGCAGCAGGAGATGAAGATGACTGGAGGCTTGTAGGATGGCAGGACGGAAGGGGAATCCGGTAGAGACCGCCATCAAGACATCTCGCATCAAAACCTTCCCCGACTGTAGATCCTTCACAAGACAAAAGGTGGGATGGAATTCAAAAGAAACATGATTATCTTGAGCAACTGGCGCACAGAAAGTAAATTACGACACATGGTAGGGACATGAAGGATATTATGAAGAGAAGAGGATGAGAAGATGAAGGGAGTGATGCATGTCCAAGGTTAGAGATACGCAAACCTGACCCGTTGCCGATGTGCATCATATCTGGTCCATTGTAAACAGATGGCGCTGAGAGTTGGCTGTAGTCTGGAGTGACATGGTGTGTTGCTCCGGAATCCGGTACCAGGCGCTGGAAGAAGGGCGTGGTAATATGCCAGCTGAAGAAGAAAATGACGCAGGAGGTGGCCCTAGGATGAAAGATGGAGCAGAAGGAGGCTGCTACTGCGGTGCAGCTGGCTAGCGAGGTCCACCAGTGAATCGCAGATTATAGCGCTTCGGACACTCGTGGGCGTAATGCTGGCCGGAGGCGAAACAAATTTGGCAGAATGGACCGCGCCCACGCCCATGCCCACGACCGCGCCCCCGAGCAGATCTTCCACTGCCGCGACCACGGCGAGAGGCATCGTCCGACATCGGAGATTGGCCGCTCACAACAGTGTTCGCTGAAGGAAAGGCCGGTTCATCTGAGGAATGCTCACAGTGTTGCAGAAAGCTTTCGTGGGCTAAAAGCATGGCGTGCAATTCCTCAATAGAGACCTCACGCAGACGTGTGGTAATGGAGGGGATGAAGGAATTGTAAGCCAGTCCAAGTCCGGCGAGAACCTGCATCACCAGATCTTGTGGACGAACAGTTCGCCGATGATGGCGAGGGAGTCAACGATCTGCTTACGGATTGCATGTAGTCGGTGATGGAGGCGCCGCGGAGAACACTGTGCAGTTGAGTGCGCAGTTGAAGGATGCGTGCACCCGAGTGAGAGGCAAGAGCTTGGGCGATGGCAGTCCATGCAGCGCTGGACGTTGTGCTTTCAGGAATAATCGCAGCTATAGAATCGGTCATGGAGGCCAGCATCCACGACATGACAAGGCGTCGCGGCATTGCCAAGCGTCGTGCGCAGGTTGGGGGTGAGAAACACCGGCAGCTGTCACAACCTGTTCAGGGGGGCAGGGTTCGGATCCATCATCAGGAGACCCATGTAGCCGGTGGCACGAAGAGCAGCCAAAAACTGCCGACGCCACCGGACGTAGTTATCATGGGAGAGCTTGATGGTGAGAAGGGACATGGTGCTTGTGGAGGGAGGTTGAACAGGAGGCGCTGGAAGGAATCCAAGACAGGCGTGTGCATGGTGGGGTTAAGTGATGGATCAATAGCTGCTTCGTGTTGCAAGAACGAAGCCGTAATGGAAGGAGAAGAGACAGTTGGATCCATGATGATGGCAGCAAGAAGCAGGGATTAACTAAAAAAAGGAAAAGAAGGAAACGAAGCAGGATCACAGAGCTGTTAGGCAAGGAGCTCTGATACCATGATAGATAAACAGATGAGAGGTAAACTGGAGAGACAACAGGCTTCCACACCCGGTGGATTGCTTGGATGCGTATATTTATAGAGCAGAGGAATACAGAGGAATTATACACATTATTCAATTCTTGACATATATCCATCCACTGGATGTACACGGATTCTATGTAACTGAAGTCTCTTCCATGTGGGATTGCTCAGAGTTGATAACTCCTTGCGGAGAGGAGTCACAACCTCCTAATAATGAATGATCGATGCCTACGTTATGATGCCATGTTTTAGCTGAATGAATTTGGAGTCCGTCAATCATAAAACTCTTGAGTAATGCTATCTTTTAGGCTTCCTGTAAGTGATTTTAAAGGTTTACTATAAGTGATATGAAGGTTTCATGTAAGAGATATATAGACTTACTGTAAGTGATATAAATACTTACTGTAAGTGATATAAAGACTTTCTGTAAGTGATAATAAAAACTTACTGTAAGTGATATGAAGACTTTCTGTAAGAGATATGTAGACTTAGTGTAAGTAATATCAAAGACTTACTGTAAGTGATATAAAGACTTCCTGTAAGTGATATTAAAGACTTACTGTAAGTGATATGAAGGCTTCCTGTAAGAGATATGTAGACTTAGTGTAAGTGATATCAAAGCTTACTGTAAGTGATATAAAGGTTTCCTGTAAGTGATATTAAGACTTATTGTAAGTGATATGAAGGCTTCCTATAAGAGATATGCAGACTTAGTGTAACTGATATCAAAGCTTACTGTAAGTGATATAAATGCTTCATGTAAGTGATATTAAGACTTCATACTGTAAGTGATATAAAGGCTTTCTGTAAGAGATATGTAGGCTTAGTGTAAGTAATATTGAAGGCTTACTGTAAGTGATATGAAGGCTTCCTGTAAGAGATATGTATACTTTGTGTAAGTGATATCAAAGCTTACTATATATAAACGATATATACACTAACTGTAATACATGTAAGTGTACATAGGGAAAGTCCAAAAGAAGGAAGAGCAAAATAGGAAAAAGTTGATGCTAAAAGGACATCTAGTCTTCCAAGACTTATAAATGCTGAAAAACCAAAAGTAGAGACTAGAAATTAAACAACACAAAAAGAAAGGACTAATATGACTTCTGGTCTTCTGATAGTACTGACTTTAAATTATGTCTAACCTCTAACAATAACTTCTAATTAATTTTCCCTATTTTTATTCCTAGGGATTGGGTTTATCAGAAGACCACTGGCCACCATTGTTGCTATCTTAACAGGCTTTAGCATTGCACTGCTGAACGATAAGCAAGTATTCCTATCTTGAAACAGGGTTTTATGCGCCAATCTAAATATAGATCGCCTAAATGTTGATTCTGTTATTGCCTTAACTTGTGTCTAGCTAACATGTGTCTTATGACTACCTTAAGAAGGATATATCTAGTATGATCTCGGGATGAATTTTCGAGTCAAGGTGACTATGATTATTTAGCTGTTGTGATAAATAATCTCTGAATTGTGGTTTCACCAGAGATTCATATGATTTACGAAAAATATTATACACATTTTCTACTAGAAATATGGAGAATGTCCATAGTATTACAATTTTAGTGCGATAAATGTTGCATTTTTGAGCCAAAAATGACGTCTTACATATCGAGGTAGTAGCGTCGAGTGTCTCAGAATGCTGATTTTGAACTGTGATTTTATGAACGGTTTCGATAACCAAGTAGAAAGTTATGCCCATTTAACTGAAGGGGTGTCATCCTCGATGACATCATGTGCCTACAATCATGCTCTCGGAGATGAATTTTGACATCAGAGTAAAAATCTCCTAATTCGACTTAGTGATGACCAACTCAAATTGTTGACTCCTAATTAGGGTCTCAAAAACGGTTCCAATCATCGAGTCAAAAAAATATTTATGTTTTATTGAAGAGGTGTGATAACTAATCGTATCATGTACTTATATTAATGCTACAGGAAGGAATACAGGTCTCAGAACGAAATTTCCTGAAACATGCATCACATCGAGCATCTTAGAGTGTCGATTTCGAATTGCGATCTTATGCGCGATTTAGATTCCCGAGCCAATAGGTCTGACCATTTTTACTGAATGGGTGAGAATAAGTCAGAAAGGGTAAATATATTATCGATGGTCATGGACTTATATTTATGACCTCAAGTGAAATTCTCAAGCCAAGATGATCACAAATTTTCAACCATTGTGATAGGTAGACTTCGAATTGTGGCTTCCCCAGAGATTCGTATGCTTAAAGAAAAATTTACACAAATTTTTATGCTAAAAATGTGAAGAATGCCCATTGGAATTGCAATTTTAGTGTGAGAAACAAATGATTTTTAAGCCGAAAATGACGTCTTAGGGCTGGAGGAAGTAAGAGGTGCCGAGTGTCGTAGAGTGCCGATTTTAAACTGCATTCTTGTAAGCTATTTCGATAACAAAAAAAAATGCTCGTTTAACCGAAGGACTGTCATACTCAATGTGATCGTGTGCCTACAATCGTATGCCCATATAGGAATTTGGGAATCTTAGTAGAAATCTCCAAGTCCAACATAATGATGACCAATTTGAAGTGCTGACTCTGAATTGTTGTTTTGGAAGCGGTTATGATTGCGGGGCAGAAGAAATATTCATGTTCTATTGAAGGGATTTGACAATCGGTCGAAACGTATATTTATATTCACACTCTAGAAGAAATTCGGACCTTGAAATGTAATTTCATAAAACTAGCTTCATGTCTACCATCTTGAAGTACTGATGCCAAATTATGGTTCTATGAGTGATTCCAATCGATCCCCGAGTGAAAAGTTCTGGCCGTTTTTAAAGGAGTGAGAATAAGTTAGAAGGGGTGAATATATCACCGATGGCCAT
Organism: Colocasia esculenta; assembly: GCA_014218235.1. Taxonomy (NCBI): domain Eukaryota; kingdom Viridiplantae; phylum Streptophyta; class Magnoliopsida; order Alismatales; family Araceae; genus Colocasia; species Colocasia esculenta. The sequence goes on from CM024757.1 coordinate 3,767,594, forward strand.
GTACATAAATTTCTGACCTTGGGAGAAATTCTCGAGTCGAGATGACCATAATTTTTTGGCTGTCATGATAGGTAGGCTATGAATTGCGGCATCTCTAGGGATTCATATGCTTGAATAAAAATTTATGCATATTTTTCTGTTAGAAACGTTGAGAACGCCCACTAGAATTGTATTTTTAGTGGGAGAAATGAATGAATTTTTAGTTAGAAATGACATCTTACAGATGGAAGCTGTAAGAGGTATCTAGTATCTCAGAGTGCTGATTCCGAATTATAGTCTTATAAGTAATTCCAGTAACCGAGTAAAGCATTATGTCCCTTTAACTGAAGGGGTGTCATACTCGATGAGATTGTTTGCCTGCAATCGTGCTTTCGGAGAGGAATTTGGGCACCTGAGTAGAAATCTCCGAGTCCAACTTAGTGACAATTGACTCGAAATGTCAACTCCAAATTGGGGTCTCAGAAGTAGTTCCTATTGCCAGGCTGAAGAAGTATTCCCATTTTAGTGAATGGGGTGTAATAATTGATCGAATTATGTACTTATATTCACACTCCGAAGAGGAATTCAGACCTCGAAATGACATTTCATGAAACTGGCCTTACGTCAACCATCTTGGAGTGCCAATTTCAAATGTAGTCTTATGAGCAATTCTGATTATCGAGTGAAAAGTTCTGGTCATTTTTACCAAAGGGGTGAGAATAAGCAAAAATGGATGAATGTATTGCCGATGGTCATGTACTTATATTTATGACATTGGGAGAAATTCTCGAGTCGAGATAATCACAATTTTTCCGCCGTTGTGATAGGTAGACTCTGAATTGTGGCTTCTCTAGGGATTCGTATGATTGAAGAAAAAATTAAGCACATTTTTCGGCTAGAAACATGGAGAATGCCCACTAGAATTGTAATTTTAGTGTGAGAAATGAAGTAATTTTAAGTCGGAAATGATGTCTTAGGGCGAAGGAAGTAAGAGGCCTCTCAGAGTGCTAATTCCGAATTGTAGTCTTATAAAGAATTCTAATAACCGAGTAGAAATTTATGCTCGCTTAACCGAAGGGGTGTCATACTAGACGAGATCGTGTGCCTGCAATTGTGTTCATGGTGAGGAATTTGGACATCGGAGTAGAAAATTTTGAGTCTGACCTACTAATGACCAACTCGAAGTATTGACTCTGAATTGGGGTCTTAGAATTGTTTCAATCACTGGGGAAGAAATATTCACGTTTTACTAAAGGGGGTGTGATAATCGATTGAATCGTGTACTTATATTCATGCTCCGGGGAGGAATTTGGGCCTCAGAATGTAATTTCACAAAATTGGCCTTACGTTGGCCATTTTGGAGTGTTGATTTCAAATTGTGGTCTTATAACTGATTTCGATCTCTGAGCGAAAAGTTTTGGCCGTTTTTATCGAAGGGGTGAATATATCGCTGATAGTTGTATACTTATATTTACAACTTCAGGAGAAATTCTCGACCCGAGATGAACACAAATTTTTGGTTGTCGTGATAGATAGACTCCCAATTGTGGCATCGCCAGGGATTCATATGAACAAAGAAAAATTACATATATTTTTCTTCTAGAAACCTGGAGAATGCCCACTAGAATTATAATTTTTGTGTGAGAAATGAAGGATTTTTGAGTTGCAAATGATGTCTTATGGCCAGAGGCAATAAGAGGCGTTGAGCGTCTTAGAGTACCGATTGCGAATACTACCCTTATATATGATTCCGAGAATTGAGTAGAAAGTTATATCAGTTTAACTAATGGGGTGTCATGCTCGATGATATCGTGTGCTTGCAATCGTGCTCTCGGAGAGGAATTTGGGCACCAGAGTAGAAATCTTTGAGTTCGACCTCATGACGGCCAACTCGAAGTGTTGACTCTAAATTGGGGTCTCAGAAGCAGTTCTGATTGCAGGGCTGAAGAAATATTCACGTTTTATTGAAAATGTATCATAATTGATTGAATCGTGTATTTATATTCACGCTCTGGATAGAAATTTGGGTCTTTGAGCGCAATTTTGTGAAACTAGTCTCACGTCGACCATCTTGAAATGCGGATTCTGAATTTTGATCTTATGAACGATTTTGATCCCCAATCGAAAAGTTTAGTCCATTTTTACTAAATGGGTGAGACTAAGTCAGAGCGGGTGAAGATATCTCCGATAGTCGTGTACTTATATTTATGACCTCAGGAGGAATTCTCGAGCTAAGATAATCACAATTTTTCTGCTACTGTGATAGGTAGACTACAAATTTTGACTTCGCTAGGATTTGCAAGATCGAAGAAAAATTTATGCATATTTTTCTACTAGAAAGTATTGGCCCACGGTAGCACAGTTGGAGTCACCTGGGGGGGGTGAATAGGTTGATGCAAAAAAGTAGATACAAATCAAACATTCTAAATGATCAGTTAATGAATATAATCGTGTGCAATAAATATTAAGAGAGCGGAAGCAATCACACAGAAAGAACACAACAAATTTATTCTAGTTTGACACTTTCCCAATGGAAGTCCTATGTCGAGTCCCCAAGCAAACTCTTGATATTTTACTAATCGGGGAACAACCCCCCCAGTAGGCATACAACACCCTACAACCCGTTGGTCTTCTTCTCTTTCCAGGCAAGAATGAAGCCCACTTCTTTTATAGGCTCAAAAGAAAACATACTCTAATTCCAGGTGTGAGCACACCCACTATTTAACCTCAACTGGGTGATTATTTTTAGAGATCAAAAGCTAATTTGCTGGTACAAACCCCAACACAGTTTCCACTAGTACAAACCCCTACTAGTCTTCCCACACAAGGGAAACTGCCCCACAGTTAATGTCTCTATACATACTGATGAAAAGCTATGTAAAAGCACTAAGTAGAGCACACAGATTAAAGAGAATGAGAATTAGGAATCAATGATTGCGTGCTGCTTCAACAAGCTAATAATGAGTGTTTTGTTGTTGAAGAGTACTTTGGAATGTTCCTTCTTGTTGACAACTTTTCTGAATGCTTGTTTGCTAAAGGAGGAAAATCAGATCTTTGATTATAGCAAGGTGTTGAAGGATTTGATTGCTTCTTTGGATAGGCTCGAGTTTTTTCCTCTCTTTTCTTTGAGTGTACATGTGTTTTTAGGATCCTCACTAGATGTACATTCTATGAGGAGATTTCAGGGTTCTCACCTTATCTTTTGCTTTAAAATTCTACTATCTCTCTCTCTCTCTCTCTCTCTCTCTCTCTATATATATATATATATATATATATATATATATATATATATATATATTGTCGTTGAGACTTTCTTCCATTTGTCTTCTTGTCTTGTTGGCTTAGGAATAGGAGAACACTTGGTCTTGTTTATCTGTCCGTTAGGCACAAGCTCTTTTTTGTTGTCTCTATGTAAGTTAGCCATTACACCCATAGTAGACGCGAGATTTGGCCCATCCCCGTGTGGTTCATGGCCCAATAAGTTGTTTTTGACCGCTTGTTGACTTGCCTCGGATCCCATGTTAACGTCAACATCGATTGCCGTTGACTCCATGCTGACAGCACAGTCCCTTGACGTCGACTCCAGTTGATGTCTGTATGGGGTTGCGGCAGCATCGATTGACGTCAACCTGGGTTTACCTGGTCTGCACACCTGCCTGAGATTCTTGCCCAATTGCGCCCTTATCTCGGCCATGCAACGCATGGGGCCATTCCAATAGGAAAATGGGCCACCTTGGCATCCCCTTGACCCAGTAAAAGAGAGTTGCGCACTACGACACCGTTTCCTGTGTGTTGTACAGAGTGTGTGTGCTTACGTACTTAGCTTTACTTTCTGTGCTGTCTAGTAGTGTTGTTATCGGTGGGGGTTAGTTGCCCTACTGGGTCTCTTCCTTGAGACTCACTCCCTTTTCCCTTCTGGTGGTTTGTGGTCGGCTCCTGAGTTAGCGGAGCCGTGTCTCTCCGGAGCAGGTCTTCCTTTACTGTTGTGAGTAGTACTTGCCTTTGTACTTACTGTACTCTTACTTCTATGTTGACTCTGAGTTATGTTAGTTTTAATTGTTTTAATTTATTACGTGTTCATTTACTTATATGTTCTCCTCAAACACTCTTTTCTTACCCTTCCGAACTTGTCTCGTGGGTTAGCGAGTCAGGGTTCGGGTTACTGTTTGTTACTGGTAATGCAGATCTTGGGTCGTTACATAAAAAGAGGGCTAAAAGAATAGTTAGTGAAGCTAAGTCCAATGCGTTTGAAGAATTATATAATAAATTAGGAACTTGAGAGGGAGAAAAAGACATATTTAAACTTGATAAATTAAGAAAAAGGAAGAGTAGAGATCTAGATCATGTTCGTGCATTAAGGACGAACATCAAAAGGTTTTAGTTAAGGATCTAGAGGTTAAAGAGAGATGATATAACTATTTTCAAAAAATTACTTAATGGAAATTGTTTTAAGGTTGTCTCTTTAGAAGAGAATCAAGAGTCAACAAAATTTGATAATTATCATTATTTCAACCGTATTAAGATGTCAGAAGTGGGTAATGCTTTAAGAAAAATGAAATTGGGCAAGGTCTTAGGACCGGATGGCATACCTATTGAAGTGTGGAAAGGTTTAGGAGACATTGGTATTAAATGGTTAGCTAAAATTTTCAATAAAATTTTGAAGGAGTGGAGAATGCTAGAAGAATGGAGAAAAAGTGTTGTAGTTCCTTTCTATAAAAATAAGAGGGATATTCAAAGCTGTAATAATTATCGTGGAATTAAGCTTATGAGTTACACTATGAAATTTGGGAAAGAGTAATCATGAATTGAATGTGATGTATGACTATTGTATCAGAAAATCAATTTGTTTTTATGTCTAGTAGATCTACTATACAGAAGCTATTTTCTTATTGCCACAGTTAATGGAGAAGTATAGAAATGTGAAGAGATTTATATGGTTTTTCTTGATTTGGAGAAGGCGTATGATTGAGTACCGAGAGATTTGATTTAGTGGGCATTAACAAAGAAGGGAGTCTCTCAAGGATATGTTGACTTGATTTAGGATATTTATAAGGTGCTACTACTAGTGTGAGAACTATTCTGGAGAGACTAGTGAATTTTAATTCACTAAAGGTTTGCATCAAGGTTCTACCCTAAGTCCGTATCTATTTGCTCTGGCTTTAGATGAGGTAACAAAACATTTGCATGATGATATCCCTTGGTGTATGCTCTTTGTGGATGATATTGTCTTAATTGATGAGAGTATTGATGGTTTAAATGCTAAGCTAGAAGTTGGAGGCATGTTTTAGAGTCTAAAAGTTTTAAAATTAGTAGGAGTACGTAAGTCTGAGTTTATGCATTGTAATTAAAGTAATCAAAGTTTGCTTCAAGGAGATATGGTTCAAATTGATGGTCAAAATATTCTAAGAGTAGTAGCTTTCGATATTTGGGATCTATCATCCAAGAGAATGGGGAGACATATGACGATGTGGCACACATGATTAAGACATGTTGGCTATAGAGAAGTGCATCAGGAGTCCTCTATGATCATCGTATGCCAGTGAAACTTAAAGAAAAGTTTTATAGAACGACAGTGAAGCTTGCTTTATTATATGGCACCGAGTGTTGGGCAGTGCGAAAGGAACACGTTAACAAATATGTGTAGCAGAAATGAGGATGTTGAGATGGATGTGTGTAAGACTAAGAAAGATAAGATTAAGAATGAGCGCTTCTGTGAGGATTTGGGGATAGCTCCAATTGATAGAAAAATGAGAGAAAATAGACTTACATAGTTTGGACACGTGTATCGTCGCCTTAACTCGACGCCGGTTAAAAGATGTGACCACATTTTAGTGGATGCTAGTAAAAGAGCTAGGGGAAGGCCTAAAATGAGATGATGCGATGTTATTAGGAAGGATTTTGATTTCTTGAGTTTAAACACGACTATAGCACTTGATAGAAATCTTTGGCAGAAAATGATTCATGTAGCCGACTCCAAATAATAGGACAATATTCTGATGATGATGATGATGATTTAAAATATATAATACGTGCGCATAATTATGCATACGCACACCGACAAGACGTCATTCAATTTAAAGTTACGAAACTGAAATCTAAGACCACCATAATTCTCAAAAAAATATGTTGATTCTAGATATGAGATTATGAGAATTATTAATGCACGAATAATGAGATTAATTTGATTTATAATTTTTAGTGTTAAAAAATAAAATCATCATAAATTTTATTATATTCTATTTAACTTATGTTTAAAATTTCATCATGATTGGATATCGTTTAGACATAAAATTATAATCTCTAATAAATCTAAATGAATTAATTTGATTTTTTTAAAATAGTTATGATGTATCTTACTCTCTATGTTTTCGGTTAACATGTTAAATATTATAAAATATATAAAAGTTATATTTTAAACTTTATTATATGTAAAAAAATATAAATATTAATAAAATTATACATAAATATTAATATAAGAATATGACCGATTTCTATTTTTCTATTTTTTAAAAACAAAGTCAGATCGGGAGATAGAAGGCGGGAAAAGAAGAGGGGGGGGGGCGGGGGTGAAGGAGCAACCAACTGAAGACTTGCGAAATCGGGAGGTGGAGAGAGCTCTAATTTTTTAAAAACCTTCTAGACATGGCGCGTCAGGATAAGTGACTGTTCACACTTCTATCGATCCTGCGGGTTATTGGAACATGCTTGCATGTATGCATGCAGGTCAGCTTTGGATGGGATAGGCCTCGTAGCGGAGCTGGCAGTCGTCGCGGACGGCTTCCGCGCCGATGCTGGTGCCGCAGTTGTCCCTTATGAGCGTCAAGCAGGCATCGATGCATCTCTGGCAGTCGCGGGGGCCGAGATGGATCGAGCACTTGGCGTGCCCGTACACCGGTTCACTGCCTTCGGAGACATTGTAGTAATCGTAGCCTTGCTGAGCAGGGGTGTTCTTCCACAGGTCCACTGTTACGTCGATTACATGTTGACCGTAGGTGCTGCCTCTGGCGTAGCTCTGAGTGTTGCACCTGGTCGTGGGATCGGCGTCCACGCCCAGCATCGTATGATCACCCCCCAGAAGCAGTAGCATCATCATCGTCGTCGGCAACAATAACCCGGCGCGCATTGCATTTGTCGTAGGAGCCATATTCTCTCTGTTCCTCCCTTACTGCAAAGATCGGATGTTTTTGACAAACGAGAGGCTAGCATGTATATATAACGTTCTGTGGTGCGTACAAGCATATATGCATATGTATGTGCGCATGGAGAGTTCCGACTAGCAGAGACGACGAAAAGAATTTATAACACGATGGTCCGCATTGGTTTTCTCACGGCCAGCTATAAAACAACTAGGGAGCGATCATATATAGGAGCCTTGTAGGAGAGCCTCGGTTTTCTCTGCATCGGTGAGTACGTATCAAGCCCTCGATTGGTTTAAGCGGAGGAGGGGCTCGACGTTTGGTGTTTCGCTACATTGTAACGACGAGCCTTAAGATCTCCGTTGCTGCCGGGGGGGGGGGGGGATCATGGCCTCCTTTTGAAATGATGCGTAGCCTTAGAAGCTTAGTGTTACTGTTATAGTAACATAGCTCGGCTCCGGCCGAGGTGACCGTTGAGGCGTTTCTCGCCAGACGGAGCCGAGACGACCAAGTCGATGGATCCCTTTGAGGCGCGCTTGGCCGATGTGTGACGTTGCTCCCGACGTCCCGACCTGACCTGCAAAGCCCGTCGAGTGGACTCGGCGGGGAGACACTCCGACACTCAAGACAGTTGCTAGCCGAGCAGAATGGCCTAGCGTGGGGGAGAATAGCGTACCTTGGCCTGTGGAGCGTCTACCCTTTATATAATGTTAGGACATGTACGTGTGAGCTGGACGAGCCGCCAATCTCGCTGGGAGTTACCGAGATTCCCACCGGATTGGGTGCCGTTGCTTCTGCTGAGTTGCGATGATCGTGGTTGCCACCTGTAGGTCTGATCGCTGAGATCGTGGCCTTAATGGCCGTGACTGGCGGTTCCGCGAGTCTTGGCGGTTTCCTTGTTTGTCCGTTGACCCCGTAAGGACTGATGGGACGCGCGAGGACGCCGAGCTCTAGGTCGGCGTGGCCTGAGCTTTGACAACCCGAGGTGTCCAACGAGATTATTTGAGGATGTTACGAGAATGCTCGGGTCGAGATGTAGACGGGCCCGCCAGGGCCGAGCTGCAGATACTGAGGTCGGGTGACCCAAGCTGTTGCTGATTTGGACCATAGACAAGATGTCGGCCAATGGCCTTACTGAGGTCGGATGACCCGAGATCCGAGCTGATGGGAATGCCCTGATCAGGTCGGACGTCGCCCTTCTCGTTGACTGCCGAACCGGACTGGTTTTCATCCGAGGTGAGGTCCATGCCAATCAGCCAAAGCTGCTGAATGTCGGGCTATCCTCAGAAGTGGTCGACTACACTCGGGGTTAGCCGACCTGCTTGGAAACCCCCGTAACACTTAGGTATGTCGTTTTTGTATTTTGGTAATATTAAATGGTTAAGGCCGACCATAGCTAGCAACTCGGCCCGACCAAAGTAAGATTTTGGTACTACAACTTAGTGGTAAAGATCACTGGCTGGCCAAAATATAAACCACGTGTCCAGTGATTGATCCCTGGGCGTATCCCACCCAAACCCCACAGATGTCCACTGCACTAGGCGCAGGGACAACCGACCAAAGTAATTAGTTATATGAGGTCGGTTCGAAGTTGTATATATTTTCAACTTGGATATCAACGGATTAGATGTGTAAGAGTGAGACATGATCATGAGCAGTGTTGGACCGAGATAGCCCCACCATAAATTAATGGCGAATTAAGGCCGGTAGAGAATGCCCACGAGTTAAGTCAAGTTTGGGAGAGCATCTACGATCTCACATTGTAATGGGCCAATTGGACGAGCAAAACAATGGACCATGCATGACGCCCACATGCCACATCCCTCCCCCTCATTGTAATGGTTGGTCAAGGCCCACTCCCCCTCGACTTAGGGTGCGTACACAATTGGCCCATGATCTCCACCTAGAGGGGCGACAGAGGAGATGGCCAACGACACAACAGGTGATGGTTCCCATCTTTAGAGGCGTTCCTCCGAAGGGATATAAAAGTAATGTGATAGGCACAAGTAAGAGGGAGGCCACTAAACAACTCTCAGCGAAACCTCTACTCCCATTTACTCCTCCTCTCTCTCTCCCCTCTTGCTTTCCACTGTTCTTAACTTGCCATTAGATGGTCGACCCCTGATAACCAATCCTTGTACTAGACTTCTTCGTAGGTCCGATCAAAAGGAGATGTCTTCGTTCCCCCACAACTCCAAAAACACTCGGGCAACATCTATCTCTGACAACATCTAAAGTTGGCCCATCATAGCCTTTGTTGGTCTAAAAAGATCCATCCTCAACACATTAATTTCTGCAGTGTTTCATACAATTGTAGTGAGCAAGTCGTAGTTATAATTGAGTTCGTGAAAATATTCATTAAAGATTTGCTACTCAAGAATATTTAAAAGAATCAATCTTATGCAATCATTTTCAGTATTACGATAAAATTTCAATTGGACTCAATGTTGATTAAAAATTAGTCAACCCTCCAACTCCACCACGCTTCGGCAACATAGCCAGGTTCTCCTGGCTATCACTCCCCCATTTCAGCCACGGTCACCCTCTTGTCGAGGTGTATCAGACTCCCTATTGGCGTTAAGGCTGCAACACCATGGGGTCGTGATTGAGGCTCCGGTGTGGACACCACTACTTCGACCTCCACCACTACTGCTTCTCCTACATGAGGGATCAACCCTACTTCTTGGAGCACATAGGGCACAATTGCTACCCGCTAGTGGCACCGAACGAGTGGAGTTCAGTGCAATGTCTGCGGCTGCAATGTCGAGTGCTCGCCGACAAGCACCATGATGTATTACGTATGGGATGTGTCTAATGCACTCACCCACCAACTCTACGTGCAATTTCTGCATCAAGAAAGGGGAATAATCAGGGTGGCTTATCGTGTGGGAGGAAAGGTAAGTGAGATCGTTGGTGTTAATCGCTGGCACCATTGAGATGGGTGGGTACCTCTTGGGTGCAGTAGCAGGCCAACGGTGAGGTGGGCGAGGCTGCCTCCACGACGGTGGAAATGTTGCCGATGCTATCTCTGATATATCTAGGGTGGAGGGCATGCATTATGGGGCATTCTTCATGGCGGAGACTGGCTGCGGCAGCGGCGGCAGCGATGGAGATGCCGATGGTCTCATCGGTGGAGTCACAGACATTTTAGGGGCATTGAGCAACTAGTAGGTGGGTGATTAATTGATACACATTTAAGTATACACATTAATAACTCTTACTTGATCTAGGTTCATGGATATCACAAAATATTAGAACATAATACACTTGGGCTATATCTCTTTTCCTATTGTCCTTATCAAGATCAGCCAATATCACATGAACAGGTGTTAAGCCTTCCCTTTGAATTTCTCATGTATAAGGAAACAACATGCAGTAGCCGATCTAGTGATGATCGACTCAAAGTGTTGACTTCGAATTCGGGTCTTGAACGGTTCCCATCACCGGGCCAAAAAAATTATTCTTATTTTATTGAAGGGGTGTGATAATCAGTCGAATCATGTACTTATATTCATTCTCTGAGACGGAATTTGGACCTCAAAATAGAATTTTGTGAAACTGAGCTTATGTTGACCATCTGGGAGTACCGATTTAGAATTGTGGTCTTATGAGCAATTTTGATCCTTGAGTGAAAAATTATGGCCGTTTTTATTGAGGGGGTGAGAATAAGTCGGAAAAGATGAATATATCGCCGATGGTTGTATACTTATATTGACGACTTCAGGAGGAATTCTCGTGTCGAGATGTCCAAAAATTTTCAACCATCATGATAGGGATATGCCTAATTGTGGCTTCACTATTGATTCATCTGATCGAAGAACACAAATTTTTATGCTATAATATGGAGAACGCCCAATAGAATTGAAAATTAATGTGAAAATGAAGGATTTTTTAGTTGAAACAACATCTTCCAACTGGAGGCACTAGGAGGCTTCAACATCTTGGAGTGTCGATTCTGAATTGTGGTCTTATACGTCATTCCAATGGCCAATCAGAAAGTTATGCATGGGGTTGACTCCATGCTGACAGCACAGTCCCTTGACGTCGACTCCAGTTGACGTCTGCATGGGGTTGGCGGCAGCATCGATTGACGTCAACCTGGGTTTACCTGGTCTGCACACCTGCCTGAGATTCTTGCCCACTTGCGCCCTTATCTCGGCCATGCAACGCATGGGGCCATTCCCAACAGGAAAATGGGCCACCTTGGCATCCCCTTGACCCAGTAAAAAGAGAGTTGCGCACTACGACACCAGTTCCTGTGTGTTGTACAGAGTGTGTGTGCTTATGTACTTAGCTTTACTTTTTGTGCTGTCTAGTAGAGTTGTTATCGGTGGGGGTTAGTTGCCCTACTGGGTCTCTTCCTTGAGACTCACTCCCTTTTCCCTTCTGGTGGTTTGTGGTCGGCTCCTGAGTTAGCGGAGCCGTGTCTCTCCGGAGCAGGTCTTCCTTTGCTGCTGTGAGTAGTACTTGCCTTTGTACTTACTGTACTCTTACTTCTATATGTGACTCTGAGTTATGTTAGTTTTAATTGTTTTAATTTATTGCGTGTTCATTTACTTATATGTTCTCCTCAAACACTCTTTTCTTACCCTTCCGAGCTTGTCTCGTGGGTTAGCGAGTCAGGGTTCGGGTTACTGGTTGGTTACCGGTAATGCAGATCTTGGGTCGTTACATAAAGAGGGTTAAAAGAATAGTTAGTGAAGCTAAGTCCAATGCGTTTGAAGAATTATATAATAAATTAGGAACTTGAGAGGGAGAAAAAGACATATTTAAACTTGATAAATTAAGAAAAAGAAAGAGTAGAGATCTAGATCATGTTCGTTGCATTAAGGACGAACATCAAAAGGTTTTAGTTAAGGATCTAGAGGTTAAAGAGAGATGATATAACTATTTTCAAAAATTACTTAATGGAAATTGTTTTAAGGTTGTCTCTTTAGAAGAGAATTAAGAGTCAACAAAATTTGATAATTATCATTATTTCAGCCGTATTAAGATGTCAGAAGTGGGTGATGCTTTAAGAAAAATGAAATTGGGCAAGGTCTTAGGACCGGATGGCATACCTATTGAAGTGTGGAAAGGCTTAGGAGACATTGGTATTAAATGGTTAGCTAAAATTTTCAATAAAATTTTGAAGGAGTGGAGAATGCTAGAAGAATGGAGAAAAAGTGTTGTAGTTCCTTTCTATAAAAACGAAAGGGATATTCAAAGCTGTAATAATTATTGCGGAATTAAGCTTATGAGTCACACTATGAAAATTTGGGAAAGAGTAATCATGAATTGAATGCGATGTATGACTATTGTATCAGAAAATCAATTTGGTTTTATGCCTAGTAGATCTAATATACAGAAGCTATTTTCTTATTGTCACAGTTAATGGAGAAGTATAGAAAGATGTGAAGAGATTTATATATGATTTTTCTTGATTTGGAGAAGGCGTATGATTGAGTACCGAGAGATTTGATTTGGTGGGCATTAACAAAGAAGGGAGTCTCTCAAGGATATGTTGACTTGATTCAGGATATTTATGAGGTGCTACTACTAGTGTGAGAACTATTTCTGGAGAGACTCGTGAATTTTAAGTCACTAAAGGTTTGCATCAAGGTTCTACCCTAAGTCCGTATCTGTTTGCTCTGGCTTTAGATGAGGTAACAAAACATTTGCATGATGATATCCCTTGGTGTATGCTCTTTGTGGATGATATTGTCTTAATTGATGAGAGTATTGATGGTTTAAATGCTAAGCTAGAAAGTTGGAGGCATGTTTTAGAGTCTAAAAGTTTTAAAATTAGTAGGAGTAAGTCTGAGTTTATGCATTGTAATTATAGTAATCAAAGTGTGCTTCAAGGAGATATGGTTCAAATTGATGGTCAAAATATTTCTAAGAGTAGTAGCTTTCGATATTTGGGATCTATCATCCAAGAGAATGGGGAGACATATGAGGATGTGGCACACATGATTAAGACATGTTGGCTAAAATAGAGAAGTGCATAAGGAGTCCTCTATGATCGTCGTATGCCAGTGAAACTTAAAGAAATGTTTTATAGAACGACAGTGAAGCTTGCTTTATTATATGGCACGGAGTGTTGGGCAGTGCGAAAGGACACGTTAACAAAATATGTGTAGCAGAAATGAGGATGTTGAGATGGATGTGTGGTAAGACTAAGAAAGATAAGATTAAGAATGAGCGCTTCTGTGAGGATTTGGGGATAGCTCCAATTGATAGAAAATGAGAGAAAATAGACTTACATAGTTTGGACACGTGTATCGTCGCCTTAACTCGGCGCCGGTTAAAAGATGTGACCAAATTTTAGTGGATGCTAGTAAAAGAGTTAGGGAAGGCCTAAAATGAGATGATGCGATGTTATTAGAAAGGATTTTGATTTCTTGAGTTTAAACACGACTATAGCACTTGATAGAAATCTTTGGCAGAAAAGGATTCATGTAGCCGACCCCAAATAATGAGACAATATTCTGATGATGATGATGATGATTTAAAATATAAATACGCGCGCATAATTATGCAAACGCACACCAACAAGACGTCATTCAATTTTAAGTTACGAAACTGAAATCTAAGACAACCATAATTCTCAAAAAAATGTGTTGATTTTAGATATGAGATTATTGAGAATTATTAATGCACGAATAATGAGATTAATTTGATTTAATAATTTTTAGTGTTAAAAAATAAAATCATCATAATTTTATTATATTCTATTTTAACTTATGTTTAAAATTTCATCATGATTGGATATCATTTAGACATAAAATTATAATCTCTAATAAATCTAAATGAATTAATTTGATTTTTTTAAAATAGTTATGATGTATCTTACTCTCTATGTTTTCCGTTAACATGTTAAATATTATTAAAATATATAAAAGTTATATTTTAAACATTATTATTATGTAAAAATATAAATATTAATAAAATTATATATAAATATTAATATAAGAAATATGACCGATTTCTATTTTTCTATTTTTTTAAAACAAAGTCAGATCGGGAGATAGAAGGCGGGAAAAGAAGAGGGGGCGGGGGTGAAGGAGCAACCAACTGAAGACTTGCGAAATGGGGAGGTGGAGAGAGCTCTAATTTTTTAAAAACCTTCTAGAGATGGCGCGTCAGGATGAGTGACTGTTCACACTTCTATCGATCCTGCGGGTATTGAGAAGATCCCAACTCGTTTTATAGTTTATTTGGGGGCCGGGAACATGCTTGCGTGTATGCATGCGGTCAGCTTTGGATGGGATAGGCCTCGTAGCGGAGCTGGCAGTCGTCGCGGACGGCTTCCGCGCCGATGCTGGTGCCGCAGTTGTCCCTTATGAGCGTCAAGCAGGCATCCATGCATCTCTGGCACTCGCGGGGGCCGAGATGGATCGAGCACTTGGCGTGCCCGTACACCGGTTCACTGCCCTCGGAGATATTGTAGTAATCGTAGCCTTGCTGAGCAGGGGTGTTCTTCCACAGGTCCACTGTTACGTCGATTACATGTTGACCGTAGGTGCTGCCTCTGGCGTAGCTCTGAGTGTTGCACCTGGTCGTGGAATCGGCGTCCACGCCCAGCATCGTATGATCACCCCCCAGAAGCAGTAGCATCATCATCGTCGTCGGCAACAATAACCCGGCGCGCATTGCATTTGTTGTAGGAGCCATATTCTCTCTGTTCCTCACTTACTGCAAAGATCGGATGTTTTTGACAAACGAGAGGCTAGCATGTATATATAACGTTCTGTGGTGCGTACAAGCATATATGCATATGTATGTGCGCATGCATGAGAGTTCCGACTAGCAGAGACGACGAAAAGAATTATAACACGATGGTCCGCATTGGTTTTCTCACGGCCAGCTATAAAAACAACTAGGGAGCGATCATATATAGGAGCCTTGTAGGAGAGCCTCGGTTTTCTCTGCATCGGTGAGTACGTATCAAGCCCTCAATTGGTTTAAGCGGAGGAGAGGATCGACGTTGATGTTTCGCTGGGCATATCCCACCCAAAACCCACAGATGTCCACTGCACTAGGCGCAGGGACAACCGACCAAAGTAAGTTATATGAGGTCGGTTCGAAGTTGTATTTTCAACTTGGATATCAATGGATTAGATGTGTAAGAGTGAGACATGATGAGCAGTATGGACCGAGATAGCCCCACCATAAGTTATGGCGAATTAAGGCCAGTAGAGGATGCCCACGAGTCAAGTTTGGGAGAGCATCTACGATCTCACATTGTAATCGGGCCAACTGGACGAGCAAAACAATGGACCATGCATGACGCCCACATCCCTCCCCCTCATTGTAATGGTGGTCAAGGCACATGATTCCACCTAGAGGGGCGACAGAGGAGATGGCCAAAAAACACAACAGGTGATGATTCCCATCTTTTAGAGGCGTTCCTCCGAAGGGATATAAAAGTAATGTGATAGGCACATGTAAGAGGGAGGCCATTAAACAACTCTCGGCAACTCTCAGCCAAAACTCTACTCACATTTGCTCCTCCTCCTCTCTCTCTCCCCTCTTGCTTTAATTCCACTATTCTTAACTTGCCATTAGATGGTCGACCCCTGATAACCAATCCTTGTACTAGACTTCTTCGTAGGTCCGATCAAAAGGAGATGTCTTCGTTCCCCCACAACTCCAAAAACACTCGGGCAACATCTATCTCTGACAACATCTAAAGTTGGCCCATCTTAGCCTTTGTTGGTCTAAAGAGATCCATCCTCAACATATTAATTTCTGCAGTGTTTCATACAATTGTAGTGAGCAAGTCGTAGTTATGTTGATCATCTGGGAGTACCGATTTAGAATGTGGTCTTATGAGTAATTTCGATCATTGAGTGAAAAATTATGGCCGGTTTTATAGAGGGGGTGAGAATAAGTCGGAAAAGATGAATATATATATCGCCAATGGTTGTATACTTATATTGACGACTTCAGGAGGAATTTTCGTGTCGAGATGACCAAAAATTTTCAACCATCATGATAGGGAGATGCCTAATTGTGGCTTCACTAGGGATTCATCTGATCGAAGAACACACATTTTTATGCTATAAATACGGAGAACGCCCAATAGAATTGCAAATTAAATGTGAAAATGAAGGATTTTTGAGTTGAAAACAACATCTTCCAACTGGAGGCACTATGAGGCTTCAAATATCTTGAAGTGTCGATTCTGAATTGTGGTCTTATACGTCATTCCATGGCCGATCATAAAGTTATGCCTACTTAACTGAATGACTACAATCGTGCCCACAGAGAAATTTGGACATCACGGTGGAAATCTCTGAATCCTACCTAGTGATGATTGACTCAAAGTGCCGAGTTTGAATTGGGGCCTTAGAAATGGTTCTAATCGCTGGGCAAAATAAGTATTTGCATTTTATTGAAGGGATGTGATAATCAGTCATATCACATACTTATTATGTACGATGTGGGAAGGAATTTTGATATCAAAATGGAATTTCATGAAATTGGACTCATGTTGACCATCTCGGAGTGTTGATTTCTAATTGTGGTCTTATGAGTGATTTCGATCCCCGAGCGAAAAGTTTTGGCCGTTTTTACTGAAGGGGTAAGAATAAGTCAGAAGGGGTGAGTATATCGCTGATAGTTTAATCCTTATATTTATGACCTCAGGAGAAATATTTGAGTAGAGATGACCATAATTTTTCAGCTGTCATGAGACTCCAAATTGTGGCTCTACCAGAGATTCTTATGATCAAAGAAAAATTTACGCACATCTTTTTGCTAGAAACATAGAGAACGATCAATAGAATTACAATTTTGGTGCGAGAAATGAAGGATTTTTTAGTCGAAATGAGGCATTGAGCCCAAAAGGAGTAAGAGGCATTGATCATCTCAAAGTGTTGATTCCAAATTGTGGTGTTATATGTGATTTCTATCGAAATTTGTACTTATTCATGCTCTGGGTAGGAATTTGGGCCTTGAAATGTAATTTCGTAAAACTAGCCTGACGTTGACCATCTTGCAATGTTAACTTCGAATTTTGGTCTTATGAGCAATTCTGATCGCCGAGCAAAAAGTTCTGGCTATTTTAATCGAAGGGGTGAAAATAAGTTAGAAGGGGTGAATATATCACCGATGGTTCTGTACTTATTGTAGGAAAATGTATAGGGGCATGAGATGTGTATAGCTGAAGAAAATTTAAAAACAAAGACACATTCCCCACAAGAACTTATCGAACTGGGATGATCGATGTCCTGGGCCATGACTTTCATGCAATCCATACAAGGGTGAAACTTTCTCACTTAG
Source organism: Colocasia esculenta (assembly GCA_014218235.1). Classification (NCBI taxonomy): domain Eukaryota; kingdom Viridiplantae; phylum Streptophyta; class Magnoliopsida; order Alismatales; family Araceae; genus Colocasia; species Colocasia esculenta. The sequence goes on from CM024757.1 coordinate 3,784,978, forward strand.
GGGAGCTTGTAGATCCTCTGACGTACGTGTAGAACTTGACCTGCCAGATGAAGGAGCTTATGTGACCTCCTCCCTCTAGTGGTGTCTATACGATGGTCTCCGGCAATGACTCCTTCTCCTCTCGTCGAAGTCTCCTCCCTTGTGCACGTCCAAGGCACAACAACAACAGAAACAACAGCTTCAACAAGAGTAGCAAGCAGCAAGAAGCTTCAGCAAGGAGAAGAAGAGCTTGGCCCTCTCTCTTCTCTTTCTCTTCTCTGCTAGGAATAGAACGAGAAAAAGAGAGAGAGATCTAGAGAGAGAGAGAGAGAGAGAGAGAAGAGAGAGAGAGAGAGAGAGAGAGAGAGAGGAGAGATCAGAAGGAAGAGAGTGAGAGAGGTCTATGAAGAGCTCAACTGAATTGATTAGAGACATGGGTCAATCAATTATGTCACCAAGAGTCTTGACGACATTCGATTTTATCTCTAGGACCATCTTGGCAAGTGACTGTCTTGTCTTTGTCTTTGGTCAAAAAATGGCTTATTGGATAACTCTTACCCAATCCTCTATCATCGTCGTGTCAACCATCTTTTGTGTGTGACCTCTAGCCCAATACCGAGTTGGCCGTGAGTTGCACCTGTCAGAACCTTTCTGACTTAGAACTCCTTCTGACTTAGTGAATTATTATCTCCATAATAATTCACTCTAGTCATTGACTATGGATGTACGTACCAAGCTACTATGCCATAGTTATCAGACAATACAGATGGATCAAATCCATTGGACCTTTCTACCCACAGGTGTACCGTGTACTTTTAGTCCTTCATCCAACTAATATCCTAGAGATCGTACGTAAGGCACACTACTACCAGGCCTATACGGAATCAATTTGATTCTCACTCTTATCAGATTCTCCCAGAGAACTCTTTTTCTCTCAATCGATTGACCTTGGCCAGAGATTTGTCTGAATAAAAACACATTGGATATTCCTCTCATGATATCGAGAGTGGATGGTCCTTTATTGACACACAATTACCTTCGTAAGGTTTGCTACCATTCCTAATAACTAGCTGTACTAGATCTGAAACTTTCAGACCTATAAGTCCGACATCAAAGAATAGAGTACTCAAACAAAACATCTTTGGTGTCTCAAGTCTAAAGACCAGTTATATTATTGGGACCACAGAAGTATAGAGAATGCTCACTATTGTGGCTTTGCTAATTTACGACCCGGTTGCAGCCCTAATTTACGACCTTGAGAGAAATTCTCGAGTCGAAATGACCACAATTTTTCAAACGTCGTGAAAGGTAGACTCCTTATTGTGGCTTCGCTAGGAATTCATATGATCGAAGACAAATTTACGCACATTTTTCTACTAGAAATATAGAGAACGCTCACTAGAATTGTAATTTGATGCGACAAATAAATGGTTTTTAAGTAAAAAATGGCATCTTATAGCTACAGACAGTAACCAGTGTTAAGCATATTGAAGTGTCAATTTCGAATTGTTATTTTATACGTCATTTCAATAATCGAGCAGAAAGTTACGTCTGTTTAACTGAAGGGGTGTGATATTCGATGAAATGGTGTGCCTGCAATTGTGCTCCCAGAGAGGAATTTGGGCACTAGACTAAAAATCTTCGAATCCTATCTAGTGACGTTCAACTCGAAGTGCCGACTTCTAACTAAGGTCTCAGAAGTGGTTCCGATTGTCGGGCCAAATAAGATTCACATTTTTCTGAAGAGGTGTGATAATCTGTGTAATCGTGTGCTTATATTCACTCTTCAGGGAGGAATTTGGACCTTGATTCGAAATTTCGTGAAACTTGGCTCACATTAACCTTCTAAGAATGTTGATTTCAAAATGTGGCCTTATAAGCGATTTCAATCTCCGAGCGAAGAGTTTTAGCCATTTTATCGAAGTGGTGAAAATAAGTTAAAATAGGTGAATATATCGCCAATGATCGTATATTTATATTTGTGACATCGGAAGGAATTCTCGAGTCGAGATGACCGTAAATTTTCAACTGTCATGAGATTCCAAAATGTGACTTCATCAGGGATTCATATGAACGAAGAAAATTTATGTATAATTTTTTTGTTAGAAATATGGATAAGATCGGCAAACTCGTTAAAAGAATAAGCAGATCCACATTGTTTTTTAGGGTGGCAGAGCCTGGTTGCCAATTCCACATTTTTTGAAGGGCAGCAAAGCCTGTTTGCCAATATTTAGAAGACATCCACCAACCACCACTTAGCCAGTTAATCCAACCTGAGAGGTGCCCGGCCCTCTCCTATGTTCTTGATGCTCCACCTCTTATCTGGCCAATTTTAGTCTGTTCTGGGCCTATTAGGACCAAGACAGTCAATCTTCTCTTCTGTTTTCGATTTCTTATTCTTATTTCTCTGATATGGATCTTTCTTAATTTGGGGTAGGATCTGTCTTTGGGGTTGGAATCAGATCGATTGGCCACTGCTGATCCTGACCCAGGCTGGATCAACTGTTCATACATTCCATTCTTCAGTTCTGTCATGGGTCAGAACTCAGAAGTATTGAATTTGGCTGGAGTCAAGTAGCTAATCATTTGATTACATTATTTGCTTTATAGAACATGGGTGTTCCTGGATGCCTGTCTCCACAGTCATCTGTACATTGAGTTAACAGATGTTCTCAAAATTGGCGAACATCTTGTTATTATCTATGTTGCAAAGCATCCCCATGCTTTCTAATGATGTGATCTCTGCCTGTTTAATTTATGGCTTAAGAAAGTCACATTCCTTCAAGACATTAATGGCAGACAATCAAAGATTTCTTCATTCATCAGCATGTTAATTTTTTCTTTGCAAACTAATGGGATTCTACTATTTAATTTACTTGATACTTGACATTTGTTTCACAACTTTGGAAGCTTTACTTTTCTTCACCAGGATATGCCCTTGGAAACTGACTGTGAACCTTGAAATGCATAGCAATGGCCTTGCTCTCTGTGGGCGTCTGGGACTTTTTTGGGATGTTACATTGAGCTAAGAGAAACACTTAGGGCGTGTCATGTGCCACGACCCACAGGAGTGTTAGCTAGGTTGGCCAGCGCATGGACGACGCATTGTGCCCGTTTGCGCATTGGCCAATCACAACGCAACTGCATGTGGGGCATGCGCATGCATTTCCGTCTGCAGTAAGTGTTTCTCTTGAACCAGACTGCGTAATTACCCAGGAAACTTCCCGACGAAGCTTAAATATACCTGTGTCTGCTGCAGCTGTGTTTTATTATTACCTGTAGGGTCCAAATGTTCATGAGTTCCGAGGATCGACACGTATTCGTGAGATCGGTACTTTGGTTTTTTTTTTTTTTCACCCCCTTTCTGGTGAAATGAAGATTGACAAGTATACATATGTGACACTTCAAAGCATGAGAATCGAATGCGGATATCCGCAGGATTCTGCTTGCACATGCCATAGGCCGAGCCCACGAGTGATGCCTGGAATCACTATCGATGTAGAGATGGCGAAGACGTGAAGTACCAGTGTTTTTTTTTTTCTGATACTTCTTCACAAGTAGTAGAACCGCGACCGTGAGTACAATTTATGTTCCCAGACACTTTTTTTTTTCCTTTTTGTAATGTTTCATGACTGAAATGTGTTTGCAGATGGAAGAGAATAAAGGTGGACAACAGAAAGAGAAGAAGCAGAGCCGCATGTGTTTTATATATATGCGGGAGAGCCCTCTCTTAGATAAATCACTACAGGTGATACAGATTACAACTAAGAACCCAGATAAACTACAACGTATATACGTACATAGATATAGATAACAATAGAAGAGAGTCCTTATGAACGCATGCTGCACCGGCTGTTGCATGGTTGAGGAGTACTCTTCGTCTGCATGGTTGCATGGGGACGTTCCACTTGATCCTTATCAATAACTTCGATCCTTTTATAACCCAACATTAACGATGAGGGCATTTGTTGGTTTATTTGGTGGGGGGGGGGGGGCATACATGCAGGTCAGTTTTGGATGGGATAGGGCTCGTAGCGGAGCTGGCAGGCGTCGAGGACGGCTTCCGCGCCGACGGTGCTGCCGCAGTTGTCGCTGATGAGCTTGAAGCCGGCACCGATGCAGCTCTGGCAGTCGGCGGGGCTGAGACCGATCGAGCACGTGGCGTGCCCGTACACCGGTTCACTGCCCCCGGAGGTACTGTAGTAATCGTAGCCTTGCTGAGCAGGGGTGGTCTTCCACAGGTCCAGTATTACGTAGATTACATGAACACCGTAGGTGCTGTCTCCGGCGTAGCTCTGAGTGTTGCACCTGGGCGTGGGATCGGCGTCCACGCCCAGCATCGTATGATCACCCCCCAGAAGCAGTAGCAGCATCATCGTCGTCGACAACAATAACCCGGCGCGCATTGCATTTGTTGTAGGAGCCATATTCTCTCTGTTCCTCCCCTACTGCAAAGATGGATGTTTTTGACAAACGAGAGGCGAGCATGTGTATATAACGTTCTGTGGTGCGTGCAAGCATATACACATATGTATGTGTGTGTGGAGAGTTCCTACTAACAAAGACGAGGAAAAGAATTTATAACACAATGCCCGCATTGGTTTCCTCACAGCCAGCTATAAAATAACCAGCGAGCGATCAGAGGAGCCTCGGTTTTCTCTCCATCGGTGAGTACGTCCCGAGAGGAAGTTGGGAGGCCAATGATACAGATAGGACCTCGGATGTTCGGGTACACCTCGTCCGCCAAGCAGATTCAAGGCCGATGGTCAGGTCGGACTAGGCCCGGCACAACTCGGGGAAGGCGAGGGCATAATCACGTGCTAACTCGAGCTGCTTATCCTCAAAAGCAAATGAAGAATCTCCATTCCGACCTTCACCGTAACAGTAACGTATTCATAAAGACCATCTAAAAGGTTACCCATGCAATAGTTGTGAGAATTGTTCGTAAGGCGAAAGATTTAAAGATCACGCTTCCGGTAAAGGTACAATCAACACGAGCTGACATGCCGTTTATATATAGTCGGGGTCAGATTAGTTGGCCTGTCTATGACCCTGACCCGCGGCAATCAAGGGCACATCTTTAGCAGGATTTCTAAGTTCACTCCACGAAAATCTCTCTCAAGGAACCCCTATAAAAATGTATGAACCTCCTTCATCTTGAGATACGCAATCTCTGAAACACAAAACTCTTGACCCTTAGCTTTCGAACTGATTTGATCGTCGAAATGTTTGCCCATCGAAGAGTCTCAGTGGTTTTGCAGGTCGAAAGCTTGGCAACTTCTACTTTGTCACTGCACCATCTCTTGGGTCTTCTCAACTTGAGCCAACCCCGTTACTCCAGTAGTAACAAGTACTTTGCTATTTTTTTTCACCCCCTTTTTTGGTGAAATGAAGATAAGTATACATATGTGACAGTGGAAATGAATTTTTATGGATCCATCACATATTTTAAAAATAAAAGTTATTTTATCATGTTCTCATGTGTGTAAATGCGTATTGCGAATTCGAGTATCGACGGATGTTACTTGAGCGACAGTGACGAGAGATGAACCCGCATTGCATAGCGCAGGCATGCCACTCGCCGAAGCGACAACATATTCTGCCTCCGAGAGTCGAAGGACTTTGGGTCTATTTGCGCACCGTCTGACTTCGTCAAACGAGAGTGAAAATCAGGTCGGGACCAAGATCCCGCCGTTGCCTAAGCGCAACGATGTTAATTACATCTCTTTAAAAAGAGAAAACCCTTGATTAATTACAGAATAAAGAGTCACGTGACATTAAGCGAAACATCCGATAAAAAATATGCGTAGAATGTAAATTCAATGGCGCCTAACGTGAGACGTCCAACATATAACACTCGACGTATTTTTGACGTTATTTCAGATTTATTTAAAGGGATTGAATTGGGTTCAACATTATTTGATTTCAATAATTTGGTTTTGTTCTTTTACCTTTTTATCATGTTTGATCTTTTTTTGGATTGTCTTTTTATCTGTTAGTCTTGGGTTATTTACTTTTGATTGTTTGGTTTGATGTGGGACTTTTATTTGATTTCAAATGTCTTTTCATTTAAATTATTCTCTTGATTTATTTGGAATTTGAAATTTATTTGGGCTTTTAATTCAGAATTGTTGATTTGGCTTCTGTTTTTTTTTTTTTTAAGTTTGGGTTTGGAATCATTTTTCTATTTCTTGGATCTGATCGTGTTGCATTTTTTTTGTTTGATTTAAAATTGCAACCATTGGATTTATTGGATGATTGAATTTATTTCCTTTTTTTTGAATTGTATATAATTGTTTGTCTGTTTTTATTTCTTTCTTTTAAAATTATTAATTATCATCTCATTGGTTTTGTTGCCATTTTTTTTTTATTTTTTTTTATAAATGAGGGGGGGGGGGGGGGGAAGATGTACCTGTGTGTGCGTATGAATGCATTGGTTGTATGTGTGGGTGTGCGTGTGTCTTAGTATGTGTGAGATTGGGTTTGGAACGGCAGCCTCTACTGTTTGGTTTTTTTTTTTTTTTTTTTTTTTTTTTAAGGGTTGGAACGGCAGGGCTTTTGCATGGATTTTGTGGGGCTTAAACGGCAGGGATGCATGGGAGTCTGTGCTCAGTTGTGGGGTTTAAACGGCAGGGTGTTGTGTTTGTGTGCATGGGTGCTGAACGGCAGGGGTGCCGAACGTGGGGCACTGTGGCTGAACGGTGCGGGGTATGGATGGGCGCCGATAAGGTCGGCGGCTTTGGTGGGGTGGTTGAGCATGGGCGCTTCTATTTGTTTATTTCTTTTAGTGTTTTTATCTGTCTCATTTTGTTAATAATTTTTCATTGATCTGTTTTCTCAGTTCACTTGTTATCTTTCATTTATTTATACCTTTTGGTTATTTAATTTCTATTGATCTTCTCATTTGCAGTGTTTATATTGTTTCGTTGTTTGTATCATTCATTATTATTATTTCACTCATTATTGTTATTATTTGTTTGTTGTTTATATCATTTATTTGCTCTCGTGTTTGATTCGTCGATCGAGAGACGGACGCACCACAGTACTATTTGTCTCTTCCGTACACACGTACACGCATATACCACAAGTCAATGAAATCACAGCCGACGAAATAAAATTAAATCGGAAAAAAAATTGTTTGTATGATATACCAGACTTGATGGTGGCCAACCCCTGCCCACCGTATGTCGGGGCGGTACTCAGGGACACTCGCCTATAAGCCCAAGGCGACGCCCGCAAGGTAATGTTCGCCAAACAGTGGCGATGCAATATTCGCTAATGGCGCCGAGTTGCAACACAAATTGCTCGGCGGCCATATTGGCAAAAATGCATTCGGAAATCATTAGTATAAACAAATAAACACCGGACTCGAGACGAAAATCCGGCAGCACCTCCCTTAGTTTACATGTTTGGAGGGGGGTTGCATGACATCCGTCTACCACGATGGAGACGGTGCCAACAAAGGTGTGAGTGCCAGAGGCATCAACACCATGGCACACGGCACCAACTCCCGAAGCACACCTATGAGGGAGCCGGTATATGCCGAGACCATAAATGAAACGGGACAATGATAAATGATATTTGAGTCCATGTAATCGAGCATAGATATTATGTTATCTAACTCAAAATTTAATGGATTTCTCACTTTTTATTTGAGTTGGTAGGAAATGAGACACCACTTATGTGATTCAATGACATCATTCCCAAATTTGCATGATTTGCCAGCATGCATTCAAACATGAAAAGCCGATTACAAAAGAATAAATCGATGCTGCTCATGAAATATTTAAAGGGCATGAGATAGCATTCTGGTTGAGAACAAATGAGGAGGAAACATTCAGTCAAAGTTCAACTGATGCAACTCACATAGAAAGCATGGATTAGTGTTGGGACATGCAGGAATACTGATGCGTGGTGATCCCCGAGGTCCTGCGCTCGGCTCGAGTTCCCTCTTCTGATCCGAAGGAAAACCTGAAGGGACTCACTTCCCCCTCAGGGCCGCACGTGCGAGGAACTCGGCCGAGTATTCAAGTGCTCGGACCCGAGTCCAGTAAGCGAATGTTAACCACCTCCCGATTGATTCGGAGGGTTTCGGGGAAGGTCCGGATCATCGAGATACCTCACGGATCGCGAAGCATCAAACAACTGCAAGTGACTAACCAGGGAAAGTGCCAGCCAAAGCCCCGGAGAATCCGGCGTCGTGGAGAGCGTGGAGCGAGGTCCGAGATTCTCGGGCACAATTCCGAATCCACAACAATCGTGGACCGATATCAGCGCGATACGTGCAGATCGTGGCCAAGCAAGCCGCTCTGGTAAGGACCCATATAAGAGGGAAATCCTGCGGCGGAAGAGGTAGGCAAATCTTCTCCATTCCAAGTCCCTCTTCCCAGTTGAACCCCTTTCTAACTTGATCGTCGAAGCGTTCCCCACCGAGGCGACTCGGTGGTCTTGCAGGAAGGAGTCGGCAGCGCTCGAACGTCAGCCTCGCCTCGGGAGTCTCTCGGCTAAGGCCGATCTCGTTACTCCAGCAGTAACAAATACCTTGGTGGGCTGCTGTTCTGGGGCACTTCTACGTACATAGAACATGAAAGATCAGACGCATGAAAAAGGAGAGGCGCCAAATGGGAGGCGTGGATCAGTTCGAAAAAAAAAATTTGGAACACATGTTATTATATGATTCCCTTTGCAGACCGAAGTGAGGGCATGAGAAGGCCCAGCTCGATACATGCGAAATTGGTTCACTGTTCAAGCCTCAATGAAACAGATGAGGAAGATAAAACAAATTGGAAATAAGGAAAGAAGGTTCATATGACCATCCATGATATGGGATGCCATACGTTCCTCCTCAGCACTTCTTAGGTGCCCCTCTATGAAGCATAGTAAGAAGAAAGAAATAGAATACTAGAAAGAATAATAAAACAATACACAGCTCCACATTTCATATAGCAAACATCTCTCATTATCTCAATCAAAAGAAGAGTACATATAGCAAGGGAGAGAAGACGGAAGTTGGTAAAAACAGGGAGGAACCACATGGGGAACCAGAGCTCCCACCCCTCCGATCCTAATTATTACACCTTCTCTCTCTCAGAGAACTCACCCTCTCCCTTCTCGTTCTTTTCTGGAAGAATTTCCCAGCCCCCACTCCAAGAAGACCACTGCAGCCGCCTCTCCCTTCTGCTCTAGTTCTTCCCTTCTGCTCCAAGGAAGCTCTTAGCCGCCAGAGGCTTCTGCTCTCCCCCCTCTTTTCTCCCTCTTTGGATGGAATCGATGGGGTCTTTTTAAAAGGCATATCCCCGGGGCTGAGGTGGTTGCACTTTGGTAACCAGCCCCCTCATTTTTTTTTCTTTGTTACCTATTTTGTCATTTAACTCCATTTTTCTAACCAGTCGAGGCCCTGCTTTGTTGTAGCCGAATGTTGCTGCTTTTCTTCCTGGGCCGCCGGCCCACTTGTGGCCCAATGGCCAAAAATAGATGCAAAGAATGACACTTCAAAGGATGAGAATCGACTGCGGATATCCTCATGGTGCTGCTCGCACATGCCATAGGCCGAGCCCACGAGTTTATGGGGACGATGCCTGCGAGACGATGGCCGCGGGCTACATACTATGGAATTTAAATTATGATAGGGAATCACTTATCGATGTAGAGATGGTGAAGAAGAGAAGTACCAATGTCCTTTTTTTAGAAATACTTAGTGCACACCTTGACGTGCACTAAGCATGGCACACCTATTAGGGTTCTGCCATTTGTTCCTTGGGATTTATAGTTTCTTCTTTTTTCTTATACTTCTTCACAGTAGTAGAACCGTGACCGTGAGTTCAATTTATGTTCCCAGACACCTCTTTTTTTGTTTGTTTCATGACTGAAAGTGTTTGCAGATGGAAGAGAATAAAGGTGGACAACAGAAAGAGAAGAAGCAGCGCTGCATGTGTTTTATATATATGCGGGAGAGCCCTCTCTTAGATAAAGCACTGCAGGTGATACAGATTACAACAAGAACCCAGATAAACTAGCTACAACAGATATACATAGATATAGATAACAATAGAAGAGAGTCCTTATGAACGCATGCTGCCCGGCTGTTGCATGGTTGAGGGCTCTTCGTCTGCAACTTCGATCCTTTTATAACCCAACATAACGATGAGGGCATTTGTGGTTTATTGGGGGGGAACATACATGCATGCGGTCAGTTTGGATGGGATAGGGCTCGTAGCGGATCTGGCAGGCGTCGAGGACGGCTTCCGCGCGACGGGCTGCCGCAGTTGTCGCCGATGAGCTTGAAGCCGGCCTCGATGCAGCTCTGGCAGTTCGGCGGCTCAGACCGATCGAGCACGTGGCGTGCCCGTACACCGGTCACTGCCCCGGAGGTACTGTAGTAATCGTAGCCTGCTGAGCAGGGGTGGTCTTTCGACAGGTCCACTGCTACGTAGAGTACATGAAGAGCGTAGGTGCTGTCTCCGGCGTAGCTCTGAGTGTTGCACCTGGGCGTGGGATCGGCGTCCACGACCAGCATCGTATGATCACCCCCCAGAAGCAATAGCAGCATCATCGTCGTCGACAACAATAACCCGGCGCGCATTGCATTTGTTGTCGGAGTCATATTCTCTCTGTTCCTCCCTTACTGCAAAGATGGATGTTTTTGACAAACGAGAGGCTAGCATGTATATATAACGTTCTGTGGTGCGTATACACGCATATATACATATATATGTATGTGCGTATGGAGTGTTCCGACTAACATAGACGAGGAAAAGAATTTGCCGGGAGCATAGCTGAGCTGGAGGGGCCGCGCGCCCCTCTGCGCGCGCCGCGTGGAGGGCGCGGCCCTCAGCATTTAATACTTGTTTTTTTTGTTTTTTGTTTTTACAATTTATGTACACAAATAATACACAAAACTAAAAAAAAAATTGCATTAATACTGGGGGCCCGCGTCTCCACGCGGCGCGCGCAGAGGGCGCGCGGCCCCTCCAGCTCAACTATGCTCCAGGCACAACCGGGGACATAGCATTACTCAAAGAATTTAAACACGATGCCCGCATTGGTTTCCTCACAGCCAGCTATAAAACAACCAGCGAGCGATCAGAGGAGAGCCTCGGTTTTCTCTCCATCGGTGAGTAGGTACGAAAGTGAAGCTCTCAATTGGTTTAAGCGGAGGAGAGGATCGACATTTGATGTTTCGCTATATTGTAACGACGAGCGTTAAGATCTCCGGTTGCTGCCGGGGATCATGGCCTACTTTTTAAATGATGTGTAGCCTTCGAAGCTTAGATATGTGGTTTTTGTATTTTGATAATATTATATGGTTGGCCGGCCGACCATACCAGGCAAGTGGCAAGTCGGCCCGACCGAAGTAAGTTGTATGAGGTCGGTTCGAAGTTGTTTTTTCAGCTTGGATATCAATGGATTAGATGTGTAAGACTGAGACATGATGAGCGATGTTGGCCGTGATAGCCCCACCATGAAATAATGGCGAATTAAGGCCAGTAGAGGATGCCCACGAAGCCACGTCTGGGAGGGCATCTACGATCTCACATTATGATCAGGCCAACTGGACGAGCAAAAGAATGGACCATGCATGACGACCACATCAACTTAGTAGGGGGGCGTAAACAATCGGCCCACGATCTCCAACTAGAGTGGGCGACGTAAGAGATGGCCAACGACACAACAAGTGATGGTTCCCATCTTTAGAGGCGTTCCTCCCAGGGGGATATAAAAGTAATGCGATATCCACAAGTAAGGAGGCCACTAAACAACTCTAGGCAACTCTCAGCCAAAACTTCTACTCCCATTTACTCCACGTCTCTCTCTCCCCTCTTGCTTTCCACTGTTCTTAACTTGCCATCACCCCTGATAACCAATCTTTGGACTCGACTGCTTTGTAGGTCCGATCAAAAGGAGACATCTTCATTCCCCCACAACTCCAGCAACACTCGGGCAACATCTATCTGGGACAACATCTAAAGTTGGCCCATCTTGGCGGTCTAAAAAGATCCATCCTAGATATATTAATTTCTACAGTGTTTCACACAATTATATAGTGATCAAATCGTAACTATAATTAAATTCGATAAGATACTCGTTATAGATTTGAACTCAAGAATATAAAAACGAATCAAACTTATACAATCATTTTTAATACTAAAATAAAATTCAAGTACGGCTTAAGCTCCGATTAAAAATTAGCCAACCCTCCAACTCCGCCACGCTCCTGCATGCCAACATAGCCAGGTTCTCCTGGCTGTTGCTCCCCCATTTCAGCCACGGTCACCCTCTTGTCGAGGCGTACCAGACTCCTTAATTGGCGCTAATTAAGTCTGCGGCACCATGGCCGGGTCGGGGTTGAGGTTCCGGTGTGGACACTGCGACTTCGACCTCCGCCCCTACTGCTTCTCCTGCCCGAGGGAGCAGCCCTGCTTCTTGGGGCACACAGGGCACAATTGCCGCCCGCTAGTGGCGCCGGACGAGTGGAGTTCAGTGCCATGTCTGCGGCTGCACTGTCGGGCGCTCGCCGACAAGCACCGGGATGTACTACGCATGCGACGTGTCTAATGCACTCGCCCACCCACTCTGCGCGCAGTTTCTGATCAAGAAAGGGGAATAATTACGGCGGCTTGCCGCGTACGTAGGAGGAAGTATCATATAGAGAGAGATGGAGTTGGTGTTAATCGTTGGCAGTTGGCACTATTGAGATGGGTGGGTACCTCTTGGATGCAGTAGCAGGCCAGCGCTGACGAGGGCGAGGCTGCCTCCGCGACGGTGGAGCATGTCGCCCATGCTATCTCTGAGATCTAGGGTGGTGGGCATGCATTATGGGGCATTCTCCATGGCGGAGACTGGCGGCGGCGGCGACGGAGATGCTGATGGTCTCATCGGTGGAGTCATATTGCACAAACATTTTAGGGGCATTGAGCAACTAGTAGGCGGGTGATTATTGATACACATTAAGTATATGCATTAATAACTCTTACTTGATCACAAAATATTAGAACAGAACACCTTTAGGCAATATCTCTTTTTCTATTGTCCTTATCTCGATCAACCAATATCACATGAATAGGTGGTGAACATTCCCTTCCCTTCGAATGTCTCATGTATACGGAAACAGCATGCTATGTATATATATACAAGCTCACGTTCTTTTTCTTTCATGTAATCTCTCAATAAAATCTCTTGTATCATTGGCGAAGATATGATGTATACTTTTTTTTTCCAGTGTGAGAAATTAAGGGTGTACGACAGGATGCGATTTTTGAATTACCACATAACAAAGTACTAATCAGTAAGAGAGTGGCTTTCTTAGAGAAGTTATATGTACATTTGATTTTTTTTATCGGATTTTAAATTTTTAATATTTTATTAATTTTATTTGAATTATGAAATTTTTAGATAGATCAAAATATAAAGGATTAGAAAGTCGTTATTTTGATGGAATCCCTATATTGTAGTTTTCTTGGATGTAAGAGTTGACTATGATTTTTCTGCTATTTTATTAGATTCAAATGAAGGATATTTTCTTTATTACATGTGATATCTTAAGTAAATAAAATTATAAATTCTAACATTTACTTAAATGATATTCAGGTAAATAATAAACAAAGTCTTTAATATTGTATGCTTTCTTGTATTATTATAGTAGTTATAATACACAAAGTCTTATGTTTCATCTGCTATAAATGCATGTATGATTGATTTTTAATGCAAATGTTAGTTCTTTCAACTTACGTTTTTTTCCCCTGATATTTGCTATTTTTTTCCTCTGAATTTTTTGCAATTTCACCTCCCAAACAAAAATTGGCCGATCCAGAATCGACCAGACTTCTCTTGGATCCGTGGGATCTTGTGATCCAATCTTGGATCGGATCGGCGCCTGACGATCTCGATCCGATTTTGATGCTGCCTTCCATGTTGAGACGGGTAGGTCGACAATGACGTGGGCAACGCTGCCTCCATGACGAGGGAGCATGTCACCAATCTTATCTCTAAAATTTGAGAAATACTAGTTATTCGGATGTTTGGAATATCTCACCGAGTTGGAAGGATCAGACATCTGATTTGATTGGTCAGATGCGAGATTTTTCTAACTGAAATAAGTTACTCGAGATCCGTCTAACTAGAATTTATCCTTATATATATATTGGAGCTAGCCTTTTGTAAAGTTGTTCGAAGGAACAGTACATTGAGCATGCCGTACGGGAAGTACGTAGTTTGCTAAAACAAGAGAAGTAAACGATGATGCTATTCTCAATCTAATAAGGCACCAATTAAGGTAGTTCTACCGTCACCACTATCTAATCCATGTGTGTCTTGAGAGGCTGAGATCATCATCAAAAGTGGTAGCATTGCAATAGAAATAGAACGGCAGTTTGATAGGAAAGTCCATTACAGGTGTATCGTACAAAGAGTATACATTTAACATTTCCCAGAATAAAACCATCCCCGGTGCCTGATGGGCTTTGGAGGAGGCCCAAAATGTACATTAAAATATATATTAAGAAAGTACAAGAAATATTTTTTTGAAGATTTGTCCAATTTTGATTTTTGGGCTGCCAACCCATTTTTGGTAGTGAATTTGGGCATGTCAAGATCAGGCTTTGGACTTCTCCAGAAGAGGAGAAATACTTGATGTGCACATCCACATCTCCTAGTGCCATATCAATGGCAGAGTCCAATCTATGCCTTCTCAAAGATGTTTGCGTGCTGGGACTAGTAGCACAGTACTTGTAAGATTTTTCTTCCGTCATAAGTATTTCTCTTTCTCAAAATAAAAAATATGATCTTTTTTTTTAAGTAACATTAAACAAAAGGTTGAATAGAACAGTATCTATCGACCTCCAGCTTCCTTGGATGCTTTCTCCTCCACTCAGATATGACCTGCCTGTGGCCAAGTTATCACACGTGGTCTAACTTGAAATCTAGACTTTACTTGGTGCGGTTTAGGCGGCGCATGGGGCACTAGTCGTCGTCTTCTTCTTCTTCTTGCAAAGAAAAGGACTCACATCTATGAGACATGTTGATATAATCTAAGTAATATTTGATGCTCTAGGAAAAATTTAATAAGGGCGGCGTATGAATGCTCATCTTTTATTATATATATATATATATAATATATATATATATATATATTAATGTTGGGGTGCGGCGGTGCGGTCCCGTCGCACCTCAGCAACTGCTGCTGGATGGCGATCCAGCGGCAGCGCTGTCGCTAAGATTTTTTTTTTTTTAAGATGTCGTTGGATGGCAATCTAGTTGCTGGTGTTGGGGTCGGATCGACGCACCCCAATATTTACGTGTATATATATATATATATATATATCTATCTATCGGACCATCCTAATTAATGATCAAATTATGAATATATATATATCATGATCTAAAGTTATTATTTTTTAGTGAAAAACGACAATATGTACGTACGGTGTACCATTAGGTGGGGTAGCCCATTTGCCCGGTACAATGCTTGCCGTAAAACTCCAAAATGCAGTACTGGATGATTGGGGCGGCGGCCTTTGGCCCTGGATTTTAAGTAGCAACTTCCTCATTGGCATCCCATGTAAGATGTAGTAAAAAATATTTCCAACAATCTAATCAAATATTTGTCCAAAATAAACAATAATCGAGTCAAATAGCTGTCAATATAAGATTCCTTCCTATCTCTGGGCTTCTCTTTTTCCATCCATCTCCGTCTTCTTTTCCCTCCATCCACTGTGCCCATCTCTATCCCATCTTTACGTATACTACTCTCTCTTTTCTTTTCCTCTCTCACCTGTCTACAAGTCCTCCTCTCTCGATCGTTCCTAGTTCTTAATTCACCTCAATCCCTCAATCATCATGCGATCATGAGCCCAGGAAAGTTGCTGGGCATGTTAATGATATATATATAAGTCAGTGCAACTGATATATCTTATCGGTCTTCCCTAATGTTTGATAATATTTTCTACGTTACATCATTTGAGCTGTGTCATTATACATTGATAGCAACTTATATATGACTTAACCCAAAGTTTGTTTACTCAATGGGCACCTTGGCCCAGGTATGATTCAGATGCAGGAAAGGCAAAAGACAGCCCCGCTCGCCCGGATCAAATCACATTAATGGAGTGTCAAATGAAACCCATATGCACATATAAGATCCCACATATCCGTACATACATTAGATCCCAAATCCACCTAACTTGCCGACATTAAATTAGAAAAATATTAAACTCATGTTTGAACGGGAACTATCTCAAATATGAAATTTGAGGAGCCTACAATCTTAGAAGATGTGAATCTTCTATCTGAGAATGACAAAATTAGTGAGGTCTTACTGTTTATTCAAAAGAGAGATTGTATTCCTTATGGCCAAATCAACTATCAGTCCATTTGTTGATCTATGACTTAATTTTAAGTCTTTTGACCAAATTTTTTTAACTTCCGATTCATTTGTAGTGGAGCAAGAACTCTTGTTCAAATGGGAGAAAAAATAATAATAGTAGTGAAAGGAGCCCCACCCCCATGCTGTGCCCCGCCATGGCCGTCGCCCCCTTCCTCCCCTGCTCGAGGTTGCATCGGAGGGAGGAGTTGCCGCGTCGTTGCCGTCGAGCCGTTTTCGCACGAGCAGGAGAACCACCTGCTCAAGCCCTGCTCGCGCCGCTTGCTCGCGCCCTACGTGCGGCCTACTCGCCGCCTACTAACGTTAGGAAGAGGGTTTCGCCGTCGCCTCCTTTGCCTTCAAGAAGAGATTTGCCCGTCACCGAAGGAAGAGGTTCGCCCCCTTTTCGCCCCTGTATCCTCCACAAACGGAGGCATCATAGAATGAATTAAAAATAATGAAAGTAACGTAGTTGGACCTAAAAATAAATATTTTGATCAATAAACTTAAAATAATTAAATAATCAACAAATAGACTTCAAATTGAAAAACCTAACAAAGATAGCTGCCAGCCTGAGGACTACCTACTCTCAAACCCAACACATAAGTGGGGTGCTCACGGGTGGCAACCCCCCCACCCACCCCCCCCCCACTCCCCCCTCCCAAATAAAACTTCTTCTCTCCTTTTCACCAATCACCACCGCCCAACCCACCATTTTTTGCACGGACAAGGGATACCTCCACGAGAGCCACAGCTCGCTGGCGGGCCTCACTACCTCGCAAGTGCTACACGTCACGACAGGCGGCTTGCCTGATCCGAATGGACGGCGTGGCGGCATCCCATTGGCAGCGGCGCGTCTGGACATGAGGCGATCGTGCCGTGCGGCCCCGGCCTGTCCGCGCATGCTAAGGAGACAAAGTACAAGTTGGCATGTGATTCGGCGCTCTTGCGGGCGCTCGCCACCTCGAGCAGGCCCCGCCTTTTAACTCTGCGAGAGCGCCAGCCGGCGCCACGGCACCTGACGGAGACATCTCGGTCAACCTTCGGACCGGCGCTGCGGTGCTCGAAGCAGGAGAAGATGGTCCGTGATTGGAGTGGGTCCGCGCCTCCGACATCGGGGCAGGGTCCGTGCGCACCCCCTCCCCCTCATGTCGGGTTGCATAATTATTTGTTGTATATTATATATAATGCAATAATATTATTATCTAAATACGATGTATTTTCATCTAATTATTATTCATTCAGTAAATTATTTGTTATTAGCGATCGTGTCAAGTTGTAACTTTTTGCGTCAAATCATAAATTTGATTGACAAGGTTATGTTTGATGTAGTTGACATGTGACTACTCCCCACGTTGGACAAAGAGTGACCTACTTGTGGTGCTGTTTGAGCAGGGATCAAATAATTTCTCTCTTTACATTATCAAGTGAACCAATCAAAAATCAACATGATTAGTTAATTAAAGAGCACATCTTGATGTAAATTGAGGGCTTAATTTACATCCAAGATGGATGCAAACTAAACTCCATTGGGGGTGGACACAATCTTAGGGTCAGTTTGATAGGGGGGTAACCAGGGGTATCCTGGTTAAAGTTACTTTTGAGTTTGGTAGGGGTGGGTGGACTAACTAGGGTATCCCTGGTTACCTCATTTTTGTGGGTAACTCTACCCCTCCTCAAAAGGTGGGGTAGAGGATAGGTAAAAAAAATTTTATTTTCAAAAAATTTTAAAAAAATTATCATTAAATTGTAAAAAAAATTTTATTATATCTCTTAAAATTATAACTTTTTACATTCTCTTAATAAAGATAAATAGAGTCAAAGTATATAGTTAACTAAAAAAATAAAAAGTAACCAGGGGTAATGTAACCAACCATCCAAAGTAATTTTCTAGAAAAATGTGAGTTAGTCCACCCATGAGTAATTTACCCATGGGTAAACTAACTGCTTGTCAAACCGCACCCTCAATGACTTCAGCTCCCCAATAGAGAGCTGAGTTTGTTGCAAACCGCCAACAAGACGGTTTGCAACAAGTATTTCCCTTAGTTAAATAGTAAGCAAGCAAGTGAATCAAATAATTAACCTGTTTTTGGCAATCAAATAACCACTTCTATCTGTAAAAAGAAGCAAGCATGTATTATTAATTTACTCTCTATTCTTTTGGTTTTTGAAATTAAGAAAGGTGTTACTACTCTCTATCAAGTGGTCGAAGACTTGGGAAAGAAAGCTCCATTCAAGGGATTGCACCGTACCACTTGCGGGACTTTAGATTGGGAGCTAGGGATCATTTTACAGTTTGTGCAGTTGATAACATCATTCTACACAGTTTGTGTTGATACGTCGTCCATCCTGCGGAAAACATCAACAGTTTCACCGATCTCTATCTGAGCTCGACTTATTTAGGATTGTACAGATTCTCTCCTCTAATTAATGAGTGCCAATTCACTGTCCAAAGTGGTCATTATTGAGGACAATTATTGGGCTGATGGCACTTGCTGTGGGACTGTGTCTACAGATTCATCACCCTGGCCACATGCCCCCCCCCCCACCCCCCTTGGCGACCACCAGTACTCGCCTGCAAAGAACACCTTTCTTCTTCTATAAATACCACTGGGTGGCGACTCGCTTAGCCCACACAAGTGGGTAGAGAGAGAGAGAGAGAGGAGCAGCAGCAGCGAGGACCACACCCCCCTCCTCCCCTCAAATCTCTTATAGCACTCAGTGCTTCTGTAAGCTGTTTTGGTTAGTTCTTCTAGCTAGACATGGGGAAGGGAATGCCCGTCGTCGACCTGGAGGGCTCGAGGGGGAGAAGAGGAAGGAGACCATGGACAAGCTGAAGGACGCCTGTGAGAACTGGGGCTTCTTTCAGGTAAAAGATTAGCGTGCATGCATCTGTGGACATGTTCATGTGGGTGATATGTGCGTATAGAACCAGCTGAGAACTGATGTTTTATATTCGTCGAACAGATTGTGAACCACGGGATCTCGTCGGAGCTGATGGAGAGGATGAAAAAACTCGCCCACGAGTACCACGACAACGTTCTGAAGCCCAAGTTCCAGGAGTCGGAGGTGGTGAAGAGGGTGAAGGGGGGCGAGGGCGAGATCCGGGACACCGACTGGGAGACCTGCTTCTTCGTGCAGCACCTCCCCACTTCCAACGCCGGACAAGTCCCCGACATCTCCGCTGAGCTACTGTGCGTCACCATATCTGATCCTTTTCATTATATACATAGGTTCAGAAAGGGTATATACCAAAAGAGACTAAAGTTATGCAGTTTCTTTGTTTGATTATATTTTAGGGTTGTCATATTGCGTAGAGGCTCTTCAGGATATAAGACAAGCAAGAGAACATCTCACAATAACGAGGTTTAGATTCTGAAGATAGAAACTTTCATGTGAAATAACTGAGCGATCATGAGGTGATATATACGAGAGGGAACAGCAATAAAATAATTGTGGTCAATGACATAAATTTCTATAATAGATACAAGGGCTATATATTATTGTTTCCCAGGACTTAACATGCTACAGGTCTATATATATACATTTGTGGCTGGGACATACATAGATCGATCTCATTGCTTTTCATTAGTTTTGGTAGTGACTCCTTTAAGCAGTACTGGTATCTTACAGAAAGACTAAAAGTAGCTGCACCATAACACGTCATAAAGAAGCTAGCTAGTTGGGCATCCGGCAAGAGTACATGCATATCAACCCATGGGGACCAGCTACTAATTATACCCGGCCCTTCATCGTACATCTTTGACATGGTCCTGATGGTCATCATGTAATAATGATCTTCTGAACTCATATGATCAAACAGTGATGATGGATTGGAAGGAGTTACCTTATAAAAGAACTAGAAATGCATACATGTTGACACCTTCCTAACTAGCATCGCCCGACATGATCCATAACGCTAGGAGAGTGTTTTGTGCCTAAACCACAAGGTTAAGGTGCACTTTTCACCTGCCTTAAGTACGTAGGACCATACATTGACACCTTATCTTATGTCATAAACGTGGTGTTAACTTGCAGGGAGACGATCAGCGTGTATGAGCAAGAAGTGGCGAAGCTGGCAGAGAGGATGCTCAACTTGCTGGGCGAAAACCTTGGGCTGGAGGAGGACTACATAAAGAAGGCGTTCACCGGGGCCAACGGCCCTTTCATGGGCACCAAATTCGCCAAGTACCCATCTTGTCCCAGGACGGACGCCGTGAAGGGCCTCCGGAAGCACACGGATGCCGGTGGGATCATCCTGGTTCTCCAAGACGAGGTGCCGGGCCTGCAGTTCTTGAAGGACGGGGAATGGGTCGACGTGAACCCTCTGACCGAATCCATATTCATCAACACGGTGACCAACTGGAGGTAATTATTAAGCGTGTCTTCCGCTGTTAAATCCCACTTCCCACCAGGTAGAACAAGCTCAAAGCCCTGCAGAACTCGGTCTGGTTCAAAAGATAGGTCGTTCAGCTGCGACCAGGCTGAAACTGAAATGACGTGGAGCGGGTTTGCCTGTGTATTTGGATCTTTACCAACGCCTATATATGCTCACAAATCATGAAGGTGGAAAAGAATCTGCTTTATGGGTAGTATTAATTCTAAAGAAATTGCCAAAAATCTAGTCTTATAGCAGGATATATATGAGAAGTACCTTATGCAAGCGCAGATGTTATTGAAGACCTAAATACTCGGGTGATCTAATTCTAGGTCATGGGGTCTCCACCTTATCTAGTTTTAGAACTCAGCTGATAGAGTGGTACCCTCTGAAAATTGGATATACCAATAAATTGTTTCTTTCTTTGCTAAATTTCACCAACCTGCGTACTCCCCTTCATCAAAGTCTTTGATTTGTATTGCCTCCTGTATATCTTTTAGGGATCGATTTAGTTATACCCGACTGATATATAACTTGTTTTACGTCTCTAGGTTATAAGCAATGGAAGGATCAAGAGTGTTGCCCACCGCGTGGTTGCCCAATCAGATGGCGGCGGAAGGATATCGATTGCCACATTCTACAATCCCGCCAGCGATGCCTACATCCGTACTGCCCCTAACCTTCTCTATCCCGAGTACACGTTTGAAGAATACATGAAGGTCTACTCCGGGACCAAGTTTGCAGAGAAAGAGCCCAGGTTTGAAGCAATGAAAGACGAGACTGTCAAGGTCAATGCACAACTCAATGGCATCGTGTATTGATGCTTGTAAATTCTGCTAATGTGCGGTAAAGGGTATCATACCTTAGTCTAGATTCCTATATGGGTGTGCCAATTCGGAGTGGCTCTCTATATATAGCACTCCTTGTTACATATGCAACCATGTTGAGCAGTTGCAGCCAGGTAGAGTGCTTTAGGCAGTGTATGAAGTAATTAAGACGGTATGATACTTCAGTCTAAGTTTAATGTATGAAGTGTGATCAAGGGGGATGAAGTGCCCCTAGTGCAACTATGTAATCTTGAGCAGTGTCAGTCATGGTTGGCTGTGATAATTCGGTGTTCAATTAGTCCTGTACTTCTAGTACTGATGAACGACGAAGATGGAAATTTTGAGAAAGGTAATGGAGTACAAAGAAAACAATATTGTTCTAGTCAGAGGCCTTCATCTACATGATATCAGAATAACAGAAGCATGAACACAACAGCATGCAAGCCATCCTCATAAGACTGTGCACAGTTAGATAACTAAAACTTCAAGTCTACATGCAATGCATAACGTGTACATATGTACTGTTTGAGAAAGACAAATGATCACCCTACCCCTGTGAGGAGCCATATATACCTGAATATTTGCCCATCAAATTAAAGCACAGGTGATCCATGTTTAAATAGTCTCAGTAAGCCGAGCCTGCACGTGCCTTGGGACAACAGGCCCCCACCTGTTGCAAGTCTGTGCCTGGTCAGGGGAAAGGTTGGGCTGCGCAGCCCTGCGGTGTTCGTGCAGTTGGAAGGGAATCTTGTGGAAAGAGGGAATTCATAATATCGGGTGTGGGAAGAAGAGCAGAAGAACGGGGGAGGAGAAAGAAGTCAGCAGAGGCCTAACACACGCCCACACACACACACAAATACACACACGCAAGCACGCACAGAGAGACAGACGCGCGCGCACACAGAGAGAGAGAGTGAGAGAGGGACATCTATGGTGGAGGAAGAAGAGGAGGGAAACATGAGATAAGATATAGACGGCGAGTGTACAGACAGGTTGGAAGGGACTGGGATAGTCTGCTCCGTCCTCTACTTTTCAAAAGTTTAGTTCAGAATCAAATCAAAGTTAAGTGTGAATAGTACTAGAACAAATATGTGGCTGAGATAGCTAGAGTGGAATGCAGATGATATAGCTAGAGAAACTAGAACAGATGACTTCAATAAGTGGGAAGAAGGAAGAGGAGGAAGCACAGGAGGTAAAACTGTAGTTACTTCTCACAATAAAAGCGACCAGGCAACCGTTAGCGGCAAAAACGTCATGGCAGCGCATGGGCCGCTGACCATCGGCGATAGAGAAGTGTGCGGTTGCAACACAACGCAGCAGCCCCACAAGCAGCGCATTTAAGCTTGCTTCAGACAATAAAAGGCTTGTCTGATATGCCAGCTCAGCTTTACCAGTAAGAAAATGAGACATCAGATAGATGAGCAGAGCATTGATTCAACAAGGTAGGCTAAAGTGATAAAAAGTAAACTTACATGTTCTCCCACTTGGGATGTAAACAGGAACTCAGACATGAGGTTAGGTGTAGGGTACTACACATCATCGAAGCGTAATCCTCTAGTATCATGTCATATTATTATAGCGCAACCATTTGAATCCAATACCCCGTTAGAGTATCGGTCAATTTGTCTAGAGTCAGACTGAATCAGTCCGGATCTAGCTAGTTTTAAAATCAAAGGATTTAAGGGTGCCAAGGAGTTCTAAGGAAATTTGAAATCTGATATTCACATCATGAACCGGAGGTTAGCCGTATAGGAAGGACATTTCTATGCATCCTTTTATCGACAACAAAGATGTAGATAGCTCTAAGAACCCAAAGACGGCTGCAAAAAAGTTCCAAGGAACCTTCTGTTTTAATTGTGAGATAGATATCCGCGTCATAACTAATACTGAACTCTTAAATCTGAAATATGAGGTTCATATTCTAAACCACAGTGGTAAGGAGACGCCAAACGAAGTAGTCTATTAATTTGTTAGATACAGAGGCGATATCTAGATTTTAATCGTGTTTAATAACTTATCCCCCAGGTGATGCAAATATATTCCATCACCTATGTGCTGAGTAGGAAATCTCTCATACTAAACAAGAAAAAAAGACTTGGTGTTTTACTGAGATTGACTGTCTGTATGCTTCAGGCGTAGAAGAAAAATGTATGCACAAGGAACATTTTTAACTTTATTCTACCATCATTAACCTCTGCTCTGCTTAATCGTTAAGCAACCTCTGAAAGCTTTGGGATCAAGAGTGGTTTAAACATATGAGAAAAGAACTATCAAACATATAAACCACTCTTTTCAAAAAATTAAATATTTTTTTTTAAGTTTTTGAGGTCAAACTCATTATCTTCGTCGCAATAAGTCGTCGTTTTTTGTGCTTGTGAGGCACTGTCTCCATTTTATTCTGTTTCCTATCCACCAAAAGAGCAAAAAAAATCAGTCCTCACTGCAGTTGCAACCCAGTCGCAGCTTTATACAATTTGAATAGTAGAATGCAGAGAGAAGCTTAAAAATAAAACACATCACAGAGATGCTACTATGAGAAGGCACAGACCTTCGGATCATAATCCAATGTGTTCTCAGAAAGAATCAAACTCGTGACTTTTAATCACCAATCGAAGTCCCCAAACCGGCAACGATTAAAGATCATCTTTCTTCTTATTAGAATCATCTTTCATCTTCTTAGGCTACATCAGCGACACCTTAAACATAGTCCTTATCCATAACAAAATTTTGAACAAGAAAAGCTTACAAGAGCATGTTGTATCTCTCATAATCCAACCTTGATATGTCCATCGCTAAACTACAACAAAATTTTCTTTAAAAGATGAGAATTTAACATCTGATCATCAGGCTCGATAAAAATCCTTTTCAACTCTCACCACCATTATAAAGCAAAACTTGCATAATTTCTAAAAGACACATCGGACAGGGATAATGAGAATGCAAGAAACTGTGTAAGAGGATGAAGACCTTCTAATTCAAAAGAAGGTGAAGGCTTTTAGGAAGACCGACAGGTCGAAACCCCCCTTTTTCGGAGCCCAGAATGCATCGATCGTCGTGTGCTTGTTACTTTCCTCTTTTGACATACATGTGCCCTGTTAGATGTTTGGATTGCTAAAATAATAAGTAGATCATTGGACTCTGGATATTGATCTGAGAACCTGAGAATAACAAAGCCCTAGATTTCAGTTTATCATCATCCTCACTGAAAAGCAAAATCTAAGGAGTCTTCTAAAGATGATTGATATCTGTTGTCAGATTGCAACAATTTATACCAACAGTCCAACACAAACAAAAAAACATTTATATCTCGTGAGTTTTATATCGAGTCAAACAGTGTTTACATCAACCCGAGCAACTCCTTGGTGGAAAAAGGAAAAATGATGCCTTCAAATATGACATTGCATACGATGCATAAAACAAGCTGGTGATCACGACAAGGTCAACAGAGAAGCATAGAATCTGTTCAACTCCACCCAAACTCATCCGGCAATTTCCCATTGTACGACTGCTGGATCAGTGATTGCCAACGTTATATCTTGTATTCAGTAAACATGTCTAACGCACTCATGCAACCGCAACCAAAAGAACTGTAGAACTTTAAAAATCTGTTAACATGTAGTCTGTAAACGCACTTCCATTTCCATTTGAGGTGTTCTTGACGCACCATTCGTGTATAAAATCTGAGAAGAAAAAATCCTGAAATAGAATAAGTTATTTGGTCCATTGACCGCAACAATCAAGGGCTGTAAAGTCGAGGAAAATTCAGGCCCAAAAGAGAGCATCTTTCTTTCATCAGATATCCGCATCTCTCGAAGAAGGGGTTTGCATTCTCAAAGAAGGGATTTGCAATCAATTTCCACATGTTGTGCAAACGCATGAAAATATTGGTTGTTATTTTTCCATATACTCGGAATATTCCCTACTTTCTTGGGAACTATTTCTTCACTCCCCACCCCCCAAACCCGGAGAAATATTTCTAGAAAATACTTTTTACCCATCATTTTCACTCTTTCTATTCAAATGCAAACGTCATTATCATCATCATCATCGTGAAAGCCTTATCCCGTTACTTGGGGCAGTGGCGGATCCTGAAAGTTAGTCCAGTGGGGTCACTTGAGTCTAGGGGGGTCACCCTTAAATTCAGTGGGGTCACTTTTCATTTGCACACCTAAATAACAAGAGGTATTCCTACTTCTCTTTAAGACACCCCTTCTAAGTCAGTGGGGTCACGTGACCCCACTGACTCTAAAGAGGATCCGCCACTGACTTGGGGTCGGCCACATGAATCTTGTTTTGCCAAAGATTTATATCTCGTGTTGCATTTGTGTTTAAACCCAATAAGTCAATGTCCTTCCTAATAACATCGCATCGTCTCATTTTAAACATTCCCCAAGTTCTCTTACTAGTATCCACTAAGATTTGGTCACATTTTTAACTGGCATTGAATTAGGACGACGTGTTCAAACCACTTGGTCTAGTTTCTCTCATTTTACTATCAATTGGAGCTATTATCAAATTCTCACAGAAATGCTCATTCTTAATCTTACCATGCATCTACCTCAGCATCCTCATCTATGCTACATATATTTCGTTAATATGTTACCTCAATACCATATAACAAAGCAGGCCTTATGACCATTCTATAAAATTTTTCTTTAAGTTTCACGTGTATACGACGATCATAGAAGACTTCTGATGCACTTCTCTATTTTAACCAACCTACCTTAATCCTATGTGCATCGTCATAAAATCTTCCCATTCTCTTGAATGATAGATTCTAAATACTGAAAGCTACTAGTCTTAATGTTTTGTCTATCAATTAGAACCATATCTTCCTATAATATCTTCTCATTACTATAATTATGATGCATAAACTCTGACTTTGTTCTTACTGATTTTAAAACCTTTAGACTCTAAGACATATATCTAACTTTCCAACTTAACATTTAAACCATCAATACTCTCATCAATTAATACAATATCATCTGTAAATAACATACACCAAGAGATATCATCATGCAATTGTTTTGTTACTTTATCTATAGTCAGAACAAAGAGATACAGACTTAGTGTAGAACCTTGATGCAAACGTATAATGACCGAAAATTCACAAGTCCCACCAGCAATAATTCTTACACTACTACACTAGTAGTAGTACCTTCACGCATATCCTGAACTAAGTCAACATACTCTTGAGAGAATCTCTTCTTTCTTAATGTCCACCAAATCAATTTTCTCGGTACTCGATCATACACCTTCTCCAAGTCAAGAAAAACCATATATAAATCTCTTTTCATCTCTCTATACTTCTCCATTAGCTGTCTTAATCAAATGCAAAGATGTGATCTATTTTCAATAGTTTCATATAGAATGACAAACACACAATTTATTTCACCAGGAACTATTTCCCATGAATTTTTACTTTTTGGATAAAGATTTCTCATGATTTTTCATTTCTGAGAAATCATGGGAATGCAGGCCACCACCCAAAAGTTTGCAACATGTTAGTGCTGAAGTCGGCCAATCCAAGAAACTGATTGGCAGAATTCTTTTCACTGGGGACTGGACCATGTTGAAAAATATCTCCTGGGTGGTGGTTTGAGTAAATAAAATACACAATAAGTTGTCTGACAGTGTAGAGATGCACAGTTTCCTAAAAATTTACAAAAGATTAGGTGGCAGCAATTCCTCCATTCATTTCAACCAAATGACGTAAAGAAACAACTATTAAATAATCAAAATGAAGATCACAAGCCAATTTGCACTTACTTTAATAACCAACTCCAGTAGCTTTGAGCAGAGAGTCGTAGAACTCTATGCGAAGAAAAGAACCTTGATCAGAACAGCCACGAAAAATTGCAACAGAAAGGCACTGACCACCAAGACCATCAAATCATTCCCATCGGTGTGAGATCCCAGGTTTGTTGAAAGAAAGCAAGCTGAAGCTGAACCAGCAAGTATTATGATGATCCAGCGGAAGATCTCAACAGGAACAACCAAGAGCAACTGAAAATATGCAGTTAAATTTCATATTAGGTAAATCAGAAGCAATCATGTAAATGCACATTTCAAAGCGAATATATTACATTACAGCTTACATATCCACTTGAATTGATCAAGATGGACATCCACATAGCTGCTTCAGCAGTCCAGATGTATTGGACAAGTTCAGATATGCTAGATCCAAGAGTACAACCCAAAACACATAGACAAAAGACAAAAAGAAGTCGGCTATGGCAAAAAAGAAAGAAAAACAGAAGACACAGAAAAGGAGCTGTATCACGCATAAAACATAGAACATACAGCTTTCAAAGCCATGTCTCCGGATATACACACTATTTCGCGTTTCTGGTGAAACCTTTATAGTCAGAGGTGAGAGGTGACTAAGGTATCCAACAGGTCGCCTCAAGCCTCAAATACCTAGGTAATGGCCTAGGGCATTTGAGGTGACAATTTACTAAAAGATTTAAAAAAGTCATATATATATCTCAGATACATAGTATGCCATTTTATTCACAAATGCCTAAACTACGTGCATCAAAACCTACCAACAGCCTACAGTTAGTCATTCAACCATGCCAAGCATAGTTTCTGGAGGCTGGGGTGAGGGAGGTGGGCTGAGATGACTGCCTTTGACAGCCTAGGCCACTACTGAGGTCACCTAGGTAATTTGGGCCGAAACAAGGTACAGCATGGTGCCTAGCCTCGTCTCATCCCTAGGTGGTCGCTTGATTGCCTTTGATAACAGAGGGTGGAACTAGAGGTATAATAAGCTCCAGAATGTGTCACATAGTATACAACTGTATAAAGTCAGATGATGTCAAATACATGATCAATTGAAATTGGAGTTACAGCCACATTCGATGACACTAATGTGAGCAAACAATCTCAAAATCCCACACAAACCGCCCACCAATTTTGGGCTGAACGGGTGCCAGTTTAGTCTTCAGAGAAGTTCATTCATCACCAAATTTCTCAATGTCTTGCTGCTACGTTAGTTTAAGATAACTATGTAATCAGAGGTGAGAGATGGCTGACGCAACCCCAAACGCCCAAGTGATGTATTATTAAATAATATATAGTTCAGAAATATGAATATACATATATATCACCTAAATGGATGCATAAAACACATATATTTCATAAAATTATTCATTCCTATGTGTCAAATTATTGTATAACTCACTAAATCAATCCTTCCTTATATGTAAAGTTTAACAAATTAAATGGCAAGTAAACAAACTCAGACTCATACACATAAATACACTAAATGCAAATAGAAATTGAACATTACTAACTTAAATGGACCTCTTTCTGGGGGAGATGGGTAAAGAAGGTGGCAACTGAGGTCCGGGCTCGCCTAGGCGAAATGGGCCTGAGCAAGGCAACTTGGGGTCACCTTGCCTGGCCTCATCACCTAGGCAACCACCTCAGTCGCCTTTGATAACATAGATTTTGAAAACTTTCTAATTTCATCCATCTTTCCTTCCAGTTTGAATTTTACAGGGACATAAAATTCGCGGTCATTTTGTATAGAGAACATAAGAAACAAAACTCAAAGTAGTCTAGACGTCTATCCTATGAATAAAGGCTTTGAAAACATCCAAATTCTTTAAAAAGTCAAATACCATACACTAAAGGTGTTTTCCCTGGGTTTCTAATTTACAATACTCTGAGGTTCAAATTTAGAATACTAAAAACTTCCATGTCAATTAATCATCATCAGCTTGTCATGTCCCTTTTCCATGGTTAATAGAACTTGTTTTTTAGCCTATTGCCAAATAGATTAGCTGTGGCCAATAAATAATACTCATGTTTAATCTATAATTAAACAGGATAAATACCACGTACAAGTGAAAAGAATAATGAAAATCCATGTTTAAGCAATATGTATGCAACTAGCTTGCAAATGACAGATATCATACCATTATTATGAATGTCAAGACTCAAAAGAAGGCTAGAGACTTACCGAAGTTGGAACAAACATGAAAAGAGAGTAACCCCAAATACACCACAGACGTATGAGGCTTGAACTTGATCCAAGGTACTGGAGCAAAAAGTAAAATGCAGCTGGTACTATAAGCACATAGCCATATGTCACACATGCTGCCCAGTTAACATAGGTTACATCAAAGTTCCACGTTGTACTTGAATCTGCCTTCCTCTGCATGAGATAAACGGCACAGTTTCCAAGAGAAGCAAACATGAAGATCAATGTTGTAGAGATCCAAATAGGCCCATACCTAGAAAGATGAACACACTGCAGTAAGCATAACATTGTTTCACAAAACTTAAAATTATTCTATTCAATACCAAATTTAGATTATAGTAATTGTCATTATTTCAGAACATATGGAATAATACCAAGAGGCCAGCCAATCATATTTATGGTGCTTAGCTAGCTAGATTTGTATCAAAACACGTGTAACAGTGATTTTCACATGCACACTGAATCTTTGTGAAATCAAAAACAGAAATTCTCACACCCTAACAATACCTACTATTCTCCCAAAAGTCTCCATAGATAAAATGCACAGCAAGATAATCTGATCTGATGTTTACTAAGCTCGAAGATTATACAACAGGATTGAACTATAAGAAGTCACTCCTCCCGAAGGCATCACCCACTTTCTAAATGGAGGCAAATGAAAAACACCAATGAACCCTCAAACTGGCTCTTGCTCTTACAGATTTGATTCTTTTGAACAACAAAATCTTAATTTGCAGTAATAAACACCTGGTTAACAACATGATTGACATAAATGGCTAACTGATCAGATGAACATATAGTGATTTACATAAAACAGCTACAGAAAAGGAAAATAGTAAATAGCACTCGTCTGAAAAATGTTATGTCCTCTTTGTTTCTCAAACTGCTCACTTCTGACAAGTATTTGATAACAGGATAGGAATTTCCACAATAGGAGCAGAAAATGTTCTCGTATAACCCTCTAGATCAGCAGCTTGTATAAAGTTAGAATGAATATTGAGTGATGTAAGAGTAGGGCTGTAAACGGATCTAGATCCGATCCGAATCCGATTAAACATATTCGTATTCGTTTAACAGATATCTGACAGAGCCAATTCGGATACGAATATTATCCGAATAATAAACGAAACAGACGCGGAAATAAGAGATCCACTCCGTTTAAGATCCGATTCAAAACTGAGTTAAGTCTGACCATTAGATCTTACATTAGACCATTAGATCTTACATCTAATGGTCCATATCTAACACATAAATAAACATCTTTAAAACCCTACCCGAGTAACCCGACCTGGCGACCTCCCTCTCCCGAGTCTCCCCCAAATCTCATCGCCAAATCCGAAATCCCCTCCGCCGTCGGACCCCTCCTGCCTCCTCCCCTCGTCATCTCGGCTCGCCATCGGCCGCCTCGGGGAAGCCTCAGACGACCACCGCCCACAGCGCCCTCCCGGAGACCCTGCTGTGTCTACAGAGAAGGCCTCCGATCGGCTTCCCCCCAATTCCTCTTCGAAGCCCAGCTAGGGTTCGCGGGGTTCTGCTCGTCCGGCGAACGCTGCTGCTCTCCCGGTCGCCTCATCCACCAGCTGCAAAGGTACGGTGACCTCTCCCCTTCTTCTCTACCCAGTCATGCCACCGTGACCTCTCCCCTCCTCCTGCCTTCTCCACCGCTGCCTCCACCCACCGGGCCCTCCTCCCGCCTTTCCTACCCTCTCTCAGCTCTGTCCTCCCCCCCGGCGCCCCAACCAAGCCATCTGACCTCCCTCCCCCACCCTCCACTCCCTCCTGCCTTCGCCGCCGCCGTTGCCGCTGCCTCCACCCACCGGGCCCTCCCCCCTTTTCCTCCTGCCTCTCCTCTCCTCTCCTCTCTCAGCCACAGTGTGCACAGTCCCTCTCTCTCGCTGGACCCCTCCTCTCTCTCTGGTCCCCCCCCCCCAGGTCTCCCACCCCACAGCCCCCCCCCCTCCTCTGTCTCCCCCACTCCACAGTCCCCCCTCTATCTGTCTCCCCCCCTCCCCACAGTCCCTTCTCTGTCTCGCTGTCCTCCCCCCAGTTCCCTCTCTCTCTCTCTGTCTTCCGGTCTCCCCATAGTCCCCTGCCCCTCCAACGGTAACTGTGGCAATGTGTGCACAGTGTGCCCTCCGGCCCTCCCTCTGTCTGTCTCTCCCTCTCATCCCCCCACCTGCGCTCCCTCCCCCCTCTGATTTTTAGGTCACTATATCTTTATCAGGTCTCATATCTTCGAAGCGGATAATATCCGTATTCGTTCCGAATATATCCGACGAAGATATCTGTCAGTATCTATTCGGAGCTGATATGAATTATCAGATAAAGTATCCGCTCCGTGTCTGCTCCGTTTACAGCCCTATGTAGGAGACGAGGATGCAAGCATAAGCAATTCGGACATAAACTTTGTTTACCTTCTGGGTAGTCATATAAGGTTTAAGAGGGGTTTTGATCACATGGTATAAGCTAAAATTGGTGGTCAGGAATGTCCTGCTCCTGAAGCAATTATACACCCTTCTGTGTTCGTGAAAAAAATACATTTTACATATCTCTCACGAATGTTCTTTTATTTGCTTGCTTTGTTTTGGTTGATTGATTTTGTTTGTTCTAATTGAATTTCATAGTATAAGTGTTGTTGGACCAGGCCTAGTGTTGTAAGCTCATGTCCTTTGCCTCTCCCTATCAACTTAAGTTGATGTTAATTACATCAATTATATAATCAAATAGCCCTGATTAGCCACGACATGATGCCCAGAATCCCACTAACACAAAAGTTTCTAAAACAAAACATGCTTAATTGTATCATCGTTGTCTACTAATTTATCTGTTTATTCATTATTTGCATGTATAATTGCTTTTTGTCATCCGGAAATTTGAATAATATGCCTTGCTTATTTAACCTTTTTCTTATGTTATATTGTTGTTTATTGTTTTCCATATTCATACATTCCATTTAAAACGCATAGACTACCCCTTGGGGAATAATTCATGCAATTACATACTCAACAAGGGTTACATAAGTAATTAGTCAGAAATTAGGGCATTATTGAAATTAACCAAAAGATCATATTATTGTTGCAATTACCTAGAAAATTAGTGTATTACTGTGATCATATGTTCACAAGGTTAAAAATTTTCCTTTTGATGTATTACATGTACAAAGTATGCCAAAAAGTTGTCCAACTTGAAAACACCAGCAGAAGAGAGAAGAAGAAGAAAAGAAGAGGCCTGTGGATCTGAATGGAATTTATCCAGTCTGCCCACAGCTAATATTAAAGCATGATTAAAGTAACTGCCCAGCAATACAAAGACTAAAATACCCCTGTAACTCACTCTAACCAGGGCGCACTATAATGGTACAGGATGAGACAGACAAAAAGACTGAAATGCCCCAGTAAACAATAATCAGGGTGCATAAACATATTACACAATTTACAGAACTGCTCTGTTTACTTCTATTCACTCAACACTCCCCCTCAAGCTGATCATAGATGTTCTTCATGCTCAGGTTGCTCAGAATTGAGTGAAAAACTTCTCATCCTCAAGCCTTTTGTTAAGATTACAACAACTTGATCCACAGACCATACATATGGAGGATACAATTCCCCAGACTCTAATTTCTCTTGAATAAAATGTCTATCAATCTCTATATGTTTTGTATGATCATGTTGCGCCAGATTGTTTACTATATTGATTGCAACCTTATTGTCACAGTAGAGTTTCATCAGGAATACCACTGTGACTCCAATACCTTGTAACAAAATCTTAAGGCACAGTAACTCAGCAACAGCATGAGTCATAGCTCTATATTCTGCCTCTCCACTAGACCTAGCACAAACTGACTGGTTTTTGCTCCTCCAAGTGACAAGATTTCCCTCCAAGAATGTACAATTCCTGAGGTAGATCCATGATTATCTTGAGAACCTGCCCAATCTGCATCCAAAAACCCTTCTATACTCAACTAGCCTTTCTTACTAAATAATAGCCCTTTGCCTGGACAGGTTTTCATGTATCTCAAAATTCTATCAACAGCTTGCATCATAGCAGTCAAGGCGCCGCCTAGGCATTCAGCCACCATTGAAGAGGCGAGGCGCCAGCCCACCTTTAAATTTGTTGAAAAGGCGAACCGGGCGGTCGCCTAGGCGGGTGGGCGCTGAGGCGGTCGCCTAGGCGGGTGGGCGCTGAGGCGGCCACCCGGTTCCCTTACCCCTGGACCGGATCTGACCCATTTGGTTGAGAATCTACTTTTAAAAACCATCACATCCCCCCCCCTCCCAATGCCCATTCGACTTCCCATTCATCTTCCCCTCGATCCCCCCAATCTAAATCTTGAAGTCCTATGGTCTCATGACTTCCTTTCTATAATAACTTCCACCGAATACAAATAAACCCTCTAAAAATATGTTTTAGACCTTTTACAACAAAATCACATGCTAAAAAAGGCGATGGATTTTCTAGTTGTGGCGAGCAACGCAACCTCTAGGTGGGCTAGGCGGGCCTAGGCGACCAAGGCGAGCACCTTTTTGGGCTGCTCGCCTAGGCGCCAACTCGCCTAGACACTGACCAAGCGCCTAGGCGTCGCCTAGGTGACGCCTTGAACGATACAATTAAGCATGTTTTTCTTAGAAACTCCTTTGTGTTAATCTGATTATGGGCTTCATGTGGTGGTTAATCAGGGGTATTCAATTACATAATCGATGTAAATAAGATCAACTTAAGCTGATGGGGAGAGGCAAGGGACATGAACCTACATCACTAGGCCTAGTCCAAAAACACACACCATGAAACCGAAATAAAACAAAGAAAATAAATCAACCAAAACAACTAAAACAAATAAACGAACCCATTCGTGAGAGAAATGTGAAATGTATTTTTCTCACGAAAAAAACCTTCAGACATGCTTACACTAAAGAAAATGTATCCTTATGCCCATAAATCCAATATACAAAAGGAAAATTAGATGCATCCATTCCCTATTCTCATTTTCTAATTTTTAAGAGTTTATGTTCTAGTTTATGCCGGACAAAATTGGGTTCCATATTCTTCCAGTCTCTGCAGGAGACGGTGTTGTATGAGGTGGAAAATGATACATGGATCGCTTATCTTTTGTAAGGTAAGGAATCCTTCTGACTCTGGTATGGTACACATAAGAATAACCATCTTAAATGCCATACTAGGTATCATTTTTCTTTCACGAACAGAAGGGAAACTCAAGAAATAAAAAAACAGCCAGTGTTAGCATAATTATAAAAGAACCGTCACGGCATTTAGTGGTAGAAGCAGCAGCAATACTGACAGAAATGGTAAATACTATGACGGTAAGTGAGATTGAAGAATTTGTGCAAGATTTGAAAATTATAACTTCCCAACTTCAGTCAGGTTACAAGAAGAACTTACAAATCGGGATTAGCATCAATCTTTCTGAAAAAATCTCCACGAAGGGGATAAAGGGAACTCACGATCCTATCAACCACAACATCAGTATCCACATTAAAATAAGGGCTGTAGGATGAAATGCTAAATATCCCACTCCAGTTCGTTGCTGGTTGTGCATCTCCACCTGAAAGGAAGTGTAAGGAAGGAGAATAACATCTGCTGAAGGGCACCACAAAACCAGGAGTGGAAATCTTGTTCCACTATGTGCAGAACAATGGTGTTTTATAATCTATCAAAAGCACATGAAATTAACAAATACAAAAGTAATAAAGATAGTTTGCCAATAAAAGTGCTAAAATGCTGCCAAAAAAATAAGAGAACGAATGGAACTAGACAACTAGCCGATGTTGAAAACAAAATAGCCTCATTGTGCTCCACAAATGAGCCTATCAATTTACTGAAATAAGACCAGCAAGAGAGCATAGTGTTTAACATGTAAGAGCAAAAATATAAGGCAGGAAACGATGAGAATTCTTGACATGCTGTCCACAGAGGCTTGTATTTGGTTAAAATAGACAAATCTGATTAATATTTATGCAGGCAACAACTTGAATGGAACTTGTTTGAGAGAGGATCATTGAAAGCAGAGCCTCTAAGATGGGGTTTTCAGCATCAACTGTCAGTTGATTCATTGGGAGGTTATGGACCTATCAACTGCAAGGACAAACAGAGAATAGGCCTGACAAACATACTAACTAATGTACTATCACAGACATCAATCATTGGGTTTTCTCCAACTTCCGACTGAAAAGTGATCAATTCACTTGCATGTCATATCCGACCACAAGCTTCTCCATTCAGCTATGCGACTTTTTCAATACGAACATTGCCAAACATGAAAGCATCTTAAACAAGATGTAGTACATACTGTTCGAAGTCCCAGGAGCTTGGTAGCCTCCATTGCCGGGTGGAAAAGTTTGCATGCTTGCATTTGAAGCTACACGGTAACAGGGAACGATAGTAAGGGAAACACACTGGTTCTACTGTTTGACAGAGAGATGAATATGAAAGATCCAAGATATACGAAGGATCGACACATCGAATAAAATGTTCACACATAATATGGAAAGAGGGTTAAAAGCCAAAGGGATCGCGTACCATACCTTCGGCGACGTCAGGTTTTTTGTCATCAGGAACCACAGCCTGCATACAATGTTGCCACGATCCCAATCAGACAAACACCAGAAACTCCATCCAAAAAGAGGTTAAATAATAATAATAACAAAGCTCAACTTGTATTCATATGATCTTATTTCGGACCCAACAATTAGCTAGAGAGACATAGAAAAACGCAAAATCTAGGTCAGATTGTGAAAAATTGAATCCACATTCCCGCCATCCGTCCAAATCCCAAGCATCCCGCAAGCAAACCGCCATTTGTCCGATCAACCAAGCAACAGAGAGCAAAACAAGTAAACAAAAACAAGGGCGGAAAGAGCGATCAAAGGGTCCAAAGAACCCTACAGACGCTAGAATGATGGGCTTACGGGCACGGAGCCGAGCAGGTGAGTGGAAGGCAGACTGTTGTAGGCGTCGTCCATGGCGGAAGCCACAACTTCGAATCCGCCAGAAAGAAGAGACACAAAAGCGGAGATCACGGGACGATGGAATTGGGATCTACCATGCTGCTCTACTCAGATCCCCATTCCCGGCTCCCACCAGAGCCCCTCCTCCTCCTCCGCTTCTCCGGAATAAACCCTAGTCCCCGTCCTGCGCGGCTCTCGCGTACCTTCGAGTGTGCAGCTTCGCCCCTCTTCACGTTTTCCTCGGTGACGACGACCGATGAGACCTTCGGACGAGACTGCTGCGGTGCCTCAACCTTTGTACGTTATGCTCTGCACCGTGGGTTCTCA
Source organism: Colocasia esculenta (assembly GCA_014218235.1). Taxonomy (NCBI): domain Eukaryota; kingdom Viridiplantae; phylum Streptophyta; class Magnoliopsida; order Alismatales; family Araceae; genus Colocasia; species Colocasia esculenta. The sequence goes on from CM024757.1 coordinate 3,821,798, forward strand.
GTCCCCGTCGTGGCGCTTTCAGATTCGTCCAAACGATTGATCAAGGAAACAGCAGTACGACGCGTGGTGATCAGCCGTTGTCACTGCAGAGCATGTGATTGGGACCTTAACTGTCGTGGCCTTCTTGTGGAACACGTGTAAAGTTGAATTTGTTTCCGCCACAGCTTCATCTATTACAATTTACAACGCCGTCAAGAAAAGAGGTTTGTTGCACAAATATACCTCCCAAAATAAAAATTGTTCGAAAGTTTAACTCTAGATTGAAATTTGTTTAATATATTTTTCTTAAGTAAATTAATTATGATAAGTATTATTTTATTTTTCATTAAAAAGCTATTAAAATCTTTGATGAAGGTGTTATTTAAAAGAATAGAATACTTCAGCGAAACCTCATCACAGGGGACTCTTGTGATACCCGATTCACGTACGAAGAACTCTTAAATGTACATCAAATAAAAACTTACGAATCTAACATAGATTTTTAATTCTTATTCCAAGAAAGAAATTGATATCAAAACTCAAAAATCAACTACATATGGATCTGATCTCAAAAAATAATTATTCCTGAAACTTAAGGCTCATTTTGATAATAGATTAATTTAAAATTAACTTAAAATATGATTTGGTAACAAAAAAAATTAACTTTATATGTATTTGATTAGATTTGAGTTAATTCTGAGTCAATAGAGATTTATCTAATCCACCAAAACTTCTAAAATATAGTTAGCTCATTTTTAACTAACTCATTTTACTCTGTATCTTTGCACACTGTTATCTTATCACTCCACCCCGTACGAGTCATGTGTGCTTTTGACTTTCTTTTGATGTTAATTTTAAATTGATATCTTGAAAATAAATATGTAATTAGAAATATAAGTAAATAAATATTTCGATTCATATGTAAAGTGCTTAGCCACACATCGATTTCTAGGTTGATGTTCTTACTATTTATGACACTAGACTTGAGAATCTCAACACCGCCATTTGTGATTTTAACATAATATGAGAGTATTGGTCCGGCTCAACCCTACTCCATTTCATCTCTCCTCAATTAGCCTCCAGGCCCTCCACGGCTCATCTTGACCATGATGAATAGTGTTAGATCTTAAAAGGGCAATTTGATCTTGCTACTAGTAACAAAGTTGATCTGTTGGTTTTTTCTCGCCATTATTGTTTAAAATAAAATTTAGGATTAACAAACTTATGATGAAACGAAAAGTATTCATCAAAGCCCCACTAAGAACAGATGTACAGTACTCCTGGAGTTTAATGCAAAAGAAATTTGGACTTTATATGTAGCCACAGACTTCAGTCCGCCCACAGTCCATAAGCTTTCTTCTCTAAGTAGTACTGGGCCGGCCCGGCCTGCCAATAGGGGTTGTGTGCAGGCCCAGCAGGCTACGGCCTGCCCAATAAAAGCCCTGACGCCCCACTTTTCTCACATCCCCAAAAACCCTAATTGGCTCCGTGCGGAAGCGAAGGAGAACGGTGAGCAAGGTGACCTCTGTGAGCGTCTGTGACCCCGTCGTAGGCGGCTCTCCTCGCGTCCCCGCCATGGCGTGCACGCTCGACTTCAGGTTCCTGGACGAGGGCATCGGCGGCCAGAGGAACAAGCGCAAGAGGGTCGTCTCCGATGGCGCCGAAGGCATGGACCTCGACGCTGCCGCAGCAGGCAGCGGAGAAGGTAATCCTCTTCCCCCTTCCAAGCGGCCAGCCCTGCCCTCACTCGAGGACCCCGACAAGCCCGCCTCCTTCGGCCGCCCCACCTACGATGGGGTGATCGCCGGAAAGGTCTCCGGCCGGAAGTGGAAGCAGGTCCGGCAGCAGAGGGCGTCGGCGGTGCGGGTGTCCCGACGGGGCAAGTCGCTGGAGGAGCGGACGAAGGAGAAGGAGATCAAGAGGGCGTTCCAGGAGCGGGTGAAGGAGCTCAAGGAGGAGATCAGACAGAGCAAGGTGGAGAAGAGGAAGCGGCGGGAGGAGAGAGAGAAGAAGAAGAAGGAGAACATCCTCAGGTCCGGCACCAAGCTGCAGAAGATCACTAACCCGAAGACGCTGCAGAAGATCGCCAAGTCGAAGCAGCGGAAGCAGCTCCGGGTAGTAGACGATGAGCTGGTGAACAAGGGTAAGAAAAAAGTAGCCTTGGATGGGTAAGCGGTTGTGGGGGCATCTTCCAATCCCCGTCGAATTGTATAAAGGGGAAAAGAAAAAAAGAGCTGTTCTTTGCAAACAAGCGTTGTATGAATGGTAGCAGTTTTGGTTATAGTGCCGGCCAGATGCTGTTGGGCAGGGGGGCTTTCCTTTGGTTTTTCTTTTGAAGTGAGGCTTGTTCTTCATTGCTACTGGATTTTCTGTTGTTGCATTTATCAAGTAGATCTTTGTCTTCAGATCACCATTATTCTGCTTGTTCTGGTTTGAACTGGACAATAACACATCAATCCGTTCGGTTTCTTCTTCATTTGTTAGGTTCTGACGTTGAAATCAGAAAAGTTCTGAAACCACAGATGTCCGGACCTGATTAGTGGCGAGTCAGTAAATGTGTTAATGTGAACATGTATCATTCATTGTTCACAGCTGTGGTCTGTAGACATGGTTTAAGCTCCTCTGGCCGGTTTTGGCTACGTCTTAGATGACAAGTTTTAAGAAAAACTACCCTTCATGATCCAACTGTTGGACTGAGTAATCTTCCATGGTAATGTACTTACTCCAATTGCAGGTGGTTCAAAGATTGTCTAAACATGAGCAGAAATGACATCCATTTGTATGAGGTGCTTGCTCCAGCATGTTCATATCATATGCATATTTTCCCTCTTCTCAATGTTAGCTTCTTCACCCAGAGCTACAATCACAGTTTCCCACTGCTATTAAGTCGATCAGAGAGGAAGGGCAATCCCATGCACACACGCCCACAAGTAATTTTAGACATGCAGCACTGAACAATAGGGTTTGTTTATTTAAGTTTTTGCTTTTGATGGCTAGAAATAAGAGGCCAGAAACTCGTGTCAGACAGATGTTATTCCAGTTGTTAACGGAACCTGCCAATGTTCTTGTTAATTATACGTTATCTTGCTTCTGTCAAGCAAGCTGCTACTTGTCTTCTGGATCTGTATCTCCTTTAATCATAGACCCCCTTCAATTCAGTTTGAGGAAATATGCAAACCTAATTCTTTCATCATTATTTCTTCCTTTACTCTCGGTCTTCGACTTTTAAAGAGTGCAAAGGAGCATTTGGAGTATCAAAATCCAGCCCTATACCATCAGGAGGAAAATAAATTAAGACATGAATTGTTGGATCAGCAGTTCATCAGATTCTGAAATGCTTTTTCTTTCTCATATGCTTCAGGCCTCACATTCCAGGAGATAGCAGAAAATGCTCCTTTTTAGACAGGTGATTGTTTTAAGTTTCCACTTCGTTACCGCCCGATTTCGTTCAGATAGATCAATCATAATACATAATTGAATTGTTCGAGCGATGATCATATAAGACTGTATTCACCACCTTATCAATTAAAGCACAACAAATATTACTTGTCTCAAAAGGTATTCCACCATGTTGATGTAGCTTCGTTAAAAAAAAAAAACAGGGCAAGAGGAAGCGTAGCTGCTCGTTCCATTTTTATACTAGTATGATAGAACAGTATTTGCCCCATGCTGTATAATACGTCCACTGAAATTAACAAGATGCGGCGATGAAAGCCTAATTATAGCAAGCAGATGTGACAGAGCATTATAGCATGTCTAATTCAATACTTGGTTGGTGACAGAGTATGCCCCTCATGACTTATCCTCTGACAGAATGGATGAGTTAAAATCAAAGATACCTAGCTAGCAAATGTCGAATGTCATGTAGCTTGCTCGACGCAGCAGAACAAACTTGGAGCAGCCCGCCTTATCTCTGGAAGAATACGATAACTAGCAACAGTCATATTTCGCCATCCCAAAGTTCTTCCAGGCTTTTGTAGGGGCCTGTTTCATGGATTGCAAACTCGCCTCTTAAGAGCCTTGTCTGCAAAGTTCATCAAGTGATCAAAGTAGTTAACTAGTAGACTGAGGTAACCAACAACTGAGAATTTAGCATCTATTGCAGTTTGTTTCTCTGTTTAAAAAGAACTCTATATATATGGACCAGTAATGTTAAAACCTTCGTTTGCATCAGCAGAAACACTACCTGTTTTATATCCGAGAATTTTTCAAAGAGATCTTGAGGAATGCACCAACTAAACACATCCAGATTCTCCTTCATTCTAGATTCATTTATGCTCTTTGGAAGGACACTGTGGCCGCTCTGGATTCCCCAGCGCAGAGCTACTTGAGCAGGTGTCTTGTTTAGTTTTTCTGCAATCTCTATCAAGGCTGGTTCCTTCAAGATCTCACCTTTGACCATGTCCCTGGGGAACCTAAGGGAGAGTATGCCTGGTAATTTGACATTGAGAATATGGAAATAAAGATGGATCCATTATCATACCACATCAATGACATTCCTACTTTGACAAGCTAATGTGATGCCAAGTGATCTAAATTGAAGTTTTATATGCCAAGTGATCTAAATGAAGTTGTATAATTCACTGCACAATTCAGTTGGGTGTACAAAAAAGTCAAAAACTGAGATACCGATGGATGGATGCCCCTGGACCGGCAAAAGTTGTGGAGCCCCGGTTGCTGCCAGACCGGGTGGCATTCAACTTGGTTGACAGCAGGGGGCACCTTTGCAATCGCGACTAGGTTCTGTAGTTTCTTGGTAGAAAAGTTGCTGACTCCAATAGCCCGGGCCCGTCCAGATGCATATAAACCTTCCATGGCACCCCATGTTTCGGACAGACAGAGTGGGAGCATAGCTTCCGCCTCGAAGCCACGAGAACCTGGCTTTGTTCGGATGGGCCAATGCATCTGCAAAGATATTTGTTACAGATGAGAGTATGCAAACTAGTTCTCAGTAAAGTGACCTAAAGTTTATTCATGGCCACACACAAGCCAGGAGTCGTACAAGATAGAGGTCCACGTATTCCAGTTGCAAGTCCTGAAGTGACTTGGCCAGTGCATTTGAAACGTCCTCAGGGGAATAATCACTGCACCTGTTGTTTAGAAAAGATGAGCATAGATCAAAGTAATGAGGTAAGAACAAAGTAATGAACAAAATTTGTACAGAACGAAGAAAAGGAAAACTGTAAATATCCATGATGAAGATATCTAATCTGAGCAACATTTGCGTAGAACACCAAAAGAGGAGTTTGCCCAGGCTAAATATGTGAAAGGTGAAAATATGAAGACTGAAGAGAAAATTGGTGGTGAAGCCAATGAAACATTTTGTTCATGACAGATGAAGTTGACTAGTGTTTTTTATTTCATGGGCCTTGGGTATCAAAAGGTCCAAAAGGAGGGAGAGGATGAGACGAAGTGTTCCAGTACAGTTGAAGCCTGCTAGATTTTAACTGAGAAATTTGATGTAAGTTTGCCCCGTTGCTAATCAGATGTAGATTCACAACGTGAAGGGATATAAGCGGAGCACAAACGGGAGTTTATTGCTAAATGTCATTCTCGATCGTAGAGACCTTGGGCTTGTGAATCTCAATACCGCGATTTTGTGATTTCAACTATTTTCAGGATACCAATGCCATATTCATTTTTAAACATTGAAGCTGAACATGGATGTGGTTAATTAGTTCAAGTCGTGAAGTAGTGTGAAAGTGCCGGCTGTACACATCATCTGATCTACTTTTCGTAATTCGGATGTTTAAAATAGAAGGTAAGGAGACACAAATACATGAAGAAATATAATACCATAGCTTGGAAGTAATCCAAAGGTCAGTTCTCTTCACCACGCCAGTGGAAATTAACTCCTTCAACGCAGCCCCGACCTGCAATGTTTGGCATATAGTAAACTGGAATGAGTTCAACATTATTTACATCGATTGTATATAAAGTAAATGCAGAAGGAAGAATGGTTAAAGAAATACAATCAAGAAATAGGTGGTGCCCATTTTACCTCCTCCTCGTTTCCGTACACGCTTGCGCAGTCAATATGCCTATAACCAGCCTGCAAAGTTGTTCATAAGCTCTTCAAAGTTAGTTCTCCTCAAATCTCTTTTTAAATAGTACTCATACTCTTGGATTCTCACCTTTTTGCTCTCTTTTTTCCTTCCTTCTTTTTCTAACTTAGAACTTTTTCTTTTTTTTGGACATTGATGAACATTTGTTTTGCTACTATGAGTCAATCTATCAAATAATAACGCTATTCTCAAAACCTGACTCATTCAACTGGAACCTGAAGAATGAAAATTGGAAATCTTATTTATATGCTCCATTCCTGATGTTGGGTACGTATAATATACACATCTGAGTGCAGAGCGGAAGCGGATCTGGGGACTTGCCTAATGTCAACTTCCACGAATTCTAAGTTCTCAGAGGAATCCAAATCCTATTGGTGATGCTCCCAAAGATGAGACACATGTAAGGAGGAGGGAGAGAGCATGGAATGACGGGAGAAGAAAGAGAAGCAGGGCTCCCGCCTCCTATCTTCCTGAATTGGATGTCTGGGTGTGCCAGTTGGACTCATCCTGTTTGAAGACCTAAAACTAAAAACCAGGAACTACCTGACAAATTTTCTGGCCGGTCACCAGCCAGATGCCAACCTCACATGCAAATGCCAATATCGCTCGGCAGAAATTGCTGCCATTTAACCCGAGACCTTTCATGAGATGCTCTTCTACCTGATCTTTCGGGACAAGAATTGATGGTGGCGAAATGTTGACTCTTGTCTTACCCAAGCAGAAAAAAAATTACGATGTTATCTTAAAGTTCTTAGAGAAGAGAGTGTTCCGCCGTTCCTCAGACCACAAAATTTCTGATGAAATCATTTGACGAAGCATTGCATTGTTCATGACAATGATCATGCTTCCACGACAAACACAATGGGAGTTCCGAATTCTCCTTCTGGTGGTTGACAAAATTCAAAATGTCATATTCATACGTATGAAGTTTTTCCTCTCGCAGAATATTCCCCTCGTTCCGCAAGTATCCGAATCCCATCCTTCAGTTTTGTTCCCCGTTCCTCGTGCAGATTCCCCCGATCCTTATTTCCGATCCGGAGATCGATGTCATTCCCGAATCGGCTAAATCATCACGTTGCCAACAAGAACACGAACCTCTCCTTTGTTCCATGTCCTTGAGGGAGAGAAGAAGGAATACAAAACTATTTGCAGCTCGAAGGGATGTGCAAACAAAATAGGATTCGTACCTTCACAGCGGCGATGACGGCGTCGTCGACCGTCTCCGGCGGGACCTTCCAGGTGCCCAGACCGATGGATGGCATTCTCGCTCCCGTGTTCAGTTCGAAGTAGAGGAGTCCATGCTCAGAGCTAGCCATCTCCTCCAACCAGAGAGCCCTGTCCCCTCTCTGATCCCGGGAAATGGCGGCGTAATCGTATGATTTGCTTGTGGTTAGAGAGAGGTGTATAGGGAGTAGGGGCATTTCGGCGACAATATTGAGTATAATTGTAATAGATAGAGATAGGTAGGACCTACCGAGAAAAACGGTCACTCGCTCGTGGGCTTATAACTAAGGTAAATCACTAAATCAGACGGGACAATTCAATTTATGATACCATTTGTATTAAAATTTAGGACAAATTAATTAGAAGTTTTTGACCGTAACAAAGAGATTTTTACTGTAATAGGACTTAACGTATAATGTAATAGGTGATAACACTTACTGTAATGAGTTACAACTCTGTTAGAGACTAACAAATAAATCAAAAATTTGATAGAACTTCTAATTAATTTATCCTAAAATTTATTATATAGATATATTTCGGTTCAATCTAATTTATATTAAAAATATAATAATAAATAAATAAAAAGTAAATTAATTAAAATTTTCTATTAGATGTTTGACTTATTTTTAATATCTAATAGAGTTATAACTCATTATAATAAGTGTTATCTCCTATTACAATATATGTTAAGTCTTGTCATAGAAAATTTTAATTAATTTATCTTAAATAAAAAACAAAAAATAAACTAAATAAATTGTACTTAGAAAATAAACGTACCAGAGTAGCACAATTCTATTGGCCCGACCGTGGACTTAACTTGAAGATTATGTTGACAAGTTTAATCTCTACCTGTCATTTATCATACAAAATAAAAATGACCTTTAGTCATCATCTTAAAAATACAATTTTATTTTTATATCTCAAAATTTTTCACTAATCAGTAATCACAAACTCTCTTTTAGGATGGGTCAGGACTCCTGACTCAAGAGGTCTAAAAAATTAGATAAAATGTTTAGTTTTTAGGGGAAAAACTTTTTTCATAAGGTTAGTATTGCACGAAAAATAAATGAAAATGTATATTTTTTAATTTCCTTCGATAGCTTTTCCACATCTCTGGACCAAAGAAAAAAAGTTTCTCTTCTAGGAAAAAAAATCAAACCTGTTTTTATCTTCCTCTCTTAACAATATAAATAATATTTGACATTTTCCAACATCCTCTAACACCACAATCTTAATTTTCTCAAAAGAAATTTATTTTGGAAAGTAAATATTTCCTTTCCCAAGGCATGAAAAGATTGTGAGACTTTTAATATAAAACAAGAATTAAGATGCCATTTTGTAACTGGGTTTTCTTTGTATCGGGGAACCTTCCCTAAGTCCGCACCTTCAGCCAACAATACGGCAAAGATGGTGAGTACACAGGAACCATAATGCCATCATAAGTGTGAGCAGTGACAGATGTAGGATTTTAATTTTAATATTATATTTTTAATTCAATAAAACCGCTAATGATAAAATTTTATATTTTTAATTAAAAAAAAATCAATCTAATAAGTTCACAAGATTCATCGGCTATAAATAAGATCCACCACTAGTGTGAGATATGCATGGCAAGATCCGCATGTGGTGATCAGACTTATCTTCCTCTCCCGCCGTTGACCCATGCTCTGGCTATTTCTCATGTACATCTGTAACAACTAGGAAACTCCCGGCAATATAGTCGGATGTGTGACTTATCTCATGGTGCCTTTTTCTTATAAATACAGCCCTCACTTCATATTAGGGTTATAAATGGAGTGAATATGGAGCGGATATGAGTTTTTCAGTTTCAATCCGAATAATTAATCGAATAATTCGTATCCACTTCGAATACAATTCGAATAGAGAGTAGATAATTTAATCGGATAATTTTTAAATTCGAACGGGATACGAATATTATCCGCTTCGAAAATATAAGTTTAATAAAAGATATTAAGTGATCTAAAAATTATAAAAATTAACAAAATCTGTAAAAAAAAATTAAAAAGTACAAATATCAAAAATATTCTCTAAACAAAAAATTAACATTAGATATATTATATATTTATAATTATATATGGATCTAGATTTAAGATCTAATGGTCAAAAATAACTTCATTTCGAAACAGATCTTAAACGGAGTAGATCACCTATTTCCGTATCCACTCCATTTATTATCCGGATAATATCTGTACCTGAAATTCTCTCTACTAGATATTTGTTAAACGGATAATATCTCGATAATCGAATACGAATTCAAATCGGATCCGAATATTATCCAGATCCATTTACAGCCCTACTCCATACGACGAGAGATGAGAAAAACACCAACACATTACTTTGTGTCTATTTCTCAATACTTTGTATTCCCCCTTCAAAACGTTATATTTACATATATATATCCCCCTCACTTTTACTAATGGTCAACATCAACCCAGAAAAAATTTTGGTTGGTTCTGAATTTTGAACTTAAAACCTATCCAATAAAAATGTAACAATTTAACCAACTATGTCACATTTCAAATGTTATTTAAATTGGTTATCAAACACCTCTTAATGAATATCTTATATCTATCAAGTTGTTTTCAAATTTCAGATTTATAAAATAGAAGAAAAATAAATTTTTAGATTTAAATATTAAGTGTTATCGAATACCACTTTAGACTCTGATCCGATTTATCATCTGGACCAACTTGAGTCTGCCTGGTGTGTTGGGCTTGCAGTACTGCTGCTGGGCTGGGGTGGAACCGAGCTGGGCCAAGTACTAGGGCCCATCAATCGGGAGTCCATTCCTGTGCAAGAAATCCCTCCCTCTAGTTTATGAATAGTCCAAGTTTGGCTGCACTCACGGTAAGATTAAGAACAGATGGGCGGCAGGTCTAAGGAATCTTTAAGAGATTTCTCAGGCTAGATGCTTCTCAGAGGCTAAGCCTGAGCAGATCTAGATCACAGTTTGGTCGTCCTCTTCGGAATCCTGCGGTTGCCAACTTAAACTTCATTAAGTTCGTCGTGAGTGTGGACGTGTTAAAATAAGCAAACAAAGGACCGAGGCCGCATGCTGGGTGCCTGCAAGTTGGACTAGAGAAGAAGACGGGACACGGCCAAAACGAAGTCTGTTCGTCTTTCCTAAGCCATGTTCACACGCAGTTCATTCACACAGCACAATAAAATTGAAAGATCTGCGTGCGGATGGTTAGAATTCTAGAATTAATTAAAAGAATGGACCCGCCAGGTCCTCCGCCACCCAGTGATCGCAGCCTCCAACTCGTTTATAGTCTATGAACTCGAGCAATATATTATATATATGCCCGTTCGTTGTGGCCAGTGGTACTGGTAGTAGATGGTCATGTGTTCTTAAATACGAAGGCCGTTCTCTATATATATGGCGGCTGCCACCATGTGTTTGGCAATCCAAGAGACGCGTTTCACGAAGTAGGCAGATGGCCATTATGATCACTTGGTGGGAACGATCAGGTGATGTGTTGCTTCAGTGGCCTCCGTTCCTGGGAAGGATTCCATGGCTGTCGTGCTGCTACGTACGCAGGCGAAATTCTCAAGTTTCTCAAGCTCTTGAGAGTCCCATTCTGAGTAACATATATGACATCCCACCTCATAAGAACCAGAAGATGCACATCTAAACCCTTCTAATTAGGAAGGAGGTGTGGAGCGAACCATCGTGTGGAGCTGTTTGCTTTTACTGATCCGTCTGGTCATTAAGGTTTCCTGCTTTCTTTGGTGCATGGTGCAAGTGCCTCCTGTGACGATGACATGTTGCTGTTATATATAAGCCCCACCATGAAGGAGCTCACACAAATCAAATCAAATAAAATTAAAAGCTGAGGAGGAGGACCACCAAACTGTGTGTTTCCCATGCTGCCTTTGTTCTTCTGTCCTCCGGCTTGTCTAAAGACCGCCTGAACATGTTTGATTGCGGACCGTTCTGGATGCTGGCCTTCAAGCCTCAACAATCCACTGAAAAGGGGCAGCTTCTTCTACCATCCAAATGGACCAAATCCGGGGCATTCGTCTTCTCTCTCTCTCTCTCCCCTCTTTCAAGAAGAGAGAGAGATAAACATGACTTTGGGCTGCCGGGAGGGGGATCACTAGTTCTGTAACTTATCAGCTCATAAATGGGACATTGGAAGAACCACAGAGTTTCAGAACAGAAAGATTAACCTGTAATATCCCTTGCTTTGCGGATCCAGAATATCAGGTCTTAGTGATGGCCCAGATTTTTTGAGGGCTTGAGCAGCGAGGTAGTTCAGTCGGTGCAAAAAAATCGAGTTTTTAATTAGCAAGATTCGTTATACCGTAAAACTCAATTGAGTTCCACTTGATATGGTTAGGATTGAAATGTCTGGTACGCTTCGATCCGTCCTCCCTCTCTCTCACCATCTTCCTTGCCCACTCCACTTCCCCAGCCCCATCCCTCTCCTTCTCTCGCCATCGCCTTTGCCCCCTTCCACTTTCTCTCTCTCTCTCTCCGCCATCGCCTCCGTGATGCGGAGGAGAGGGGGAAACACAAGAAGCGGGCACCGAACGTGGGGGGAGTGGTGTATCGGACGAGTTCGGATCCTCAAGTACATGGGAGTTCAAATTTTCAAAAAAATCTAAATCAAAATATGAAAAAAGAAAATTAAAAAGATTTTTTTAAAAAAAAATTCACCCACTTTTCACTTCCATTTGTGATTTACTGAGTTCGGTCATCTCATGTACTGAGAGGAACTGAACCCGTATCAACAAGGCAAGGATGGGGGTTGCCAGAGGAGGTTGCGGAAACGAGACAGACGCAGTAGAGAGGAGGTGCAAGATACAAAGAGAGAGGAGGGGGAAACATAGTGGAGGAGTTGAAAGGTGGGAGAGGAAGGGAAAACAAGAATAGTCTCACGTTAGAGGGCCCATAATGGCTCTAGTATGGTCCAGCACTGACTTTTAATATGTTCTAGATGAATTCTTAAAATGTGGTCTAGATGCCGACCTATTCGAGATTCACCCAAAACATACTAGAAACCCCTAATTTTTCTACATTGACAGGACTACTTGACTGCTCAAGCTCTCCCAAAGATCCTGGCTATCACCGAGCCCCAATATTTTGGATCCACAAAACACATGATATTCCATAACCACGGAGTTTCAGAACAATTTGTTATGACTTGATTTCGAGTAAAATTAATTATTCTATTTGTGTGATAGATACGAGGGTTGAGTCAACATCTCTCCTAAATAATATTATATGGTACGAGATCTAGAGAGTCAAATTATGAAATCTGACAAATCTAATTTATAATAATCGATAACTAAGTTAAAGAGAAAGATGACGATATTTCCATACAACTCAAATGTTAATCGAAGTGATAATCTGATCTTGACAACATATTCCAATATTTGTTAAAATCTAGAGATTTTAGGCTGGTTTGATAACCTGTGGACCTGTTAATCGAACTTTAACTGGTCGCATAGGGTGGTCCTTAGTTTTTAATAACTGGCCCGATAGGATTGTGTAGGATTGTGCGTGTGTACAACTTCACACGTTCGAGAGCGTCCATTCTAGAATGGTCGACTTTAACTAATTATCTGAAATCTCAAGGCAAAAGGAATCCAAGAGACCCCCCGCCCGCCACCCCCCCCCTCCCCCGCACACACACACACACACAACCTTCTTCATCACACAGAACCAGGTGCAAGAGAACAATTTCCCATGTGGGGGTTTCCTGTAACACACCGGAGCTTATGCTTTGCACATGTTAGGCCACTTTCCACCTCACGGGAGACCTTTTCCTATCCCTTGCTTGGATTTTGTATCTTACCTTCTCTTTCTCTAAATGATGATCTCATATCCAGTTATGGAGCACCTCCTAACAAATTCTTCTGCCCTTTTGGCGAAGTTAATGGTCCATAAAATGCACTTATCGGATAGGTCAGCATCTTTGTTTCGAGACAAAAGTTAATGGTAGCCATGTGAGCCTCGGATACTGATTTCAGTGAGATCTTAATGGCCGTGGAAGGGGAGACCCTGTGCAGAGACTTTGGGGGGCCATGTAGAAGGGGTTGAAGCCCACTCGCCACAGTAGAGCAGAAGGGCGTTTAAAGGCTGAAACACGGCCACAAGGGCCTTGTCTGGCTACTGGCATCCATCCACATGCCCAGTCTCCATCAGAATCGCACACCAACCAGCAAGCATCCCTAGTGACGGAGTAGTCTGTGATGGGTAGTCTTCTCATTGATGGGGGGAAAAAAAATTGTCAAGTATTATTCACTGAAGAGCATTGCTAACTGTCCGGCTGATCGGACATATGATTTGCCCGACCAACCTTTTCATTGGCTGGCGTGCAGAGCCCACCTTACGCGCCAACCAATGAGAGTCAATAGCATTTCCCTTCACTGAAAGTGAAGCTTAACTTGATGGAGAAATGTAACCTGAGAGATTGCAGTACCACTATAATAAAGTAATCTATATGCTGAGAAAATTATTTCACAACACTTGGATCAAATAGCCAGAACCGTACAAACAAACATGAACTGCCCGCTGCTGGATCACAGATGCATATGATCTCATCTTAGAACTCTCACTTGGATTGCCATGAAACAAACAACTTAAATTTTCCGAACAGTTGAAAACTTGAAATAGCTCAGTATGAAAGAGTTGCATGTCGGGTTTTGGATTCCCTCATGCATATCTACAAGGAAGCTCCAATTTTGTTGAGGAAGCGAGAATCTTAATGGAATTTAGCATATTCCATGTGATATGAGTGAGTGGAAGAAAGAATGCTTCCAATCGGAGGGGTCAAATCACATGCACAAAAGGCTGGAAAGAACCAATGAGAAGGCATCTCGTTAGATATAAATATGATTGGACATTTTATCTACAAAGACATTTCAATCTTACATTTGCCACCAGCAAAGAACCGATCAAAATACATATACTTGGCCTGACAGGAAAAAAAATAAAAGGTAAAAATGAAAGTTTCTACGCCAGTACACACTCGCACAAGGGAGGGACAAAAGGATGGATGCTTTGGGGGAAGGGTTGGAGGGCACCATAACAGCTTCAATGTTGTGTTTGAGTTGAAGCCAAATTTGACCTTCTACATAACAATCTCAGGCTTCAGAATGCTGGACTTGATCTCCTTGTGGGGAAGCACAACACCACCATTGCTGTAAATCTCATCGCACAGATGCACATCCTCACCAAGGATGGTCATGTTCTCCACCCGAGCCCACTGCCCCACTGTGGAGTGCCACCCAATGATGCTGTTGGAGATGCAAGCATGCTTCTTAATGCGAACCCCACGCATCACTGTGCATCTTGAGAGCCGGACGCCGGCCTCCACAATGCAGCCAGGGCCAATAGCCACATCGGGACCAATCAAGCAACCTTCCCCAATCATCGCACTTTCATGAACGAGGACGTTGCCCACAATGTGTGCCCCTGTGGCAAGTCTAGAAGGCGAGTTCTTCCGGAGGGAGTTGAGGTAGAGTCTAAGGCCTGTGATATAGTCCCTGGGTTGCCCTATGTCCATCCAGAAGCCAGGCAAGACCATTGCGTACAGTTTCTTCTCTGCTGCTATTTTCGGGAAGACCTCTTTCTCAATTGAAGTGGGTCTGAGCTCAATCCTGTCCAAAACAGATGGGTTCAAGAGGTAGATCCCAGCATTGATCTTATTTCCTACGAATATCTTTGGCTTCTCCACGAACTTCTCCACCTTCCCAGTTTCCTCTTCCATAACCACAACACCATATTTTGATGGTTCATCCACCTATGCAAACAGCAAGGACACCCGGATAAGCACATGTATGAAGATCTAAAGGACCAGAATTTTCAACGTGGGACTTAAAATTCTACCTTGGTCACCATTATTGAGGCCTCTCCACCATGAGTTTTGTGGAATTTGATCATCTCAGCAAGTGGGTACTCGCTGATTACATCACTGTTGAGGACGAAGAATGGCTCCCCAGAGTCGTCAATAAGCTTATCTCTGGCCAGAGCCAGGGGGCCAGCAGTCCCAAGTGGCTCAGTCTCCTGAGAACAGGTGATCTTGATGCCCAGCTTAGCTTCATACTCCTTCAAGAAATTAAGCATCACCTGCAGAAAACATACTCATATAGTAAATGACCATAGAAATTTACAACCACATTATATGAACAAGAACGGCAAAGTTATTTTCAGATACCTCTGGCTGGTAATTGATGGCCAAAACAACTTCAGTGACCCCAATGGCCTTGAGAGCTTCAATCTGGTGGTCAATGGAAGCGACAGCGGATTAATACAGACAACCTATTCAAGTACTGCATGTGCCAGCAACTACCAACACCCCACACTATGAAACAGAAAAGGTAGGTAGCACCCAATAGATTTCCACAGTCATGTAGCGAGAAGGATAGAATCATGGGCCCTTCATTATTACTCCACAAAAAGAATATCAGAAAAGAGAAAACATAAAGTGGTAAACTTGAAAAGAAGAATGCCTGTGCCATCCTCATATATTATAACTTCAGATGAAGGTGTTATCTGACAAAAGATATTATCCAGTGGTAGAAGATAAATCCCCTAACATGTAAAGAAAAAGAGATGAAACGCCAAGAAAAGCTTATACATGTTGACAAAATTAGGAAAAGCAAGCCCAACAACTAATCTTGCCAACAGATTACCTGATGCAGGATCATGGGCTTGTTAGCGAATTCAACAAGAGGTTTGGGGACGCTGAGCGTTAGAGGCCGCAGCCGAGTACCAAATCCACCGACGAGAATGAGTGCCTTCATAGTGGCTAACTGCTTGCTCTTTATCCTGCAAACCAAGAACACCCACAGATCAACCTCACGGCTCGCTGGGCCAACTCCAGAGCCGCAAGCTCCAGAACAATATTGAATATAGGCAAATATTTAAAGCCAATCCTTCGGTAGAATGAGAAGCCGAGAAAATCCACACAAATAAAAAATCCAAAGGGAATCTGCCTGCACGAATTCCCTCTGTCACGGCAAGTCCTCTACCAGACGCCGGAGGAAGTGGACAATTGCTGAACCAGATCTAGACGAAGTGGAATCAAGATATGACATCGGAATACGGTGAGAGGTTATAAAGGAGCTAGGAGCTGGAGCACCTTAAGAGGCAGCAACACCTACGTCGCCATGGCTACAACGCTCACAGCCGCGGGAGAAAGCGAATACTCCACAAAAGGGGATCCTTTTCAATTGCAGAAGCCAAGTAAGTCTTTTTTTTTTGGATTCTTTACTTCCTCACGGCCCCCAAACCCACCTATCTGCCTTTCTAGTCACCAATCCGGATGAAGGGTTAAAACATGAAACCAGGAAATCAAGTTTAACTGGGAAGACCCAGAAGTGGGTGTAGCAGCAGGTGCCCGAATAGGCAGAATAGGGGAGATTGGGCAAGGCAGAAGACGGACTTTGAGCGAGCAATTTCGCGCGGAGATAGGCGAGAAGAAATGCTTCTCCTAACGGATCTACTCGGAATCAAACGCCCAGAGACCGATAACTCGCGCGCGCTCGCAGCCAAACGGCGCAAACAGAGGAGAGAAAGGGACAGGCAAAATCCTGAAACGTGTTAGGGTTTCCTAGAGCGCAGAGGAAAAAGGAGCGAAAGCGGACAGCAATCCAACCCCCGCGCCATGAACAGGTGGCCGGGGAAAACGAATTGCTCGACACCAAACAAGAAAATTCGAGAACGAAGCAAAGAAATTGTGGAACCGAACCTAGCGAGTGGCATCCGAACGTGGCGCAGAAGCTAGAGAACAAGCCAAGAGCCGAAAATTTTAACCGACAAATCATCCAAAAAATAACAACAGCAGAGAGGAGATCGCGAACCGGGTCTTACCGGCGACTCCCTCAGGTTTTGAAAGTTCAGCGGGGAGCGGGGCGGCCAGATGCCGTGGCCCCCCTCGCCGGCGTCTTCTTCTTCTTCGTCTTCCTCTGCTTCTTCCGGTGACCTCTCCCCTCTGTTCAGCGCTCCTGGGAAGGATCCGAGAAGGAGACGAGGTAGACCGGTGTTAAGGGACGGAGGGGGAAGTTACCAACGGTCCTTGCGCAACTAGAATCCCCTCTTCCCCATGCCCTTTTATAGCCCCCACCACCCCTCTCTCTCTCTCTCTCTCTCTCTAGCCAGCTCAGGCCCACCTATGAGACTACCACAACGTTCGCTTGGTCATTTACTTCAGAATTTTTTATGATTAGATTGGACGATTATAATTGCATTTTTTTTCAATTATTGGAAATTTTACCGATTAGAATCCAGTGAAAATATAATCCATTGAAATGCGTTCCGTGGATCTGGGATTGTCTAACTTTTAGTCAACAAGTCAATGCATCTCAAATAACTAGTCTAGCTACTACATTTAATTTGTACAATACTATTTTATATATGAGAAATATTAATTATTTGAGTAAAAAAATATTCGGCCGTCCTATCTTAGACATAGGGCTGCAACCGGGTCGAGTTCGAAATCGAAAACACAGATTCGATAACTAAAATATAGTTCCAATTCCGATTCCGATAATATTACCGGAACCGAAATTCCGATAAAATAAGGTGCTTATTATAATTTACTTTTTGAGTTAACGGATAATTTATCGGATAACTGATATCGATTCTGATTATTGTTTAATTTCGATTTCGATAATTTATTGAAATATTCGATACTGATTTCGATAAACTATCGATATCAATTTTTAATTCTGAAACTGATAATTTTTATCGAAATCGGGTCAAAATATCGATATATC
Organism: Colocasia esculenta; assembly: GCA_014218235.1. Classification (NCBI taxonomy): domain Eukaryota; kingdom Viridiplantae; phylum Streptophyta; class Magnoliopsida; order Alismatales; family Araceae; genus Colocasia; species Colocasia esculenta. The sequence continues at coordinate 3,839,818 of CM024757.1, forward strand.
GTGTTCCGTTTGCAATCCTACTTAGGCACAAATAAATGAGTCATATTGACAACAAAACTCACATCCACTTATAATTACAAAAATAAATGATTGAACATTTTACTTAAATATCACATGTTTCTCTTTATATATAAACTACTCTAAAATGAATGGTGCACGTTGTCCCCGACATTTGCGTGGTTCGAGGGCGCAATTTCCCCCTCCGTAAAGCTGGCAGTGAAGATCGACGCCTACTCATGATGCTCTGTGCGACGGTGAATGTTGGCTCTCTCTAACTTTGTTGTCTTGTGTTGAGTTTGTCTTGTCGGTAAAGACTTTCGATCCCTAATTTTTTCATGGCCATTTAATTGTCGTCATGCACTTTCTATATCACAAGTATGGTCTTGGAGTGGAGCGCTAGCGATAGCTAAGGGTGTAAACAAGTCGATATGCTGCTCAAACTATGTTCGTTAAATTTTAATCAAGTTCAAATCGAGCTCGAATTTTATCGAATAATGAAAATATCTGTTCAAACTTGGTTAGTTTAAATATTCTCGAGCTCGAGCCCTTAACGAATATCTAACGAGGTTAATTGAATTTGTGAGTTCGTATATATAAGTAAGCCCAATCCAATCTACAAGTAAAAAAATTAATTGTACCTAAATTTATCTTATTTCAAACTCATGTCTTAATAGTTTCGATAAGTTTCTTAATTTAACTATTTTAATATAATGTTTAAAATATATTCATAATTTGTCACAAGTAATATGAGATTAATAGATAGACACTGCAAGGGAGAGGGATCGGTGCGCGACAAGGCAGAGGCAATGCTGCAACTCTCCTTCGCACACCGCTCAGAGCCCACCTTCTGCACCGTCAACGACAGTATTGCGGTTGTCGTGAGCACCATGATGGTTGCTGGAGATGCCAGTGGCCGACCGCGCATCCCTCAGCCTCACCAAGGGGCTCACGTACTGCGCAAGCCGGTCTCGGGAGGAAGAAGATGACCTTGCAACACTAAATTTTTGTTCATACCCCTATTTACACGATTTGTGTATATACCATCATTTGCATAATTTGTATATATATATTGGATTTAGTCTATGACATTTAAGTCCTCATAAGTATTTTATTTTGTAATAATAATTATATAAAAATAAATAAATAAATGTATATCAATATATTCTCATACTTATTATATTTAAATAAATATTTAAACGAATATTTAATCGAACTCTTAACAAGTTGTTCACGAGTATAATCGAGTCAAGTTCACATATGTTCAGACTCGACTCCTTTATGAATCATTTTTTTTTGTTTAAATTTGACTCATCAATTAATTAAACGAGCAGAACTAAATTTTTATCGAGTCGAGTTTCAAATTACTGGTCGACACCCCTAACGATAACCTGCTATGTCCTCCGCATGTCCATTTGTACTACCCACTCTGTTTCATTGAATGATATGACACTATTTTCATTGGTAAAAAAAAAAAGTGTTGCCCCTCTTAAGTTCGTAGATCCACATACACATGTAAATAAAAAATACATCTAATAGTATATATATTTTTACACATTTAATTGATTCTTCCGTAGCTAAAAAAGAGTCAAAAACTCTATTTAGCGGCCATTTTATATTCATGATAATTTTGCGATTATTATATGTAAGTCAAAACGGATGAATTAATTTTTAATTTGATACCTGAATATCTCTCTCACTCTCTATTCCCTGTATTTGCAAAACGTTTTTGCTTTAATTTTGTTTTTAATTAATCCTTCTTTAATGTATATACGTGTGTATGTGCGCGTTTGTTTACTTTGGAGTTGGAGGGACCGGGAAACCAGCGAGCCGGCCGGTCTAAGGAAACGGTCCGTGTCCGCTTGTGGTAAAGTGGGCCGCCACCCCGGCCCACTCCGCCGTATCCTTTGCTTCCCATCGTTCTCGTCATAATAAAACGCGATAATTTTGGCGTGCGGAACGTGCAAAGGGGGAAGTGTGGTGCCTGCCTACTCTCCCTTGTTAGGCCGAGATCTGCCCGCAAAATTTTGACTCTTCCGCACGTAGTCAACGTCCTCCCATCCAATAATTTTATCCTACACCTTTTTCCTGGTTGTAGAATTTAATTTTTTTTTGATAACTCGATAAAAAAGAATTTATTAGTCCTAATAAATAGAAATTTGTTTTGATAATTTTATCATAATTTTATCATCAATAACTGTTAATAAGTCTTAAGAAAATATTTAGTATCTGTGATACGAGTATCGAGCGTACTTACCCCTGTTATATATAAGGTACAACACCCTCCCATCCAATCGTTTTGTCATATGCCTTATTCCTCGCTGAAGAATTTATGACTTCAAGATAACTCATGATAAAATGAGATTTATTAGCCCTAATAAATAGAGCATTCTTTTGATAGTTTAAATACTTTATCAAAAATTTATTATTTGATAAGTCCTGAAAAAACATTTGGTACTATGATATGGGTATCAAATTTGTCCACCTCTTGATACAACGAGATAGGGGCAGCCTACTAATGTTGCAGGACCCGTCCCTAAATCTTAAATCTTAAACTCTTGTAAACTCATTTGATATATATATCACGAGTATCACGTGTTTCTCTAAATCTTGTTAACTCTATCTCTTCTCTCACGACTAATACCAAAAACATCGTAAAATGGGTTATCTTATCCATGAATAGCTGGATAAGCCATAAGTTATCAAAAAGTAGCAAACAATTTTGAAGGGCCAGAAGTTCTAAATCAACTCTATAATTATTTTTAGTGGTTTACCATTAATTTGTAGAAAAAGTTGTAAATTCAAATCTTGTCTTCCACGATTATATTGGAAAATTATGAGTCTTACCCTAGGGACCTGACCCAATGGTAGAGGGTTTGAAAGAGATGATTTTTGTCGACGTCTGGCCTTAGGATCTAGCTTCTATTTATATTTAATTCTCACTTTATATAAATGGAAATCACAAGATTGTGCGGAAAAAGAAACTTTCTACACCAGGTACCAGCTTGAGCCCCCAAAAAACAAGTGGATGGAAGTTCTAATATACCAGAAATTAAATTGCTAGTGCAACTAGAGAGAGAGAGAGAGAGAGAGAGAGAGAGAGAGGTCAAGTAAGATTATTTTGAAAAGGGAATCTACTCATGTTTTTAATGGGCGGGTCTGTACCTTCCTTTTAACGATTGTGGAGCTTCTATTGATGATGTGATGAATCTATCTCCAACCTGTCGACAGCCCATTTTGTTCTCCATTTATTAATCCACAACATTCACCACCATTTCTTTTCCTCTTTTCTTGTCTTTAGGTAATATTTTGGCAAGAGTATTTTATCAATAAGGAGTCAATCTCACATCATCTCTTCAGAAACTAAATGGTAAAGTTTGAGATGTGATAAACGAGGCACAGGAATATATGTTGGCCGGGAAAGACTCACAATTAATATGAGATCTACGCTGATCATGTGCGTGGTTGGTGATCTGTGCGACACTGACTGTGTGTGAGATCTTATAATTCTCGACATATTTTGGTATAATTATTGTTCATCTCTTTTTATTTTTTAGAACTAAAATTAATTTTTTAAAAGTCAGATTAGTACGACAAGTACTCCGATACCATACTCCGCTCTGAGATGATCCAGCTTGATTTGATAAATCGATTCTGCAGCCAATTACCATGCCGATGTGAAAGTTTTGCCTTTGCTTATTTCTGCACAATAAAACCCATCCAAGGAAAATAATCCAAAAAATTAAGAACACATATATCAAAGGGTACGTTCTGCTTGAGAAATGTCTTTACAAATCAATTTGCTTGTGATTGTGTGCATCTACGAATTGAGGTTTCCAATTGTCCTTCTAATTTCCGGAAAATATATAGTTCTAAACTATACATCCGAGGTCATCTTTCGAGATGTTTTCACAACAAAATTACACATGAGCATGCATAGTTTACGGCAGGAAATTAAGCTTCCATTATTTCTTTTTATGGTGTGGAACATTAATGCTGTCATCATGCCATCGTTAAGGTGGGCAGAGGGGATCGAGGAGATAATAATTGCACAAAAGCGAGGAGGAACCATTACGCAAAATATGACAGTGCACATGAGTTGTCTTGGTCTATGAGAGTTCGAAGTGCTCAAGTTCTCACCTTTCTCTTAGAGAGCACGTCGTATTGAACAAAGAACAGCATGGAAGGAGGAAGTTCTCCAAATGATCACAAATCGATGGCGTGCCTCTAAATGTTGACACCCAATTCTATCTCATTCTCTTGTCATCTAAAACTGCTAGCTCATCTGTCATGTGTAATATAGATGGTCATAACAAAATAGGCACGTACGTGCATGAGCTATGAAGTCCATCATGAAGAGGCCTATGGGTGCAGATTCTTAGAGCCTCAGACAAGTTTGTGTGTGTGTGTGTGTACAGAATGCCCCCAAAAATTTAGTTGTAGATTAACAACAAGCTTCTAATAAAGCCAATTAAGACGTGCATTTGTTTGAGCAAGAGAACATAATGTTCCATGTGAAACATTTCCTTGTCCCCTAAACGATTAGACGTGTTCTTTTCAAAGAACGAAGAACCAAAGAGGCCTAAGCAAATTAAATCATACCTTCTGCTGTATTATATTTATAATCGTCTTAAGATTCTGCTTGAAAACCCCTTAAAAGCTCTGCTTGAAGTGTTGCAGCGCAAGACTCCATATAAAGTCTTGAGAAATTAAACCACCCAAAAAAATATCTTAATACACATTTTGTTGGGATCCAACCCAGCCCACCTAGGTGAGTATCGGGAGTGCCCACCACTAAGAGTCCCAATCGATAGGTCATATGAAAGGTTTCTCAGAATCTATCCAACATAAACAGTTCCAACCTATTTTTATCTCTCGATCTCGACTTATAAAAATAGTTTCATCGCCGTAAGTAAAAATATGCTTCAAATTTCAAATCTTAATTAAAGATCTCAGTTCAACTTACTCTCTCTCTCTATGCAAACTTCTATTGATCCCCTTCTTAAAATTGGCCTTGAGCGTCGAATTGGACTTGACTATAGATCAGATTGACATTGGCAGCAACTGCTTCAATTTTTCTCTCCATCAATAAAACATTCGATCTCTCTATCTTGGGAACCTAAAAGTCGATCCACAACTAATTTTCAGGATTTCAAACCGGCTTCATCAATAATGATGATTTGAATGTCACATTTGAGAGAAGAGTATAATCCATACAAATATACAATAGCACCATGATGCCCACCATTATTGCAAGCCACCCGGGTTGTCGGAAAATTTTTTGAAGCATGAACATGCAAGAATAATATATATGACTCAATTGGTTGTCCTACTTAACATCAAGGCACTAGCAAACATAAGAAAGTTTCAACATCGTTTTCTCATGTTGTGTATCTTGTGAACCTCATTTACGATTTTAGATCTGATAAGCAGGAGAGTTTCTATTAAAAAACATGAGACTTGCTGGTTCTTTGTTGTTTCTTCTATGTTCGGAGCTTCCATATGCATGAGTGTGCACGTGAACATATGGAGAGAGAGAGAGAGAGAGAGAGAGAGAGAGAGAGAGAGAGAACCTTTTGAGTTTTCGATGCGTCGTCGAATGTTGCACGAAACGGCTCGGTCCCGTGGGCGTAAATCTAGATCTCACTCTCCATCCCACACCTTTTGTTTAATGGGATACTGACCAGTGTGTGCATTTCTTCGTAAGCACGTAGTCGGTTTGAGGTGTGCAATGTGGGCAATGTGAACCCACACGCATCGGCGGAGACGGCCGCCTCACCGGCGACAGTGTGGTGACTGGGGGGGAAGCAACTTTGGGCTCTCTCTCTATCTCCCCGGTGGCTGGGGGAGCCATCTCTCTCTCTCTCTCTCTCTCTCCTGACCTCTCTGTCTCGTCCTCCTCCTCTCAGGGTTCTTCTGTTCATAAAGAGATAATCTTTCAATTTTGGAGCTTTGGGCTATATGCGGGCTATTCTCTTGTCGGCTTTGATTGTGGTTATTATCTGTATGTGATCTCTTCAACTTTGTCCCAACTCTAAGTTTGACAAGTCATTACGTCTTTCGAGGTGTGAGTCATCGTGACTGATAAGTCTCTGAAGTATCCGAAGTTAGATTTAAGAAGTTGTCAATTTAGCTCTAAGTTCTGTAACGACTCAGGCAGTTTGGCAATGAGCTATAATTTTTTTTTAAATTAATTTTTTTTTATAAAACCCGCCGTGTTTCCAAATGACAGTCTTCTTCGGCTTTGGAGCTTTGCAGGATTGGGGGAAGAAGAACACGACGTATGTTGGAAAGCGGGTGAAGAGCCACTTTGAAAAAATTCTAAAATCGTAGGAGAGAGATCGACACGGGAGAGCACACCGCCCAAAGTTTTTTTTTTTTTTTTTTTTCAACTTTTGTAAGTCTGGTCACCCGCGCAGTAAAAAATATGGGCGACGCGGCCAAAAGTGATTTACGGACGTCATAGTGCGACGAAAATTACTTTATCATATTTTCACTTTATGTAAACTGCCACCAAACTCTGTTTAAGAGTGTTTATAGTTCGATCCAAATTAAAAAATCGAATCGAACTAAATTAAATTGATCGATTCAATTCAATTTAGATATCACCTTAGTCCAATTCGATTTCATAAAATGTAAAATCGAATCGGATCGCATAAATTAAATAAATCATTGTAAAATATAATTATAGTGATATTTAAATATATAATGAACATAGTATAAGTATTAAAAAAGTAATTATATGATTATATATATATATATTTAATTTTATTCTTACTTTTAATATATAAATATAAATAAATATAACTATATTTAATTACATTTACAAATTCGATTTGAAACGTATCGAATCGAATCGAAATAATTTCAGTTCAATTTAATTCGAGTTGACTTCTAATTCGATTCAATTCAAATTAACTAAAAATAAAACAACTTAAATCGAATCAGATCAATGAACATCTCTAATACCGACCCATCTATATACCATTAGTGTATTGCTGCAAGTACTGATTGCAGGAAGAGCAAGTCTACACCTTGGTCGAGATTCAACAATCCTCAAATTTCATCATCCTCCGTCGATTCTTTATCTCTTGACATAGAATACCTCTGGTTAGATTGTTGGATCTACTCGTACGTGCTTAATTATATGTTGTGGTTTGATATCTTATTATTTCATTGCCGCAATGTCTTAATTATGCGATTTGCACCTTCTTTATTTTCTTAATATATATGATTGGTAGGATGTTTTTATATAATTATATTTGCTTAGTATGAAATATTGGAGTACTGGTTAGCTCCCCCTCCCCCTCTCCAAAGGGTGAGGTAGATTTAGGGGTGTCAAAGGGCCGGGGCCGGACCGGACCTTGCTAGGCCCAGCCTAGGCCCGATTTTTTAAAAATCAGTTTAGACCCGGCCCAGGTCCGGGGTAGGTCCGATATGGGTGGCTTGGCGCGGCTCAGAAAATGCTCAGAAATGTCCGGCCCGACTCAAAAAAATAAGAAAGTATTATTTTTATTTATATATTATATAATTTTAATATATCTACTATAATATATCTATAAAAAATAGTATATTTTTTACTTATATCTATATTAATATTTAACTTATAAAAGATTATATTTTTGAGTAGATTTAGTTTAGAAAAAATATATATAATTTTTTTTCTAAATATAAAATTTATATTTAATATAAATTATATTTATATTTTTCAGACCGGCGAGCCGACCGGGCCGGGCCTCACAAAGCCCAAGTCCGACCCTATTTTTTTGGATCGGGCCAGGCCTAAAAAATTTAACGGGCTCATTTTTTTGGCCCAAACCCAGATAAAACCGGGCCGGACTTCCGGACCTCTAAACCAGCCCGGTCCAATTGACACCCCTAGATAGATTTATGCATGTACGACCATGAACCAAATTTTGCCAAATTTCTCATTCTCTCTTTTTGGTTGGTCATAACACTGGATTAGAGAAAATGGGGATCATGTAAAATGGTGCAATTATGCACCGATTTGATCTCAAACAACATAAATAAAATTTAAAATTTAATCATAAAAAAATAAAAGAAGAAAAGAAAAGAAGGGTGTTCTGCTCACAACCAACCATGCTCGCGTTGTGTTTTTGGTACGGCCAGAGGCCTTGCTGTATCATAGCGCGAGTTTTTTTAATTTGAATCAAATTCAAGTGTTGTTTTAACTAATACTCAAGATGTACGACCTCATGATACTTGGTACTCATATTAATTATCAGGATAGTATTTAGATTTGAATTAAAGAACTCGCGTTATGTTGAATTCAAATCTAAAGATTGTCCTGACAATTAATCAGTACTCGATGTTGAGCACTCGAATATTATTTGTCACAATAATTTTTAAATTTGAATCCAAAAACTTGCGTAACATTTCTCCGCATAAAAATCGATTTGAGAGCATACGTCGACTTTTCAACATTTTCTACCAAACTTTTAGTAACATATATGGTCAGTTCTGACTCAATTTTTTTTTATTTTTAAGAAAGGTGATCATGAGAAGTTTGAGCTTAAATCTCTATAGATAGGGATCTGATATGTTTCCAATTGTTTCCTTGATCTATGAGACAATCAGAAATATAAATCTCAAAGATAATTCTTTGACGATCAACTCAACAAGGAAAAGAGTTCAATTTGAGCGAAGAGTTAGAATGGGATTGTGCCGGCTAAAGACACATGTTCACTTGGCTGATCCCTTTTTAAAGAAGTTCTCCGGTGAGAGAATTTTGTAAATTTTGTTATGGGATCAAGCTGCTCTTTGAAAATCTTGTCTTCTCCTCCCTCATGCGAAAAGGTCTGTCCTGAGCCGGTGCTATCGAAGACCCTATCAATATCAACTTAATTGGGAACTCTGGCCAGTTCTATTCAAGAATGGAAAGGCTTTAGATGTCATTAGAAAAAAACTTTAGATGTCATTAGAAAAAAAGTGTTCTTTTTTCATCTTTAATACATACAAACGCACTGCTGCAATGGGTTGTGTGGCATGGGACTTCGAGTAGTCGAGAGCCTGACGACATTGGGTCCAATCATATGTCCCACTATATATTGATGGTCCATTAACATGAAAGAGGAAGAGTAATGCTAGTCGGAAGAATAATTAGTATGATGTGGAGGGGTTATGACTCTCCATAGCACGTCATGTGGAGGGACGCGGGTTTAGATGTATTTAATGTATCGTTTATTTTTTTAACTTTCAAATAATATATTTAAATATTTATTTAGTACACATAAATATTTATATTAATATACATAAATAGCATAATAATATATACAAATAGCTACATTAAATTATTATTTGTGTGTACTAATATGAATATTTATGTATACTAAATAAATATTTATATATATTATTTGAGAGTAAAAAAAAAATCAAACGATGCATTAAATGTTTAGAACTGCACCTGTCCACATGACGCGCGTAGCATTTCTCTCAATGAAAAATTAGTCATCACCACTAACAGTTGCCAATCTTGATTCCTCGAGTAAGCAAATAAAATAAAATCTGTTATCCCACAACGATCTTCACAGTATCCTAAGATATATAGAACAAGGAGAGTTTAGTGGAGAGGTTATATTGGGAAAAGAGGGGTTTTGGGAAGGAAATTAAGAGAAGTGGAAGGAGCCGAGTATGGAAAGAGCTGGAGAAAATTAAGAAGGAAACGAGAGGTCGGAGGAAACTATACAGAACGCGATTTGTAAGGCCTTCGTACCCCGTCGTCCTCTTCTACTGTGCTTCTCCTCGTTGTTCTTTCTCCTCCTCGATCGGTATCCAAGTGAAACGGAGATCAGGAATTAGACCAGTACTGCACGACGACTTCTGGAAGGATAGGATGTTCAGGTGCATTCCATGTCTCAGCACTGGAGGCCTCCTGGAAGATGTAACCAGCCATGTGAGCCCAACCCCACAATCTTTTCTTCTTGCTTGCTTCCCATTTTGCTTGCTTTTGCAGGTAGCGTAGCTTCTCTGTGTATCGGATGATCACACCGCGTTATATATATATTGTTGCATGAGACACATGCAGATGAAGTGCATGTTATCTCGCGAGGATGATCACCAAGCGCAGCCCATGCAGTCGTCGGGGTCGAGCCCGAACTCCGCCACGACGATGTTAGATGAGATGGCGGAGGCGACCAGGCGGCTTAAGAACAAGAGAAAGAAGAAGAAGAAGAGGAAGCAGCAGCAGCAGAAGGTGGCGATGGGCTCTGATGGCCATGCGGAAGCGGGACCAGAAGAAAAGAAGGGGGGGAGGAGGAGATCATGGAAGAGTACTGGGTGTCGGAGGTGGACCGGGGAGTCCTCATAACTTCCTCTCCCTGCCTGGTGGAGGCAACTCCATCAACAAGATACATTTCAGGTCTTTGTCGCCTCTTCTTGATCTCCCCCCCCCCAAATCTATCTATCTATCTATCACATAAACTGCTTTCTTTGCAATTGCAGTTTCTAACGTATTTCCTCTGTGAAAGCAAAGTATACTGAAAGCTGTTTTCTTTGCGGGACAAGTTTCATATATTAAAGTTAACTTCAAATATATAACTAATAAAGTTGCCTTAATTAGAAGTCTCATTAAAGAATAAATTATTTTGCACGTCAAAGTTAACTTTGATTAAGTATCAAAATAATTATCTTAGAAGTCTGCATGTTTTGAACATTCGGTAAAATCATTGATGGGGGGTGAGGGGGGGGGGGGGGTCGAACTCTAGAAAAGAAATGTTATATGTTGTGTGTGTATATATACATATATTATATATATATATATGACATTAATCTTTTATTTGTAGGAAAGAAATGTTTGATGCTTCAGAGGCGAAAATGTGGTGGGACGAAAACTGTGACACGATTCGGAACCTATACAGCATTCAGGGAAAACACGCATCGCCTCCACAAGCTGACAATGTGGTATAACATATCCATCGTCTGCATGTGTTAATTAGTAGCCATATATACCGATGTAGTCATTATTTATGTCAATTGTTATTAGAGTTTTCAGGAAAATATATAGTACTACAGGCTGATTTTTCTGTTTTCCTTTTATTTTTAATAATCTTACATTGACATGGTGACGAAAATACTCTTGCAATTAGCATCCGTTTGAGATGCTACTGTGCTCTCAACATAAGATTTAGATTTTAGATAAAATGTCTTTATAAAAAGGACCTTCTTGAATGGCAGAATGTGTTGGACGAGATTTCAATGTGATGAAAATATCTCTACAAGATTTCAATTATAAATAGGTTTCAACACAGTCCTTCAATGGTGGTACTCGGCAGGCTAATTAGCTTTCTCATCTAATTTACACAAGAAAATATTTATTGAAAGATCAATGCCACAATAATAATGACTTAGCTAGATTGCAATATGGCCAGTAAATTAAGTTATTTTCTTGTAGTTCTAATCATTATTATTATAAGATGCTCTTACACTGTGCCAGAGACCTTCCAATCATTGACGTGATTCAACACAAATAATACTTTTTATTTATTATTTATTTTTTTTATAATAAAATTTTAAAATTTATTAAGCTGCATCTGAGTCAAATTAGATCGATACGATATAACAACTTATATCGTTGTATCGTACTGTACCAAGCAAAATCCGGTTCAACTTGGTACAACGGTTTACAACTCAGTGAGTTCAACACTTCACTTTTATCTAATCTTCCCCTTCTCTTTCAAAATTTCCCCAAGAGCCCAAGCATTTCAGCACAAGAGGGCAGCCAGAGACAGATGGAGACTAACTCGGTTTACAACTCAGTGAATTCAACACTTTCCCGTCCTGCTCCTTCCGGCAAGACGTCCCCCGGACGACATCCAGAGAAGGGAACCGCCGTCCCCGCCAAACTTGTGGAGTGGGTGATAGAAGACCAACCGGGTGTGCTGGTCACCGTCCGGTGTCTACCGGACGGCAGCAAAGAGCTCCGCCGTGTTCAGCTCAGGTGAGCTCTCCCTGCCTCTTACATCCGAGCACCCATATCAGCTCACATTTCTGTATGATGGTATGGCATGTCATTGTTGCAGTTGCGAGAGGTTTGGCGAAGTGAAGGCAAGAGCGTGGTGGGAAGAGAACAAGGAGAGGCTGCTCCGGCAGTATACTTAGATTAAAAGTTCACGTTCGAAAAGATTTTTTGAAAAATTTTCATATAATAATCTGTTTGGTACCACTAAAAAATTAATTTATGAAAATCTCTTACTTAAAATTATAAATTTTGACATCTTTGATAAAATTCCGTAAATTATTTTTCTTGATTTCTCTTTCATACTGGATTTTCATTATTGTGACTATAATCTCCACTATAGTTCTTAGCGTCCGATACTTGAAACTCGATGGTCGGTGGCCGGCAACACGACGCCCAACAGTCGACACTCGGTGTTCGATCGTCTGGGGTCCGACCGCCCGACGCCCAGCGTCGACATCCGGCATCGCCCGGCCGACTCCTGACATCCGGTGGCCGGTGTTCAGCATTGCCTGGCCGACGCCCAGCATCCAACGGCCGACGTCTGACGTCGCCTGACGTTTGTCGTCTGGCGGCCAACATCTGACGTCTGACCAGCTGGCGTCCGGCGCCCGACGCTGCCCGTCGTCCGGCGACAGGTGCCATTTTCTTCCCTTTAATTACACCATTTTCATGCAACTTAAGGCACTGACTTCTTTCTGATCTTAAAAATTCTTTCCCTCACAATTTATCCTTTTTTTCCTAGTTTGCATTTACCTCTACTTTTGTCAGAGGTACACATAGACACAGAGAGATAATTGGACAAATCTAGCTCCATCTAAATTAGATTTGATGTGGAGCTCTCAGGTAGGTGTTTAGACCATTAGTCAAATGTACAACAGAAAATTCAAGGCTCAAAGCAAGAGGGTTGTTGAAGGCACTCCTTAATTACCAAACTCTTTAGCACAAGAGAAAAGTTTAGTGTACTGACTTTAGTATAATAATATCAGTTTTAAATTAGATTTGATGTGGAGCTCTCAGGTAGGTGTTTAGACCATTAGTCAAATGTACAACAGAAAATTCAAGGCTCAAAGCAAGAGGTTGTTGAAGGCACTCCTTAATTACCAAACTCTTTAGCACAAGAGAAAAGTTTAGTGTACTGACTTTAGTATAATATCAGTTTTAAATACATACTGAAGTTTATTGATCTATCTCATGTGGTTCATTGCACCACATCATATGATCATTTCCTTCTTTTTTTTTTGGATCTTTAACTTATATTTTGGAGTCTAACTTTTTATTTTAACATCCAAATTTTTATTTTGGAGTTTAAATTTTTTTCATTGATGTAGTGACTGGAAATGGGCCGTGTTGAGCGCTAAAATAAAAATTTGGATGTTAAAATAAAAAAATTGAACTCTAAAATAAAAGACTAGGCTAAAAAAATGACACAATGAGGTGCAGTGAACCACCCGAGGTGGACTAATAGATTTCTATATTTAAAATTAATATTACTACATGAGATCAGTGAAGTAAACTTTTTTTTTGTTTGGTAACGAGGAAACCCCGCCCCGTATGATTTTGTGGGCTCAAGGATTGGTGTTCGTGAACTCTAAGTTCAGGACTTTACAACCCTTACTTTTCGTATACATGTATTGCCCTTGCTCCACTACCGAAAAAATCTCGGACCTACACCTCGAGGATGCATGTAAATCAGATAAGCCCCCCCCCTCCCCCCAGGAATCGAACTCGGGACCTCCTATTTTAAGCAATAGTTCTAACCGATTGACCCAACCGAGGTCCTCGAAGTAAATCTTTCTCTTAGCACAAAAGCAAGTATTCAATTTTATGTAATTGTCAAACTCTAAATTACTTATGGGACCGTTTCGCAACTAGTCTGTCTATCAGATTCCACTATTAGAGGAATGTTTGGAACAGATAACAGGGAGACATGAGTATTAAATGTTGCAGGTTACTTATGGAGGTGTTTTTTTTTTTTTTAATCTCCTCACCATCAAAAATAAGCAAAAGCTGCTTTTACACAAAAGTTAAGTGGATTCCAATGATTAAAACGCATCCCTCGCTTTTTTAAAATTAAGAGCACTAAAATCTCTCGTCTCTCCACTTTAATTCTCAAATGGTGCCTCAGATGATGAGTAGGTTCGTCAGCTCTCCTTGTCCAACTCTCTGCGTCTCTTTTGGTGCAAAACTCACTACTGCAATGGCTGTCTACAATGTAAGCAAGATATGAATAGGTTGTGAAGCCTTGGAAGACCAATTTGACCTGCCTAGCAGATGTAATAGAGCAAGTGGATCAACCACAAATAAAATTCCCAAGACAACAAAAAGAAATTTGCACACTGTGATATAAAGCTATCACCATATAATACGAGCAGACAATGTTAAACATCAACTCTACGTACTTTCCTATGGACAAACAGGAGAAATGGGCCGACTTATCACATGCTACAACAGTGGACAAGAGCCCATTTGATGAAGCCCAATAACCGGGCTCCGAGATGTACTGTTCCGGCATCGCACCATGCTCATGGGCTAGCTAAAGCAGGCGGTTGCGGCTTCTAACCTTCTGGCTTCTGCTTCCGAGCAAAAGCTCTGCATGCTTGCTACTAGACCTCGGACTTGGGTGGCCGCTCCTCCACAGCGCGGCCGGCCTCTATGCTCATGATGTACTCGATCTCCTCCGCCACCTCCTTCATGGACGGCCGGTTCTGCCGCCGCTCCTCCAGGCAGCTCACCGCCAGGAAACCCAACGCCTTTATGGTGTCCAGCTCCACCTGGCTGGCCCCCTCCCTCAGCGCCTTGTCGATCGTCTCGATCAGCCTCTCCTCCTCCACCCGCCGCTGCACGTACACAGCCAGGTTCACGTCGTCGGGGCCCCGGTTGAAGTCGATGGCCTTCTGCGAGGTGAGCAGCTCCAGCAGTACCACCCCGAAGCTGTAGACGTCGCTCTTGTCGGTGAGCTGGTAGTTGCGGTAGTACTCCGGGTCGAGGTAGCCCAGGGTCCCCTGCGCGCAGGTGGAGATGTGGCTGAGGTCGGACTCCGCCAGGCGGGAGAGCCCGAAGTCGGACACCTTGGCGCTGAGCTTCTCGTCGAGCAGAATGTTGCTGGACTTGACGTCGCGGTGGTAGATGGGCGGCACGGCGGATGAGTGGAGGTAGGCGAGGCCCTCCGCGGTCTGGTGGGCGATGGCGAGCCGGTGCCGCCAGGTGAGGGGCTTGGGGGAGCCACGGAGGCCGTGGAGGTGGTCGAAGAGGGTGCCGTTGGAGATGAACTCGTAGACCATGAGGGGCTGCTCCAGCTCGACGCAGCAGCCGAGGAGGCGGACCAGGCTGCGGTGGTTCACCTGCGACAGTACGCGCACCTCGTTGAGGACCTGGTCGGTGGACTTGGTGTTGCCGACCTTGGCGCACTTGACGGCCACCAGGGTGCCATCGTCGAGGCTGCCCTTGAAGACGTCGCCGTAGCCACCGGAGCCGAGGAGTTTGTCGCGGGAGAAGTTGCCCGTCGCCCTCTTGATCTCGCGGCCGGTGAAGTTCTTGGCCGAGCGGCCGCTGGTGTTGTTGGCGTTGAGGATGTCCTGGCGCTCCTTGGCGATGCGCTCGCGGGCGGCCCGGATGCGGCGCTGCCGCTTGAAGAGGAAATAGCCGACGACGCCCACCACCAACGCCGCGCCCAAACCGGCTGTTAACCCTGGTGGGACATCAGTTGTTCGATGTTATGCCCACATGACACACACACATACATCAGAATAACAGAGTTGCACACTCCAGCAAGGTTACGCACCGGCAATGAGAGGGGCGTTGTTTGAACCACCGCAGCTTCCTGTAGCCTCACAGCCGGTGACATCTGCAAGTCACAACCCAAGTTATCATAGATTAGCATACATGATGCAAAAGATGGAAAGGAAGCGTGAGAAAGAGACGCCATAACCAGGTGATCCGGCAGAAACCGTGTTGATGGGCCCATACCATATAATTCTCATGTCCTGTGTTAATGGAAATCTAAACGGAGACCACCGGGGAAGAACAGAACGGCGACGGTGAGGGAGGAAGAGTCAGAGAGAGCTCACTGTTGGCGCAGGTGCCGCTGAAAGGGTCCCATCGGAGCCCGGCGTTGCAGAAGCACCGCCGCACCCCTCCCGCTCCAGTCGGGTCCGCCTGGCAGGTGGCGTTGGCGCCGGCCTCGCAGTCCGTCTGCGCTGTGCACAGCGGCTCCCGCGGCGTCGCCCACTGGATCTCCACCCCCTCCCTCTGGGCCCACTGCGACACCGGCGTCGACCCTGTGTTCAGGCTCACGAAGCTCCGGTAGGCGCTGCACCCGGTGACGTTCGCCCGCAGCGAGTACGACGTCGACGACCCCCCCGCCCCGAAGGTGCAGCAGATCGGCGCGGGGCGGCAGGGGGCCCCCTCCGCGGTGGCGTTGACGTAGGCATGGCAGGGGCTGGTGGCGCTGCAGTTGAGCGGGGATAGCAGCAGCCGTCGGGTGCAGTTGAGGTAGAAGATGGTGTTGCTCTGGGTGATGTTGAAGGGGCGGGCGCGGTCGAGCTGGAGGCCGTTGGTGGGGAGGTCCTGGGCGATGCAGGCGCCGGGGACGAAGGGGGAGGGGCGGATCACCAGGCGCTCGGTCTCCGGGGTGATGGAGAGGACCGGGTAGGAGGAGCCGTTGGAGGTGTCGAAGAAGAGGGAGCGGGAGGCGGCGTCGCAGCGGATAGGGTACGAAGGGTCGCCGCAGTCGGAGGCGGTGCTGAGCGGGTAGGGGACGGGGGTGGAGCCGCAGGAGGGGCAGACCCTGGCGTGGGACACGGCGGAGAGCGCAAGGAGGACGACGGCGGCGAGAAGGGGTGGCAGACGGTGTTGCTGGGGGCGCCGGATCGCCATGGCTAGCCGCTGCTGTTGCTTGCCGCACCGGGGAAGAAGGATTGGGGGGTGGGGATGGCCGGAAGTGAGTGGGTTTTATTGCGATATATTATTTAGTCGAGTTGCCGAGTTGGTCAAAATCTTTTTGTTTGTTTTGTTTCCTGCTGTGTTAAGTCTCAACTGGTCAATATTTGCTGCCAATATGGTGGTGGTCTTTTGACAATTGACACCCTGTAGTGGGTGGGTCGGTGAGCATTCTCTTAGAAGTGTGAATGCGCCCGCGATTCTTCTTTTTCTCCTTGGAAATTTGAGTTCCGGCCTAAAAATATGGAGTCTTCAATTGATTTGTTGTCAGATGCGAAATTGTTCCACTATTAAGAGTATTGATTGGGTTAAGTGCATATAGGGTGATTTGATGGAGAAGATAATTTAAATCGATTAAAAATATAATTTTTTAAAGTAAAAGAGGTAAAAATGTGGTTAAAATATCCCGCCTTTGTTGGAGGGGTAATTTTAACATCTCTAAAATATCAGAGTCGACGTCCTAACGTGATTAGAATCAAATTCTGTTGTCGTCTAATCTGACAAGTTAGATCGGTCAAAATTACATCTTCACACCCCTTGGGCCGACCACCTCAGCTCGACTAAGGACGAGGAATATCTGGCTCGGCTTCGACTGATAAGAAACACGACGTGTTCTCAGGGTTCCCGAGAATGTGGCTCGCGTAATGGCCAGAGCATTAACCGATGATATAATGGCCTATAATCGTGCGCTCGATAATTGCGGTTATTAAGACCACGATCTGGACGATCTGCCATGACAGTTACGACAAGATCCGATGATTTCACGAAGATCTGCTATGGGATTCGCATGGTTGTCCAACTAATTCTATGGGAGTTCAATCTCTATAAAGGAGGCGGACATTCTTCAGACGCGGTTACGTTGTTCCTCTCCTTAGGCTAGGTCATTTTGTTCGACTAGTTACTGACTTGAATGTTAGAGTGTCTCCCTGTCGAGATCACTCGGTGAATTTTGCAGGTCCTCAAATAACATCGTCGGGAGCTCGAAGTATGCATCCCAAGTCGACTAAACGGATCTCGGATCGATCCCTCGGCTTAATTGTCTTGGTTCGAACACCTCACGCTGGTCGTCTCGATAATCACCTCGGTGTACTTTCAGTAACAAACACCACTTTAAAATTGATTAATAATGAGAAGATAATAGTCAAATCATCAACAAATGTCAAAAGTGGGGTGCTATTAAACAACATGACGAGACGTGACCAAATGACGTGAGAGGGTGGATGACACCAGCAGATATTACTAAATATTTGCTTCTTCCTTATATGTTAACTGAAATCTCAACTCCAATCAAGTGTGCTTAATGACTTGTTATTAAAAAAAACTTGGTTTAATTTTTAATTGCTGTAACCATACACATTAGTGTCATCTCCCGCGTTGACATGTCTTTTAAACCCAAGGTAGAAGTTCGATGGAGGACAAAGGAGAGGCCGTATTTTGACATCCTGCATTTGGAGAAGCGACGCTTTCATGGGGGCTCTAAAAAAAGTCAAACCATAACATGCGATGATTTGGGCTTGAAATTTACTGATTTCTTATTTTATGAATTTGTTTTTAAGAAGCTAAGATAATAAAGTAGAAATTAATTTGAAAGTTTTGTCGTTTTTCATTAGTTTAAGGATATGAGGCGTCTAACTAAGTGGGGAAGGCTCGAGCCTGTCCAGTATCCAATCTCATATAGCTTTTAGATATATATAGAAAAGTAGCTTTGCCAATGGTCTATTGTATTGGTTCTACGAAATTAGCTATTGAAATTTAAACAAAAACTTTTTTATCACAAGAAAAAAATGAAAAAAAAAATCAAGACTAAGTTATTGAAATCTATCCTATTCTCAATTTGTGCTATGAGCCTCGTAATGTAATATTAATATGGTCAATTTGATCTCACTCTCAAATCTCAATGGAGACGATCATATAGTGAGCTCGAATTTAGATTTCGAATAGTTAGGATAAAAAGAGAAAATAAATATCTGATTCACTTTCAACTATTATTTTAATCTGTAAAACATTCAATTTTATGGATGGATGTCTCGAGAACAGATCTTCCTATCAAGTCAACAAAGTGAAAAATTGGAGCTAAGAAAAAAGCTAAAAATGGGAGAGAGTTTATTTGGGAAGACTATATCTGATTGCCCGTTCTTCTTTTATCTAAGACTGCTTAATGTCCTTTTTGAAGATGGCCTTAGACAAATATTATTAATTTTAAAATTTGAAAATAATTTTACTCTATTTTTAATTTATCTAAATATCAAATATAGTTAAAAGAGATAGATAGATTTTGATGCGAGATTTAATTCCTTTTCGAAAATCTCTTACTTAGCTCCTCCTTTTTTTTCTCCATAAACTTGTCCCCCATCAAACATGCTGGTACTGCTTAAACCGAGCGGCGTTCACAGATCCGCGCCAATACCAACCCTGTGCGGGCACCTGGTATTTTTTGGTCCCATTCTTATCTCTCTCCTTGACTTTTTTAAAGTAGGTTGACAACAAAGGATTTGACCTGTCAATGTCGTATTCAAAGCCAGGGATGGCTAGGAGGGTCATCCCAGCGAGGCTCCCATCCTCTTATTATTTAAGTTATGTTTATTATTTGGATAGAGTGAAATTATCTTTAAAATTTCAAAAATAATTTCACTCTATTCCCACTCTATTCAAATACCAAATATTGACTGGACAACCATTTTGCGGAATGTTTAGAATAGTTTCTTTGGATACGTTCAGTCCAGAAGAGATGATGTATTGTTAAATTTTGCCATGTTTGAGAGTTTGCGAGTTGTGACATGATCGATACAACATGATAAAATCGATCGATCAAATTTTTTTATCGGTTCGATCGAATTTTTTTGTAAGCACTTTTAGATGTCCAATAGATCAAAATTTAAAATCGGTTGATCAATTTTTCTTTATCGATCGATTGATTTCTATCGAGGTGATATCTAAATCTCATGTTCTATTAGATCTTCAAAAATAGAAGAAAATTGATTGATCGACTTGAAATTTTTTATCAATCGATTGATACGGTACAGATAGTATCGTACTGTATTATACATAATATGACACAATCGATTCACGCGATACGATCAATCTTATATACTGTAAATAAAATATTTATAGATACATGTAAATGACCCCCATGCATATTCGTAAAATTTCACGTAGTTCATCTACGTGAGTTTGAAAATGGATATTTACTATCCACTTAGAAAATATTCCTCACAAAAAATATATCGAATTGTCATGAGATATCTACATTTTAGAAGTCAAGGTCTGCCAGTCCACACCCTGTTTTGTATGCACGCCACCCACGAGGACATGTTTAGGTGTAATATAAAACATGAGCTGTTGCAATCACCGGGACCATGCCACGCTTGGTTGGGATGTCAACTTAAACATCTTGTGTGATAGTAGTAGATCACTTATAATCTGATTTATCGATATAGAAATTGTTTTGCTCTCGGTGATTTAATTGACTAAATATTAAGGTTGTAAACGGAGCGGATATGGGTTTTTCAGTTCCAATCCGAATAGTTAATCGGATAATTCGTATCCGCTCCGAATATAATTCGAATACGGAGCGGATAATTTAATCGGATAATTTTCAGATTCGGAGCGGATACGGATATTATCCGCTTCGAAACTAAAAATTTAATAAAAAATATTAAGTGGTCTAAAAATCATAAAAAATTAAAAATATATATGTTTTTAAAATATAAATGTCAAAAAAATTAGTATTAAATATATTATATATTTATAAATTATATATATTATATATGAATCATTAGATAAAAATATAATGGTAAAAAATAATTCTATTTCGGAGCGGATCTTAAACAGAGCGGATCACCGTTCCGTATCCGCTCCGTTTACTATCCGGATAATATCTATATCCGAAATCCGCTCCGCCGGATATTTGTTAATCTGATAATATCCGGATAATCGAATATGAATTCGAATCGGATCCGAATATTATCGGATCCGTTTACAGCCCTACTAAATATATCGCTACATGTGGTATCTAACAATATGGGCACGTTTGTGATTTCGGCAACTTAGAGATATAACTGTAACATTTGAATACATGAGAGATAATATTTTTGACAATTCATAAAAGTGAGGGGTATATATGAACATAATTAACGATTAACAAGGATGCACGTGTAATGTATGCATGTACAAATATTTTATTTTATTTTAATTCAGTGTTTGCTATGATTAATTATCCCATGTGGGGTGCTATATATGTTTCTATGTTTCTTTTTTATGTCTCGTTATTTGTAAGGGACTTCTCTCTGAGTTTTGTGTTGTATAACTTATGTTGGTTAACATATAAAATCTCTTTGTTCACAAAAAAAAGAGACAAAAGAATTAGGGGTGTAAATAGGTTGAAGTTTGAGTCAGAAATAATAGTTTTAGAATCCAACTATGTTATGAATTATCGGTAATTATCGGATTCGAAATTGAATACGGAAACAATAGTTTTGTATCCAAATATGTTTCTTCAAACTACCAGATAATCGGATTTAAAAATCGAATAGTGTTAAATATGAATAAATTTGAAATTTTGGATTTGAAAATTAGATAATCAAATATTTAGATGGTATATGATTTATATTATATATACTATCGAATTCGAAAATCAGATACCAAATTGTGAATCCGATAGAATATCGGTGATTAAATGACTTTTAAAATTTTTATCAGAATCAAATCGAATAATCAAAATTTTAAATATTTTTTACAGCCCTAAAGAAAATGATCTTCGATTCCTTGCTAGATCAGTTCTCCTCTTGCCTTCTTTATCTTGATGTATTCATAAAATTATACTCTATATTTTTTGTAAGGAGAAAATGGATAAAGATCATCTTTGATACTAGTGATTAATTGCTCGGACGGCACCTAATCAAACCATCAGCTAGGGTACACATTGAGTGTAGTTTTAGACCGTATATGCATGGTACAACTTACCTAAGATCTTTGCCAAAGTTCTAATCAATCGATCAGATTAATGGCCTCGTATTAGAGTGAGATAATGGAGGGCCTCGAGTGTACTAGATATCACTTTAACTTGATGCCGAAAACTGAACTCTCACTTTGCATGTGTGAGAAGGTCATCAGGTGATGTAGGTAAAAGAGAACCTCGCCGCAATGTTTAGTTTGACAAACACATCCTCTTCGGCGATGCCTTCTAAGCTCGGATTCAACTCTCTAGAAGGCTAGAAAATTGTTTGGTCGTAAGCGATATATGATAGTGAGTCCCTATCTATTCGTATCTATAGATGTACGGAAATTAAAAGCTGCAGTCAAATACAAAATATTTCTCGTAGAATAAAGTAGAAATCGTTGACCCAGAAAATTGTTTTAATTACTCGCATCCGGTCATATATATGAGGATTTAAATCCTACCTTCTTCTATTGCCAGAAAGCTCCAAAAGAAATATTGACCCGGGTAGCTAGATATGTACAAACAGATGGGTGTCCAAACAGTCTACCTAACCTAGCAGCTGTCTTCACCCATGAAGAATACTTGATAACTATAAGAACACAGGATCATCGCAAGAACTGACAAGATTGCAGACATCATGCCCGGTTTGGCAGTGACAACTTTATTGGAGTCAACTGGACGTTTTTTTTTTTTTTTTTTCAAATAGTTTTCCGTTTGGGTTTTTTTCTGTCTTCGCATTGGAGGTGGGTTTCCTCCATACTGATCAACATGTGTTCTCATAGGAATGCAAATTTGGCTGGCTTTGATACGGCCTGGGAGAAATATGGCAGGTAGAGATGTTCAAACTTTGGTTCAACTTACAAAAATCAAGTTGAATTGATTGATTTAGTTCAATTTGATTTGAATTGGATCTTTTTTTATTATAGTTCGGTTTGGTTTGGTTTGATTTGAAACTCACAGTTTCGATTTGGTTCAATTTTTAGTACCAATGAACCGATTCAATTTAAATAATTGAATTATTATTATGCCTATAAAATTTATACTTGTTCTTCTATATATAATAGAAAAGTATTATAAGATTAAATATAATTTAATCTTCTTAGTTAAAATTATTATTTTATCTTGTTATTTTTCACACTTTTCCTTAAAAAATATTACAAATATATGTATTTATTGAGAGATTAATGTGTTAATAGAGACTTTTAATATATTTCAATTTAAACCAAACTAAATTGATTTGGTCTAGTTTGGTTTCAAAATAAATTTTTTTTATTTGGTTCTGGTTGAGAGCCTATTTCAATTTGATTTGGTTTGAGAAAAAACTCCTTCAAATCGAACAAAACTAATTATGTTCACCCCCAATGGCAGGACATCACATACCATGGCTTCATGTAAAGTATATTTGTCACTTTTATAATTATTAGTCAGGGATAAGAGTGACAGATATAAATAAGAGTAAGAAATATATTCTACAACCACATAACAGGGGACAGTGTGTGGAGTAGGACTACAAACGGGTCGGGTTCGGAATTGGAAACACATATTTTGATTCCGATTCCGATAACCGAAATATGATTCCGATTCCGATAAGAATGGTTAGTTCTGATTCCTTTCCGTTTCCGATAATATTACCGAAACTGAAATTCCGATAAGGTAAGGTGTTTACCATAATTTTACCTTGAGTTTATAATAATTTATCGGAATAACCGATACCAATACTGATTCCGATTATTTTTTCAATTCTGATTCCGATAACTTATCGGAATATCTGATACCGATTCCGATAAGTTATCGGTATCATATTCCGATTTTGAAATCGATAATTTTTATCAGAATCTGGTCGGAATATCAGAATATCAGGTTCCATTAAACTTTACACCCCTAGTGTGGAGCCACACATCTACCAAATTGGGGCAATGTGATAATGGATTGGATAGGAAATAAGTATTTCTCTTTGACATACATATAGAGAGGAAGGTGATTACAAATAGAGATTAGAGATTCTAAAATCCCCACAAAAGTTAGGTGTTGAGGTTCTACAACCTAAGACATAAGCACGTGAGCTCTATATGAATATTTGATATGAGATTAATACTCATATAACTTTCCACTAACACTTTCCCTCACAATTAAGATGAGCCGTAGTATTAAAAAGAGAGGAGGCGCCCTTGGCTCTAATATCATGTAGAAACCTATAAAATCTAGGTATTGAAATTCTAAGACTCAGGACATATAAACACAAGAGTTCCATATGAATATCCAATATAGGATCAATACCCATACAACTCTCCTCTAATAGAGATTAACTTTGGAAAGAAGGAAAAATATAAAGAAAAGAGAGTTGAAACTCCCATCTACCATCCAAACAAATATGACTCAAAAAACAATCCAACCAACCTAAAAACCCTAGAAAGAAACACTTCAAGCCAAATGTTTTTAGGGATCTAGAACTTTGACTGGCCCGGCCTCTTGAATCATGTCTTAAAGTCCACCAAAGCATCTGTCGGAAAATTTGATCTTGGGACTCTCATCTGTGTAGTCCGGCTTGCCGTGCCATCCCATGGCGCATAGAAAGTCTCTCTCCCAAAAACTACGTGAATGTTGCATCTCACCTGTGGAAAATTATTTAATTGACCTGAAAAGATCAAAAAAAAATATATATTGTATACCCTAATTAATAGACTTGTCATCATCTGTTCATCAGTTTGGATTAAGCTAATCCAGATGAGTAACTCAATAAAGAATTAAAAATGAAAAAGAAGAAGGTGCTGCAGCAGCTAATACTCAAATGAGAAATACTTATTGTAAGACACGTTTTACAATAAAATTGATGTAGATTATTTCAAAAATAATATTTGTCAGACGAAAATTTTCTCTCTCTTTATTTATCAACCAATAAAATTACTTTAAGAACAATCCACTTCAGCCAGATGTTACAATAAGTATTTCTCTACTCAAATTCGTAGCTCTCCCGGTGAACCCACGAAGAAATGAACCAGTGGGCCAGTACAATCCAAGAGAGTACTGGTAAGTGGTAGCCCAGTTCAACAAGCCCAATAGCGATGGGCCCACCTCAGTCGGCCCAAGAAGGCGTCCGGGCCTTTTCGACTTCTAGGCTCTCAGGACTCCGAGAACATGAGGCTTGGGCCGTGACAGAGCCACACATCCCACTCAACTCTCCACGGCCCAGAATCTCCAAACCCTTTCTGGCTGCCCAATGGGTTTGCCCTTAAGCCCGGCCCAATAGACTTCTATCAATCTGGCCCACGTTTCGTTGAACTGGAATTGTGACGATACTAAGACCACTTCAAGGGTGGTCTGCTGATGGCCCGTTTCCGGCCCAGTCCATTCAGGATCCCAGAGTTTCCATAGGTAAAAAACCCCCTCCCTTTCTTCCACTTTTATTTTTTTAGTATTCTTCTTTAATTTCCATCCTTTTACAATTCTTCTATATCAACATCAAAATTACTGACATGTCAAGAAATATCAAAATCAGTGTCCCATATTCCAAGGACATTAATACCACACTCAACACTCCAACCACATAGGATATTAGCATACAACATGGTACAAACCTTAGCTCATAGTTGCTGGTCATCTGCATATATTTGCCTAATTCAAATGAAGATGCCACAAGTTGTTGTGAATAGTGAGCACCTTGGATTTGTCTTTTCAGGACCAAGATGCTAAAAACCCATCAACATATGTAGGGCTGTTCATAATTCGGTTCAAACCGAAAAATCGAATCGAACCGGCCAATTCGGTTCGGTTCGGTTCGGGTTGAGAAGTCTCATGGTTCAGTTCGATTTTGCACACTGAAACCGAATGAACCGAAATATATAATAAATATATTAAAATAATAAATATAACATAAAACAGCGCCTAGCCCCGTGGGCTAGCGCGCTGTTTTCTATTGGGGCGGTCCTGGGTTCGAAACCCAGAACCACCCCGCACCTTGTATTAGAATGTTTTTTTTTTTAACCCAGGACCGCCCGCGCCAAGTTGTTTCGGTTCGGTTTGAATAAAATTTCAGTTCGGTTCGGTTTAGTCCAAATCGAACCGACCGGACCGTGAACAGCCCTAAACATATGTAGCACCAAGATGTAATGACTATTCGACTTGTGGATTATATTTTACATATGAAAAAAATATATATATATATAAGACAATTTTATATTATTCCGTTTATCGCTCACTCTATAATCACTATGAAAAATATATAATATGCCTCAGAACTAGCCTTAATTTACGTCTACACTAAACAAATGAGGTGTGATGTGAAGGTGACATTTGGATGGAAGAACATATATAATACTTTAAAAGGTCACTTGGGTTTTTTAAAGTCTAACCTTGAATTGATTGAAAGCTCTGACGCTAAGCCATGGCGGCCAATATTCTTGACACAAAATTTGACACCGACAAATAAAAACATGCCACACCATCTGACAGTTAAAAGTGAGAAAAACGCTTCATATAGTAGAGGGATGGTGGTGGAACATGTGTTAAACTTATGTCAAAAAATAGACGTTAGAAAACCAATTTCCATTAGAAATACATGGCTCTGGAGTTGTCAAAACAGATCCAAACCCATTAACATATATATCCTTTGGTATACTGTAATTAATTATATGGGTATACCGGGTATGGGTCCTACCCATTCATTAATACTTTTCTCGTCCTGTACCATATAAAATAGTAGATCATTTTTGTGCATTGGAGCCTCTTGAACCAATTCATCTCTGTTTATATCATCATATAACATATAAGATGTTATTCCATGAAGCATTTCTCCATATACATTTATAACATTTTATGGACTACGGAAGAGCCCTGGTTGGAGGTGATGATGATGTGATCACACCCACATCGTAGTTAATAACATGAGCATGATTGGTGACGGCACAAGAACTTGGGATGTCAATGTGAGTATCTTTCCATCGTTGAAGGAATTTTCTAACATCACGCTGAGAGCTAGAAAATTGCCCAAGAGTACTTAAACTACATGATGAAGTATGGTGATTTGGTAACCATGTCAAGTAAATGAAATCGGTACTCGGTTATGCAAGTCAGAGCCACAAGTAAACTTCTATTTCATTACGTGAGCAAGTAAGCAACCTTATCATGATATTAGAAAAATGCATTGCAAATCTCAAATGTGTTCTTATTATCGATCTCTTGACTCTTCTCTACTACAGATTATTGTAGAGGGAAGGATGACGGTAACAACGAAGTTGATAGGATAAAACTACTAATTTAAAAAATGGTAAAAAAAAGAAGAGCTTGACACCACGCGTGGTGCGCAAGCAAATTAATGTAGATCAAGAAAACGTTTTTTTTTGTTGATTCTGACATCAAAATTGACTGTTAGATAATCACAAAACAAGTACCAGTTTTTTGGCATTTGATCACCAGTCTCCGGGCAAGCATGCATGCTTCTGAACTTTCTGAGTTGGTATTTTTTATTTTGTTCTGCATTTATTTCAAGTGAGGTTGAGTTGAACAATTAACAATCTGCTACATTCCATGGGTACTTGTAGTTATGAGCACAAGTAATTCATATTATCTTTTAGTGAGTACTAATTATGTTTTATAGGAAGACTAAGGGTCCATTTGGTTGTATATATGTAAAACAGTTTAATAGGGAAATAGTTTCCACGGAATAATTTTTACGAGAAAATAAAAATATAATTATTTATTTAGTTGTCAAATAAATATAAAATTGTGTGGAGGGATATGAGATCTTATGATACACTCAAATGAGAGAGTCATATATTCTTTGTGTATTAATACTATTCATCAAATTTTTTATTTTATTTTATTTTTTATTTTTAATATTTTAAAAAAATAAAAAATTTAGATAACTAATGAAAAATAAGTACATTTGACAAAGATAATTTAAAATAGGAGAAATAAAATAAAAACACAATTTGAATGAGTAGTATTTTACAGATATTTTAATAAAAATAAAAAATAAATTAACTAATAAAAATAATTAAATTTGACAAAGACTATTAAATAAGTGGGAAAAAATAAAAATGTAACTTACTCGAATAGTACCTAAAACGTGTACTGAAGCAGTTAATTTTCTAAATTTTATTTTTCAATGGTACCAAATGATTTAAAAAATAAAATTTTTTTGAAAACTATTTCCTAACCGTTCAAACAAACAGAAAGTGAATAATTGTGAATGCTGAAAATATTGATCTTTTTCTATGAAAGATAGTTGTAAGAATAATAGAAAATGTTAGGCTGAGTCATTCTAGATATAAAATTTGGAGAGTCCACAACTTTGATAGGTGCAGGTCTTGTGAGTCTTGTAGTTGGAGAAAAATAATTGACAAATTCATGATTGAACCATTATAGGGGAAAAGATTAATTAAATATATCTCACTGATAATAAGATACTACAACTCAAGTAAGCTGTGCGACATCAATTGTGTGCTCCCCTAAAACCTCTGATTCCGAAGATGTTAATTTGTTCTTCGATCCCCAGAGCAAAGGACATCTCACCCAGATAATATTCCTCTGTCGAGGTCATGATCGATCCCCTACCCACCGCATCGAACAGCACCAGCCGTGCACGAAATCTTTCATTCTTTCCCGATTCCCACAACACATTCAAATGGACCAACAAGAAACACGGACGAGATATATATCTAAATGGGAGCGGTTCAAAAAGGTAGCTTCCCACCGGAGAGGGATCACGAGTCACGGCCAGCCAGTTCTTATCCTCGCCGTTGACAACGAAGAGACGACCCAGCTCTTCTTTCTTGCTCCGCATGCTTATCTCCCAAGGTTGACCAACAAGGGGAGGTCTTTCCTAGTGCTTTACACCCCCAGATGATGCCTTTTCCCATCTCAGTTTTATTCAACTTTCTTCTTTAAGTCCTAATCAAATCACAGGCCATGAGGCGCCGTCCGGCCGTGTGGATATGAAAACTGTTCAACACCATTGAGGGTGGATATGGATGAAACCCAGAGGAAAGGGATGGTGAGGTTTCTTGGGTCCAAGGTGGGGAGGAGATGAACTGAGACAAGATCAAACCCTCTTTTCATTTACCTAATCTCCGAAGGTGGCTTGTGACATGAGCAAACCTACGTGGGATGTGATCCCTCGTTGAACACCAGGGCAGAAGATTCCGAACATGTCATGTCCTGTTCTTTTGTCTTGGATCAATAATGATCAGGAAGTCTTTAATGCAGGAGCCTTTATTAATGTAGATTTCCTTCAGAACCTGCAGGTCTCTCAAATGCATACAACTGCTTCGCATGTGAGGAAGCATAATCTCCCTGAACACATGCACAATCAATTTTTACTTGATAATTGAGACGTATAATCTCCTACGAAGTTCATTAATTAGAAGATCATTTTATTTGTGATTATATATATATATATATATATATTCTAAAATATCATAAACTAGCTAGTATTTTTTGTGATCATTTTACAGTATTTTCTATGTTATATCTAATATGTTAGTACAGTTCACGTCAAATCAAATGACTTTTAGGACAGGATAAGCTCGGAATAAGATTCATACGATAGAATGTCTTGTTCCCCCAAGAAACGCCGCATATCTTTTGTACCTCCAGTACTGTTCTCGTTTGTCTAGATGACATGACGAAGATATTTCCTTATTTATATATCCAAATTAACCTCACCTACCCCCTCACCCACATCCTTTCACCTTTTCAACATTAACACTCACGCTGGGCATAATTGCTCTTGATTCATCAGATGTACTGTTATAAAAGGGCATTGAAGTCTAAAGAGAAATCTACAAGAACATAAGGAGAATCCGATGAGAACATACTGTCCATACACATATACAATTGAAATGGAGAAAACACTGTTAGGAATCCTCCATGGACTACTGTACAACTTTAGAGAGGCACCATTTGGGGTGCCTAGAACAAAAGATGTCCAACTAAGACATATATACGAGGTAACCTACTCGAACACCATGATCTACAAACAGTGCAATGGCAGGGGTTCCTCCTTTAGGCAAACCCATGACCTTTATTCTTGAAGAGAAGAAGACCGTGACGTGAAGACTGCCACCATGGTACATAAACTTACCGCACCGCGATCACAAATTCTATTAGCATCCCAGCTGGTGCAACCTACCAGACTCCGTTTGGATTAACACTTGATCAACGTATATCACGTACACTCGAAGAGGAAGACAGATAGGAAGACAGATCTCTTGATCACTTCCTCAGGCATGGCGGCGGGAGCTGGAGCGGCGGAGGGGGGACTGCGCCGGCGCCGGAGCGGAGTACGTGCCCCTTGAAGGAGAAGAATTGAAGAGCTGTATCTCCTGCGCCTGGAACCTGCTGGAGTCTCCCAGGAGTCGCATGTAGACGCCGGAAGTCGACTCGTACTCGAACCACGATGAGCCCACCGGGGGCTGCCCCCCGTTTCGGTACTGGACTATGGCTCTGTAGACGAAAGGGATGAGGCCTTCCATTGGGCCGGGAGCTGAGCTAGGACAAGGGGGTAGGCTCTGGACGGAGAAAGAGATGTAGCGGGAGAGGACGTTGGGGTGCTTTGTGCTTGTCTTGTTTGGAGATGGGGGAAGAAGAGGGAGTGGTTGGAGAGAAGAAGAGGTGGTGGAAGAAAGCGTTGGTTTGAATGAGGTGGAGAGGGGGGACCTGTGTAGGGGTTTAAAAGGAGGAGGGTTGGGGGCGGGGGGGGGGGGGGGTCAAGATGACGTGTGGGTGATGGGTGGAGTAGGCTGCCCATTGGAAGGATTACACAGGAAAAAAGGAGAGAACTTTGACGTAATGGTGAGGATGGTGGCGGGTGTTTTAAGCATTGAAAGGGGTTTGAAACAGGTGCTCAGCTTCTAACTGAGATAACAGCCTACCAAATCACATATAAATTGGTCGGGGTTGATGAGTACACTAGCAGCATTCTTTAGAATATATCGTAAAAAAAAAAAGCATTCTTTAGAATAAGATAGTCGGAGCTGAGGTAGAGTACTTCTTGTGCCAGTTAATATATGCCTATGGAGCCTGAGTGCTCTTTCCATATCCAACCGCATGCTTTCTTTTGTCTGTATACATTAATCATCAGCTAGTTTGAACATGTATGAGATGTGTGTACTATACGCCTCAGTATATATCTATCTGTCATGTCTCTTGGTGGGACGTCGTTGTAATGGAGAACACAGCAGGATAGATTTGAAGTACCCTCCACGGGGGAGCATATCCAGGGAAAAGAAAAGGAATTGTGTGGTTAACGCTGGTATACGCATTCTTCATTAGTTTCATGTGAGTAATGAAGATGAACTAAATTTCAGTGCCTCCTCTATTCAAGATTTTGTTTTTAGAAAAAAAACTCTCTTAAGATTAAGAGAAAAGACGTGTGTCTTAGTTATAAGTACATATTTATTTATTCATTTATCTTCGACATAAAATTAAATCACGTCTACACCATCCCCTCTTTAGTGAGGATAAAAATGTATAAATTTTATCGTGATAAGATACTCAGATAAGACACATGGTCTTTTATTCAAAATTTTACGGACGACGATGTTATTGAAGATGGATAAAATTTAAGTGTCCATTCCAAAAAATATTATTTGTTACTCGAGATTTTGTCTTTTTCTTTAGAAAGATATGTGTCTTACTTATAAGCAAGTATGAAAAAAAATTGGTGGTTGGGGAGGGGGGGTTCAGGATGTATGATTGAGATGTGCCAACTAAAGGTGTGCATCAAGAAAGGTGGCCTGTGATCTTCGGGTAGTAGTTGTGTGGCTGCTTCAAACAGTGATCATCCACTTATCAACTGTGGCAGAAAGCTGTGTGTATAGTCTATGCAAGGTTACGGATTCCAGCTAGTTTTTGATATTCTATTGTTTCAGATTCATATCCACGAATTCAAAAAGCACCAAACGGGTTTATACATAAGTTCTTGTGTGCTGGGATGGAGATTAATGTCCTTGCTGCTCGCATGGTATTATATTTTAAAGATTATAAGATATAGAAAAACCCCGGTTGTTAGAATTTTAAACCACCAGTACATTTTTTTGATGTGATCATCCTAGCTAACTGATGATGATTACCACAACAAAGTGGGGATGACATGTAAGACCCAAGAAAACTCCTCCGTTGGAGAAGAAAACAAGTAACTCTTGAATAGTATTAGAACGACTGATCAATTCGGTCTCTTTGAATGTTTGAGTCATCATTTTTTCGAGTAACTTTGACATGCATGCATATGGGTTTACTGGGCATCTCTGACCGTTCTCGCTTACTTCTAAAACTTGAGATCACATCAGTGGATGCCCAAAGAGGAAGAGCAGCTAGATTATAGCTAAGAACCTGTCTGGATGATTAAAGATATATAGCTGCCATTATTACATGATGTTGAAAACTTGAGTTCTGGTAAAAAAAAAAGAAAAAAGAAAACTTGAGTTGATAAACTGAGTCGTGCATACTGATGTGTTAAAAATTAGAGAAAATTGCATATGTATGGTTAAATGTATACCCTTAAAATCTTCATATTATATTTTATATTTCAAAAAATAAAAAATCATTAATTAGTCATATCCCTGTAATTAACAATCAACCAAAATAAAAAGAATATTCTCTTAAAATATTAGCATATTTAACCGTTAAATAAAAGATGACTAAAATGTCTCCCTTCACGAGGGGAGAGAGAGGGATGATTCAGTGGAGTTGACTAGGTGGGGACAAGACTCCATAGTGAGGAGAGAGAGTTATAAAAAATTATTCTTTTAGAGAGTTGTAGAGAGCAAATGATTAACTTAATTATGATTTGGTTAAATAAACGGAATCAAATAACAAAGACATACATGATGAAATACATGGAATACATGGTTACAAGATATATATATATATATAATAGATTTCAAGAATATGTATTAAAAATGATATATTTCAGAGTATATCCTAATTAATTTATACATGTTTGTGCAAATGACTATTAAAGCTCTGGAGACATACGGATCAGGTTATATTGTAAAACTAAGATGGCACTTCAAACTGGTTAGAAACGCAATGACAGTGGCGATCATATGGCTATTGTAGTTTTAGCCATGAATTCAGAAAATAACAAATTAATATTCTATTAGCCAGATATTGGTATTCAATTCTACTGATTTCTAAAAATAAAAAAGCTAAAGAAGGTCAGATCGTAGCAAAAGAATGGGTTAACTCTTCATCCGGATTTCAGAATCCTCCAACAAAATCAGATGTCTTTTCTTGATCAAAGTTAACTCATCAAGTTGGTGCATATATATACTCCTAGCTAATATATTATAAGCTTGTATAACCATGGTATTATAATTACTCATATGGGTGCAGCTAGCAAAGATACGACAAATCACAGCAGAAACGGAATACAGCTATATAGATATCCATCCGTGTGGCCAGAAGAAAACAACTAGCTAGCCAGCTGCGAATTCCGTGTAGGATTCGGACACTCCTAACCAGAGAGAAGCGACTTGGTCGCTCTTGAATCGCCGAGCGTGCCCAAATGCCCCACACGCTCAGACACCAATCTGACAAAATCAATTAGCTGAAATGGGACTTGTCGCCGTATCAACACCGCTTACATGACAATTTTAAGTTTTGTGCCCCCTTTGATAGTCATATAAGATAGTCTCGGATGAGAAGAGCTCATTTTGTTTTGTTTAGGATTTAGGGTTTAAGGTTTAAGATTTAGGAATAAACAAGATAATTTGCAATAGTTAATGAATTTATTAGGGATAATTAAATCACTGATATATAACAAGACTTGCTTGATCAAATTAAATATTCATATGGTTAAGTGGGATCATCTATGTCAGCCTAAGTAAAAAGGTGGGGCTTGGTTTGCATAATTAAAAGACTCAAAAGACTGGAACAAAGCTTCCTAGATCACCTTTTTTTTTAAGATTTGTTGCACATGTAGAGCTGTATGTACATGGGCTGAGTGGACCAGGGCAAGATATTTGAAGCATATATTCTTCTATTTGGTGCATTCACCAAGCATTGTTAATTAGAACAAGAGACAAAGATATATATATCTTCTTATTGCACAGTTGGTCATAGCCCATTGATTTGAAGAGATAAGGGACTCGGTTTATGATTTGTACTGTAGTAGTGGTCATTACACACCACTTGTTATTCGGATCGAAGTGAGCATCGAATACTGCAGGTTTTGATGGGACAAATTAAATAAGTATTTAGTTGTTCCCAATCAGATTAGACTGCCTTTGTCTTCCATTTTACGTACAATAGCATATATATATATATATATATATATATATATATATAATATATATATATATATCTCTCTCTCTCTCTCTCTCTCTCTCCAGCTTATTTCCCAGTTATAATTATATGCGAGATCTCCCCGGCCCAGCGTTTTGGCCTCCTCTATATATTCTGTGGGTGCAGTGGGGTTATCCCGGGCCCGTTATAAAGCAGGTTTCCCCGGGTCAATTCCCGGAGTCCAGAATCCACCATTCCGGGTAAAACTGTGTTCGATGTATCTATCCCCTCGCCTAACCATTCCGAATAAACTGCATGTGTTCTATCTATGCCCCCTCGATCGCCTAACGCAGCTAAGGTTTATCTTGCTCTTTGTTTTTCTTAATTTACTTAATTCATGTATACACTGATAGATAGGGCTGTCAATGAGCCGGACTGATCAGATAGATCTACGGACTTAGCTCGATTTTGGATCGGATCGCAAGACTCTTTTCGACCTATGAATTTTTAATATGAATTAAAAGTCCAACGGCAGGACTCGAATTTTGAGTTCGGCTCAATGGGTCGGCCCGACTCGTTCTATTTTTTTTTTCTTTTCAAATCTTAAATTTTATTTAGTTAAAATTATGTTATTTTACTTATTTAAAAGTTAAAAACTCTCTTTTCAAACAAATTAAATAAGTAATATCAAAACTTCATTTAATTGAGTGAGATTATAAATTTTATATTATTAATATATTATTTTTATTTTTATTTAAGTATTCTGGTCGAGCCGAACCTTAATCAGGCTTTATAATTTTTACAAAATTATTGGGCCCGACCCGATGTTGCTCGGGCTTGGGTCAGACTTAAACTTACATATTAATGAGTCGGGCCTGAGTCAGACTCATGTAAGTCTAGCCCGAGCCCAACTCATTGACAGCCCTAGTAATAGATGAATAGATGATGAACCATTTGAATAGGAGGAATGGGCGACTCCCAAGTAAGTTGATGTCTCGCGTCACTATAGGGGTTTTCTTGTTATAATAAACCTCTCTCTCTCTCTCTCTCTCTCTCTCTCTCTCTCTCTCTCTCTCTCTCTCTCTCTCTCTCTCTCTCTCTCTCTCTCTCTCTCTCTCTCTCTCTCTCTCTCTCCAATTGCCCCTCAAATAAAGGTGTTCATTTCTTAAGTTGAATCAAAAATTCAAATGAAGTCGAATCAAAAAAATTTATTCACTTCAATTCAAAATACTAGAATTCAGGTCAATAACTAAAACTAAATCGGATTAGTTTTAATCTAGATGAATTTGAGTTATAAGATGGTGTTCTTTTTCTTTGTTTACTGAGATATATAAAAAAAATCAAAATTTTCAAGTGTTATATTAGTTATATTTGTTATTGATATTAGGAATGCTTTGATAATGCATATTTTAACTATTAAAGAAAAAGTATTTATAACTTTAATAAAAAAGACCAAAACATGAACAAAATAGAACTAAAATGAATTAATACAGTTTGATTCAATTCAATTTATATAGACCTCGATTTGATTTAGTTCTGTCCCAAAATTAAAATAATTTGATCCGATTCAGATTGAAGATGACTTTAAACTAAATCAAATCGGATCATGTTCAACCCTGCCCCAAGCCGCCTCTATCCCCTCCAACAATGAGTGACAGAGAAGACAAAGTGAGCTGTTTGTGGCACAGTGAACAAGGGTTTGAATGGGAGAGAGGCTTTTTAATAACCATTGATCATTGGAATATATAACCAAAAAAAAAAAAACTAAAAACTAAAATTTATGTTTCCATCGACACTTATTAGGGTCGATCCTTAAGTGCCATAACTGGTCATATGATGCCAATCCCACCACTTAGGGTCCGTTTGGTTGCTTGTAAAACAGTTTTAGAGGGAAATAATTTTTCACGGAATAACTTTTACGTGAAAATGAAAACGTAATTGTTTATTTGGTTGTTAGGAAAATATAAAGTTGTATGGATGAGTATGAGAACTTATGATCTACTCAAATAAGATAGAGTTATATACTCTTTGTGTATTAACACTATTCATCAAAAATTTTATTTTTATTTTTAATATTTTTTAAAAATAAAAAATTTAGAAAACTAATGAAAAATAAGTAACTATGACAAATATAATTTAAAGTAAGAGAAATAAAATAAAAAACACAATTTGAATGAATAGTATTCTGTAGATATTTTAATAAAAAAGTAAAAAATAAATTAACTAATGAAAAATAATTAAATTTGACAAATATTATTTAAATGAATGGAACAAAAATAAAAGTCCATCTTATGAATAGTGCATTCATCTTATGAATAGTGCATTCTGGGCAAGATGGCGCAGCCCCGAAAAATGGCATCCGTGCTTTCTGTGCGGATGCCAAAATCCGGTAGTTTTAGGATTTGTTTTTTCAAATTTTACTTTTACATGATAACAAATGATAGAATGAATAAAGTTTTCCTGGAAAATCTTTTCTGGTGAGAAATTTTACATGGAAACAAACAGACCCTTAGTCTACGCTTCCGTGCAGCAGACGAGAGCTTCTTAACTGCATCAAACGAATTAAAGCTGGTATTCCATCCTCCACATTGGCTCTAATTTGCCGTTCCAAATCAAGAAAACTAAGCTAAATGTGTCGCCTAGCATTTGGAGTGCAAGGAAAACTGGCTGTTTGTGAAGACTTGAAGCTTCAAAGGTGCTAGTAAGATATTATTAGGGTTGCAAACGAATCAATATACTAGACAAGTAATTCGAAACTCGGTTCGATAAAAATTCGACTCGGCTCGTTTATTAGATAACGAGTCGAGTTTGAACAAAAATATAAACTCGATTCATAAACGAGTCGAGTTTGAACAGAGATATGTTCGACTCGAATACGTTCGGAAACAGCTCGTTAAGATACTCGATAATATGCTCGTTAAAATACTCGATAATTACTCGTTAATATATTCGAATTATATTAATTTCTTATTATAAATATAAAAATATAAAATTTATTAATTTTTAAAAAAATTGTTAAGGTACGAAATATTTATGAATACTAAAATGTAAAAGATTAAATATGAGGGTGTAAATACATAAATTATAAAAGAAAGGGCTGTAGACAAACTAATACACTTGACAAGTAGTTCGAATTCGACTTGGATGTTACTCGAATTCGACTCCCTTAGTCAAGTAAACGAGTCAAGCTCAAATAAAAATTTAAGCTCATTTCATAAACGAGCCGAGTATGAGCAAATGTCTACTCGACTCGTTTAAGCTCGTAAATAAATTCGTTTAATTTTTTAATTATACAAAATAAATATAGTTGTTAAATATTTTAAACATTATACTAAAATAATTAAACAAGTAACCTATGAAGATCTTGGGGTATGACCTTGAAATAGATAAATTTAGGTCTTATAAAAAATTAAATTTTTACTTGTAAATTGAATTGGGCTTATATATATACATAATATATATATATATATAACTCTCAAATTCAATTGAGCTTGCTAAGATACTCGTTAAGAGTTCGAACTCGCGAGTATTTAAACGAACCAAGCTTGAACAACTATTTTCAATACTCGATAAAGCTCGAGCTCAATTAAAAATTAACGAACAGAGCTTGAGCAACATAATAC
Source organism: Colocasia esculenta (assembly GCA_014218235.1). Classification (NCBI taxonomy): domain Eukaryota; kingdom Viridiplantae; phylum Streptophyta; class Magnoliopsida; order Alismatales; family Araceae; genus Colocasia; species Colocasia esculenta. Next base: position 3,877,517 of record CM024757.1, read on the forward strand.
TCGGCTCGACTCGACTCGTTTGCAGCCCTAGATACTACTACTCTTGCCTCAGTTCATGTCGACTATTTAATATATAGATAGATATATATCCTTCAATCGATATCTAATGACTTTGCAAACTTCATTTTTCGACCTCTTATTGATAGGGATGTACAACGGTTCGGTTCACCATATTTTTGAGAAAATCGACCGAACCGAATTATTATATTGAACCGAACCGAACCAAACCGATTCGGTTCAAACCGAAATAAACAAAAAAAAAAAAATTGTAAGCGGCGTGGTCGCGAGATCAAATCTCGTGACCTCCGCCAGCACAAGGCACCAAAGGTACCCACCACTGCGCTACAGAATTTTTTTGTTTATATTCATATTATTAATTATTATATGTACTTATTAAGTTCAAAACATGTAAAAAAACCAAACGATTTAAGCAAGTTTCGATCTCACGACCTCCATGCGGAGGCCGCGCCAGGACTCAACTACTACGCCATGAGTGTTTTTTTTATTTAATTGTATTATTAATTTATTTATATAGATAATCGGTTCATTTCGATTTCCCAACCTGAAACCGAAATGAATTGGGACCTCCATGAAATCGAAACGAATCGAAACGACCGATTCAATTCAGTTTTTTGATTTGAACCATATTTTGTACACCCCTACTTATTGATGTGGGATATATATCAAGTGCTGGTATAAACTTGGACTAAACCGCGGATTTGCAAACTCCCACATTAGACAAAGATTGGATACTTACTGCATTTCTATTGCACTTTCTTTATTAGTGAGTGGATATAATGTGTCGATAACATGTTCACCAATAAAAAAATGTATAAAAATTTAATATAAGTGAAGTAAAAAGGTACATTAAGTATTTTTCTAGGTTGATTATTGTTGTCTTTCACTTTCAAAGACTTTCATATGATTCTTAAGCCCATTTATGTTCATTGCTCGGGCTCAATCAAGAAGGGAGTTGTTTTTTTTTTCAATGGAGAAAAGACTTTGTCTAATCAACAAGTAAAGAGGTACAAGACTATAGGTGTTCCATATGACAAATCAATTACATAGTGAATAAAACATCAAACCCCTCTTGATATTATCCATAACACATTAGATTAGCATAAAAAAATATATTTATTACACTTGTCAATTATATTTTTGAACACATTCTTTACTTTTTATTGGAGGGACACAATGTGCTCTCAACACAGTATTTTTTTTTTTTTTTTTTGGTAACGAGGAAATTCTGCCCCGTGTGACTTTGTGGATTCAGAGATTGGTGTTCGTGAACTCCAAGATCAGGATTTGACAGCTCCTACTTTCCGTGTACCCGTATTGCCTTACCCCACTTGACTGAAAAATTCTGGATCTACACACCTCGAGGCAACACAGTAACTAATAGGAAGGCCAAAACTGCACTCAAAAAATACAATTAGCATGTGCAATAAATATACTTTAAAAGAAAGACAAGGGCTACCCACTCATCCTTTGGGGAGGGGAAGCTAGTACCAGAGAAACTTGAAATTTCTACTCCAAGAGCAGCAGCATCCTTTGAAGCTTGAGGGATGCCACTACATCGACAGCTTGACATAGATGGGGATTCCTAAGATGAAACTCTTCTAATATATATATGAGATGTTGATGAAGCATCAGATCGATCGCTAGCTAGCAAAATGATCTCCAACAAGGGGAGATGAAAAGAACCACATAAGGACTAAAGAAGAGGGCATAAAAGTTGGTGTGTGGACTCAAAGATCTTGTTGAGATGGATAGGCCAAACACAAGATTACAGAAGAAAGGGAAAGATAGGCCAACATTAGTTAGAAGAAAAGAGGAGGATATTGAAAGAAAGGTGAATAAATAGATAATTGAAGGGAGAGAACACTTTCACTTTGAGAAAAATTTAGTGTACTTGAGAATTATGCTTTCACATCTACTTCTTACTTTTTATTAGACGGATATAATACGCTCTTAATATATTAGCCAATAAAAGTTAAATACATGAAAAATATAATTTTTAGTGTAATAAATTTTTCTCTAGATCTAAAGATGACTAAAGGACTGATCTTTCCCCAAGAGGAGACAACAACAAAACCTCCCACTAAGTTTTGAGTAATCTTTTTAGTATTTTCTTGCACAATCGTGCTATTTTTTCACCCATCTAAATGGCACGGGTATCCCATCTAATTATGTAATTGTTCCGATTTCATAGGTTTTGATGAAGCCGATATCAAATTTGCAAAGATCGTTGCGAATAGACTCTAGATGTCTGAGACAAGGAGCTCGGACCTTATTGATGAAGAGGAAAGTTGAAATTGTTGATGATCGATATCGACGTTGATTTGACCTATAAGAAGTCAAGTCTGAGAATGAATTTATACCCTCTGACAATCAATCAAATGTCAGTGTGAGAAGAGGAACACGGGGAACAAGTGTGTGAGAGAGAAAGAAAGAGAGAGAGAGAGAAGAGGTGAGTCGGTTCAACTGAGATCTCCTATGAACCCTAAGCCGTTTTACTTGTGTCCATAGGTTTACTTTTATAGGTTAAGAATTTAAGCTCAACTCGAACTCCCTAAATAAGACTCTGAGAGGTTGTGGGATAGTCGACGAAGACTTCTGATGGGAGTTAATGTGTGTTCTTGGATAAGGCTCCGAGATGGTGTTGGAGTAATAACAAGATTGGGATGGGTGGAGAGATTCCAAGCGACGGTACGAATTTGAGTTACAGATGGTCTTATCTTAGAAAATTCTTTATTTGGACCGAGGCCGCTATCGGACCGGTCTTCATCTAGGGCGAGAGTACCACTAGACTCGAGATTACCACTGGATCGACCATCTAGACCCATCAAGTTTCACTACAAGGAATAAATTTCATACAAGTAAACATCATGTTCTTTACCACTCTCCCTGATGGGCGTGGAAATTATGAAAGCAGCTCCCTTTGGGACTGAGGACATGAACAAGTAGGTCCTCCAGAGATGTGACTAAAATTAGGAAGAATTAATTATCAGTTCCTATTTTATGGGGACTTATTTTTAGGTCCCTGTGTTACACAGTTTTCTAAAGGGAGAAAACTGTGTAGCTACACAGTTTTCTAAAGGAGTCAGGGACCTAAAAATAAGTCTTCATTGTAACACCCCAAAAATTTAAGTGTTAAGAAAATATGAACAATATGATTATTATACATTATTTTTTTTATCAATTGAAATAATTAGGATCTAGGTTTAATTAAGGACGACGTACGTTTCTCCAGTGTCGTACGCCGAGGTGCGCGTTCCGACAGGACGACACCAGAAAATTGTAACGAAAAATAAATCTGGGAACATCATAATTCTCAGAAAAATGTGGAGATAATATAAACATAAATATCTGGATTTATTGACATGCGGACTTCGAGGATAAGTCGCTGCGACTATTTTCCGGGTGAATTTTTACCCTGTGTAAAATAAATTCTAAAAATTAAATAAAAATCACCATAATTTGTAAAACTATTAAATAACTTATGGCTGAAATTTCAACACAAATGGACTTCATTTGGATATGTTTACAGAGGAACATTGGGCCAGCCGAATTATGGATTAATTACGACAAGGGTTTTTGGATTTTTACATGCTTACGTACCATGGACAACGTAAGCTTATGTCATGGTGGGTTAAATCTCTTACACGTTTTTACCCATGTGTTAATCGTAGGGTGATGCTTGCACCAGGTGGCTGTGGGTGATTAATTGGGGGTTTTTAACCCAATACCTGTAAATCTGCGTTCCTTGCACCTGGAAGCTTTGGTGATAAAAATCTTCCTGTACGCAGCATTCTGACCTTCCAGGAAGAGCTTCTCCTAGATGCTCTCCATATCTATCACCTTCTTCGGTTTTTCTCCTAGTATTTCCTGCTGCTACTTCTGAGAAAAAGGGGCTGCAGATCTTGGCATGGGAACTACTTGCTGTGTGCTACTCTTACTTTGGTTGATATAGATCAGATCTCTCCAACTGCTGCAAGCCTCCTCTTATTTTCTATATTTTTGGAAGTTCTGTGTGAAGGAGGACACACTCTACTCAAAAGGTAGAATTCTTTTCCTTTCTCTCTCAATCTTTCTCACTTGACTTGTTATGAAATCTCTTGTGTAGGATTCAAACTTCTTTCTTCCTTCTGTTCATCCTTGGACTAGGTATTGTGTTACTGTCTGACCCTCCATGATTATTCTAGGAATGTCCCATACCACGATTGTGATCACTTCTATAGAAATAAAAGCTTTCATGTGTCATACTGTAAGCTTAACTGGGTCAGGATCATCCCTACAACCAGAGTGTGCACACCCGTGTACACACACTTGATCATGCTATACACTGTGAGTTGTATACAATTCGACTGCCAGTTTATACATAATTCGACTGCTACAGTACATGAACGACTCACCCTTTATACATGAATCGACTCACCCTTTATACATGAATCGACTCATCACCCTTTATACATGATTCGACTCACCCTTTATACATGAATCGACTCACCCTTTATACATGAATCGACTCACCCATTTATACATAATTCGACTGCTACAGTCGACTGCTACAGTACATGAATCGACTCACCCCTTTATACATGAATCGACTCACCCTTTATACATGAATCGACTCACCCTTTATACATGATTCGACTCACCCATTTATACATGAATCGACTCACCCTTTATACATGATTCGACTCACCCTTTATACATGATTCGACTCACCCTTTATACATGATTCGACTCACATATATATAGTAGAGTTAGCCAGATTTCTGTATGTTCTGTCAGGACTGCTTCCTTCCAGAGGTGTCAGCAGAACCTCTGCAAGACTGTAAACTCATACCTTATTTACATTCCATATCATTTAAGTAAATGAAACATATTTGATGTTTCATTTACTTAAGATATTACATGTAAATAAGGAAGTACCCCCCATTTGAATCCAATAAAAATGTCAGAAAAATCATATCTCTTACCAATAAAAAGTCAACTCTCCCACCGAAGAAAAAACAACGATTTTGACGATTCCATAAAAATAGCGTCTTTCTAATTTCTCACAATTTGGCCTACCTAAAAATCTCATAATTCAAGTAAACTAGTAGAATGATAAAAATGCAAGGCTCAGTGAAAAATGATAAGCACACATATGACTTCTCCAAGGGAGCCCTCTCTTACTGAAGGAAAAGTCAACCTGCTCATTCCTATTTTACACTAGTATGACTTTTACATTGATATGTTATCAACCTCCTGGGTACAAACTCTCAATTAAACTTCATCCTATTAACCTATCAAGCTACAATCTTCCTTTTCCTCGGTAAATTCACTGTCATTTCACTACAGAACTCATCCATGTTGTATACTTACCCTCCTTGATTATTCAGGAAGTATCACTTCCAAATAGTACACCTGCTAATCATCATATATGAACAACCTATGATGACAACTATTGGGTCCATGGAACCCACTTGACTGATAATGCCTGTGCAAATAGGGCTGGTCCAGTCCTGGGAGGAGCACCCGAACTCATTTACTAGCCGTACGGAATGACAAAGGACAACGGGATGTTTGGCATTGCATCAATACTGCCTGATTATGGTCATCTTATTAACTGTCCTGCGTGAATATTTATATGAACCAGAATTTTGAGCTTCACTGTAAATTCCTGAGCATGCCCTGTGTGTTAATACTACTGTTTATATTCACTGCCATGATAAGATGTTAATTGTCTCCCTCTGACATCAATCGTGTTCCTTACCTTGGTTATCACATGTTCCTATTCCTGTAAATAAGAATTTGAATTCTACTGGGCTAGCTAGCTCACATCTTCTTTCCTTTCAGGCAACCAAGATGGGGATGAAGTCTAAAAAGGGCATGTGTGCTGAGTGGACCCTAATGGCGAGCTAACCAACCTTTTTCTATTTTGGATATGTAATTAGAGAATGTAATGAATAATGGTTTACTCTTGCCCACTCCTCACCTAGTCTACCATGAGGAGCTTATGTAATAAAGACTTCTGCTTACGGTAACATAAAGATTATATGTTAATCGTATCCATGTGCATGTTTTCTGTCATTTTCCAATAAATAGATTTTTATTAGGACGTGACACTCATAAAGCAGGGACTGATAATTAATTCTCCCTTAAAATTATAAAAATAACAACTTTGCTCAGATCCAACTCGCATTATGACTATAAGCGTGAGGAATCAGAAGAGATGGGAGCCAAACGCTGCCAACCGCGTCTAAGGCTTCCCTGTTAAAATTGGGCCAACTCGAGCTCAGCCAAGAATAGCAAAAGCTAGGTCCGAAGTATTAGAGAAAGAGAAATGCTTTGTGCACGTATGGACGTGCAAAAATGTCACGCTGGAATCATCGGGGAGCATTCGATTGGGTCGCGTGTAAAGTGCTCACGTCAGCAGCCCAACACACATCTCTGTCTGGGCGCGCGTCTTCCCGAGGCCCGCCATCATGAAAACCACCCAGCACAGTGAGAGATATATTTAATTAATTCGAAATGTACTTTTTGGACCGGAAATCAAAATTTTCCATGGAGTCACGAAGTAGGATTCTTCCGGCGACAAATAGATTTCTTCTGATAATAAATATGTTGATTCTAGTGACAAATAGATTTCTTCTAGTGATAAATAAGTTGATTCTGGTGACAAATAACTGATTTTATGTCTTAAGTGATTCACATTGAGTCACGAATTAGAATGACAAATAAATTAATTTCGGTGACAAATAGGTTGATTCAGTGACAAATAGATTGATTCCAGTGACAAATAGGCCACTCCTTGTGACAAATAGCTAACTTCATGTCTTAAGTGATTCAGTGACAAATAGATTGATTCCAGTGACAAATAGGTTGGTTCTAGTAACAAATAGGTCACTTCTGGGGACAAATAGTTGACTTCGTGTCTTAAGTGATTCAGTGACAAATATGTTGATTTCAGTGACAAATAGATTGATTCCAGTGACAAATAGGTCACTCCTGATGACAAATAGTTGACTTCGTATCTTAAGTTATTTAGTGACAAATATGTTGATTCTAGTGACAAATATGTTGATTTTCAATGACAAATGGATTGATTTCAGTGACAAATAGGTCACTCCTGATGACAAATAGTTGACTTCATGTCTTAAGTGATTCTGTGACAAATATGTTGATTCTAGTGACAAATAGGTCACTCCTGGTGACAAATAGTTGATTCCGGTGACAAATATCTTAAGTAAGTCATGAATTGGAGTGATCAATAAGTTGATTTCGGTGAGAAATAGGTGACCAGTGATGACAAATAAGTTGATTCCGGTGATAAATAAGTCACTCCTGGTGACAAATTAATTGATTTCGGTGACAAATAGGTCCAATCGATCATCATATTTGCCCTGTAGTGAATTTAATGATGGCAGGTAGTTTCATGATGGCAGCCCTCGGGGAAGACGGGGTGCAGGTGGTGTGTGCTGGGCTGCTGACGGGAGCGCTTTTCACGCGGCCCAATAAAATACTCCCCGATGATTCTAGCATGGTATTTTTGCACGTCCATACGTGCACAAAGTATTTCTCTTAAAAAAATAATCACAATTCGTCTATTTCTGTACTTTCTGTACCTTCTGTAAACTTTCGGAGTTTAAGTCCTGGCCCAACTACATATTAGGCCTTTTACTAGCCGCTTGGCCCAAGATGACACCAGCATGTTAAAAGATACTTGCGACCAACTCCAATCTGAGAACTATTATGATAGTCTCAAAAGCATTAAAACATGATTTGAAGATGAATGGCAAGAAAGGAAATACTTCTGAACTTGAGAAGAATTGGGATCCACCGTAAGCCTTTCCAACTCCATATTAGTATTTTGTTAGTTTATGTTTTGTTGTTAACTGTTAAGACTGATACTTTGTTTTGTCGTTAATCTTTTTAGTAGCAATTTGACAAAAGCTTTCTAACTCTTTTCAATTATCCCCCAAAAAAGTCCGATCGGAGAAGTTTCTTATTAACCATTGTCTATTATATATTTGGACGCCTAGAACTAGGGATTAATCTCTCTACAAATAGGGGTGTCAATCAGGCCAGGTTAACTATAAGTTTAATGGACAGTTCCAAACTCAATCAAAACTCAAATTTTATGGCTCATTGAGCTCCGTTGAAACTCCCTTGTTAAGCCTATCATTAACAGGCTAGACTTGGATAGACCCGTTGAGACCTTTCACCATGTGAAAATAACTCTTTGCATATGTACAAGCTTGCGCAGTTCCCATCTTTAGAGACATCAATATATATATATATATATATATAACATCACCACGGTAAAATCTAATAGGGTTAAAAAGGGTGCAATGTAACAAAAAAGCATATAAGTTCGTAGAAACATTACTTTTGAAATTATCATAAGAGAATCTAGCAAGGAAGATATTCTTTTTAACTTTTCGATCATAGTTTTCACTTTTATTAACTACAATTCTGGGATTATAACGTTTTGGTCATAGTTTTCACTTATACCTGGATTAGTCTCGAGTTATCCAGGGAGATAACGGGCTTATTTTCTTATCGGAGGATCTAATAAAGGCCCATGCCCGCTTTAAACCACCACTGGACATATCAACCAAAACGCACGGGTAAATAGACCAAATCATAATTTACCCCTGCAGAATAGTAAATTTGATCCTGACAAAAGTTGTATCAACCTTTATGTAGAATGCGTCCCAACAGGTTAGTGTGCATTTTTTTAATTTTGATCCAATAGAATTGAACTTGGGTTTGGATTGGGTTATTCTAATTTTGAGTTAAATTGAGTTTAGAATGAGCCAGTCCAAACTCATCTATTGACACTACCATGCATCTACGAACCCATGACCGAACTTAAAACTGAGTTGCAAATAATAGATCCTACAAGTGAACAAGAGTTAAAAATAGCACTTTAGCCATTCATGTGCTCACTAGATCAGGAGAAAAATAGACTTCTTAGAGCATCCTACCCGGTTATTTCTACTGATCACCTAGTCATATTTTGCCGGCAGAGAATTTTCTTGTGGCGATAGGTATAAGAGAGAGATCTTCTGCCCACATTAAGGGTTCATTTGGTTGTATATAAAATATTTTTATTAGAAAATATTTTTTATAAAATAATTTTTACATGAAAATAAAAATCATAATTATCTATTTAATTCTTAGGTAAATATTTTCACTGGTTATTTATGTAAATAGAAGATTAAAAAAATATGAAAAATCAACAACATTAAATGTAAACTTTTATTAGAGAGTTGTATTAGAGCACATGAGATATTATGGTCCATTCCAATGAGAGAGGACCACATACCCCTAGTGTACTATTCATCAAAAAAATTTATTTTATTTTTTTTTATTTTTAATAATTTTTAAAAAAAAAAAATTTAGTGGAAAATAAATAACTTTGACAAAGACATTTAAATTAGAAGAAATAAAATAAAAACATAACATGAATGAATAGCATTCTACGGATATTTTAATAAAAATAAAATAAAATAAAAAAACAAATAAAAAATAATTAGATTTGACAAAGATGACTTAAATGAAGGGAAAAAAAAATAAAAAAACAACTTAAATGAATAGTGTCAAAACAAATTGTCACTTTAGCTAACACAAATGAATAGTGTCAATACTGCGTGGAAACTAGAAAATGGCATTCTGACTCTAATTGCGGTTGTCAAAATCCGAAATTTTTAAGATAAAATTTTCTCGATTTTGATTTTTAAAAATATCAAATGACCCAAAAAAAATTTCTTGGAAAACTTTTTTCTAGTGGAATTTTCCGTTGAAACAAACGAACCCTAAGATGGACAGATATTACCCGTCCTACATGTGGGTGAGGCCAAGCATAAGCATCTTGTACATATCTATTATTGAAATGCATGGGCTTCCTACTTTTGACTTGCGTTACGAAACTAACATAGAATGTGGTCTACAACGTCTAACAAGGTTGTTTTGGTAAGCCATAAATTTCTGCAAAACATCATACACTTATGTAAAATGACATTTTTCTTATGTTGGAAATGCCGTGAAATCGTTTTACAGCATTTTCTTTGTTTTTGGTATCTCGTAAATAAGAAATGCTATTTGCACGTCTCGACGTGCAAATGATTTGCACGTCGGGACCCGCCAAGGTAGGCCTTGCCCGACCGACGTGCCCCATGTGGGCGAGTCTTGGCGCGTCGGACGTGCAAATCATTTGCACGTCCGTGCAAATAGCATTTCTCCTCGTAAATAGTAGGATAGTGACACCGCCTCATTTACCTCCCTTTTTCACATATTCTGCCTTTCAGTCAAAAACCATCAAAAATCAGAATCGACAACAACTGGGTTTCTTTTTTTTTCTTGAATTTTATGGTGGTGACATCAAAACCGAACAATTTTTAAGAGGCTATTTGATATTGAGATAGATCAAAAATGTATTAAAAATATTTCTAAAATTTTAAAGATATTCTTAATTACTCTATTCTAATCTAACTCTATATTAAACATGACATAAGATTACTAGAGTTATTAATATCATATTATGTTTACTTTAAAACTCAAATTATGTATAAAGATCACCATTTTTTTCTTTAACTTGGTTGTGTATCACGTTACATATTAGATATGTCTAGTCCCATGACTTGGTTTTGTAGAACTCCACCATATACCGTTACTTAAGAGAGATGTTGATTCAACTCTCAATACCTACATACATATCAACAATCTTCCCCCTCCCCCGCCCCCCAACCAATGACATTCTTGAGTATTGAGTCCACAATCGGATTTTGATACTATTTATTATCCGGATAAGATTATTAATATGTCAAAATTTAAATTATGTGTAAAAATTATTATTATTGTTTAACTTAGATATCAACTACACTGTGAATTATACTTATTAAATTAATAAATTCTATGACTTAAAATGTCGGCTCACCGTCCAAACCTATCACGGCGGCAACCAAGTTTTCATGGGGTAGCCGATGACCGGTATTCTTATCTTATCCTTGGAAGTTGTAATAATTGGCTTTGGCTTTGGCTTATGTGCCAGAGCTAGTAGCCAAAACTTCATGGGTTCTACACGTTGCCCTTTCTTGTGTGTTTTGTTTGTACATACATGTGAAAGGTCTCCCATAGCCGTAGGTCCATCATTGACCTCCCATGTAGTCTGTGAAAAGCCAATATCACTGTTGCTAGTAATATTATATAAATGTGTAAAGAAAATGGAAAAGTTTTGCCAAGAAACTTTGGTTCGACGAATCGATCCACCCATCTAACCAGCGCAGGGAATCCAATATTTGCAAGTAGACTTCACCACCGGTTGCAAAGGGTATTTCCCACTTCTTCTCCGCAACAAAAAAATGGAGATTTTTTATGGCATCTAGTGCTGTTTCACTAACTTTTTCTTGTTCTGGTTAAAGAAAATCCTCATGTGCCAAAAAGAGGAGACAAATAGAAAGCCACCTGCATGAATGTATGGCTAAAACTACTTCTCATCTATGCAACTTTGATCCAAAGTGGAAAAGACATTAGTTTTAATGACTGTGAAATCCTCTTGTTTCTCTTCTAGAACAGAAACCACTTATTACCAACATCTAACCTTTTTACCTATTCCAATTAAAGGCAATGCTGATGTCCAAGAAAGAGGAAACATTCAGTAGTTTGCACATCAATGGTGTGAACCAGCCTGCCACTGGTTGTATGTTTGTTCTCTTCATGATGTGGGGATATCGGCAGGAATTATGAGAACTGGTGACAGGCTTAACACCAGTTGCCACAGGCATATGATTCCTCCTCAAGTGAGAACATATTCCACACACAGAGGCTCATGGCCATGCCCAGACCCAGTATCCTCTAGGAATGTATATTTCTCCTACATATCCTTTTCAGCCCAGCCATTGGATGCTCATGTTTTAAAAAGCTGTACAGGAGTAAACTCCAAGAACTAGGCTTTCCTAGATCACAGGGTGCCTGTCATCAACAGCTTCTGTCTGATGGGTCCAGCAGCATGTGCTGTCACAAAGATCCTGAGAGAAAGTACTCATGGAGCCTCACATGCAATACTAAAAAGGCAGAACACAGTATACATTGGCTCTTAAGTTGCAGACCATGGAACTAATAGTTTTGCTTAAGTTATTCCTGAAGCCCTTCCAACTCATGCTTTCTAGGGAGAGGTGCCTGCCTGTGTAGCTGTGTGGGTGTTCTGTTCTCTGGAAGATGATTACAGCTCCAACTCCACTGCTTTCAAAGATGGTGCAGCCTTTCTGTGGGGAAAGTTGGGTCTCTGGCAGAAGGTGCTTGAGGCCCTTTAGTGGGGGCTGCATAAGGGCTCAGGAGCTGGGGCGTTCTACCTTTGTTTGTGCCATAAACAACTAGGTTTTCTATAGGAGCCTAGGAGGGGCAACTTCTTTGGATACAGTGCTGCTCTATTTCTTCTCGGGGGTTGTCTATGGCATTGTATTGGAAGAGGAAACTTGTGGTCAAGTGGCACGATCAGTATGAACTTTGAAAGAGAAAGATATATACCTCACATATTTTTCCATAGTACTGTACAGTTCAAAAATTCTTAATTTAATTATAAAAAATAGTAGATATGTTTGTCTGTGCCTTAAAATTGGACTCTATTAAATATGGTATGGTACAAACATACCACATTAGTACAATGCGGTATGCCCAACTGTGCCTCACATAGCTCATATACTCCCTCCTTTTGTCTAGTGAAATTTTAATAATTACTGACAAAAATATTTATCATAAAATTAAAAAAGTCACCCTTCAAATAAGATATGCTTGTTGTAGAATGTCTATACACAGTTCGTGGTCCTCTCCCATCAAAATGGGTGGGAAATAAGAGAATGGAGCCGAGTGGCGTGCTCCTCATTGAAGTGAATTTGGTAATCCACTAAAGAAAGAGAAATGCATGCCACCATGCATGTTGTGTCCCTTTTCAAGTGTGCCATCCTACACTCTCCTTATCTTCCTCATGCTTGTACCCACATGGTGGGGGGGATTGGTGACTCAGACCGGATCATCCACCTTTATGATATAATCCATATGGAAGCATACTAGATTGGTATATATATGTTTCAATTCAGTCGGATTTATATTAGAATTAAAATCACAAAAAAATAAAATTTAAAACTAATACTAAATCAGATCGACTGTGCATCTATGTAATAATGTAGGGCATGTTTATACCTTTCCTGGTCCTGTTATCAATAAAATTATAAATGCAAATTTTAAAATTTTAATATTCTTCATTTTAGAAAACATCAAATCCAAACTTTGCATTCGCAAATATCCACATTTATTTTTTCTATAGGAGATATTTTAGATTCAAATCTCATCTCCAGCACTTAAGTGGGATGCGATATTTAACAAATACGTCTTTTTAAGGGTCTATGGGGAGTTTGTATAAGGCAAAATCCCTCTAATAAAATAAATACTCAAAGAGAAAAGGTACCCTTGCACACTATTTCTCAAACAAGAGGATATTTACCGATGCGCCACCCAACGTGATCATTAGATTCATCACCGAAGCGCAATGCTTCCACTGTACTGTCGTCCCAAGTTGTTTCTCTTATTGTACCCGCGCACTAGGGCGAAACTAATGCCTTCCAACCAATAGGATAGAGCCACGTTTCTCTTATCTACGTGTCGAGATCTCCTTGGGCCGACATGGAGCTTCCAGTTTCAGCATGAGAGCGACTCCGCTCGCCACGTTTAGGAATCGCTGTCACGAAGTCACCGTATGTTGTCCTGTCTTGCCGGATTAATCTATGACTACGATCCATCCTCACCGTTGAATTAATGTTTCTGCACGGGTCCAAATGATCCTGCGGTCCTTGATGTATTAGAAAGCCCCCCCCTCTCTGTTCGTAAACAAGGAGATGTCCCATCGAATGATCCAACAAGCTGTCACGCACCCGATCTTGTCGTTTGTCGTCTCCATATATATCTTTAAGGTGTATATATATATTATATATATATATATATATATATATACACACATCTTACTGTTATGAATTATAAAAAAATGTTCTTGATATATTTAAATACTTATTTTTATACTAGTTGTTATAAGTGAAAGGGAAAATCTTCATCATTTGACTCAATTACTAAATTCGGCTCAATAAACTTAATTATTAAACAAAAGTCCACTTATCAGAGACTAGTTATCAAATGAGGTCTAAGAAACATTACAAACACCTGTCATCTTAAAAAAAATGCCTACTCGATGTTGATATTAGGAGAATGGCAAGAGACGACAATGTAATTTTCGAAATAATATATCAACATGCACTAAGAAAAGAAACTAACGCAGGCCACACTTTACCCTTTAGTTTGGTGAACTTTAGCCGATAAATTTTATCTCTGTAGACATATAATTCGGAGAGTACTTGAGATGGTAGGTCTTTAGCTTGATGAAGTTGTAGTTTAGTAGAAGTAAAATAGTAGACACTCTTACTTGATATGAATGTCAGTAGATCTCATATTAAATGATAATTATTTAAAAAAGATAATGATAGATTATCTACGATTGACATAATTACTATCCATGATCTTCGTAACAGACATAAAAATGTATGATGGCCATTATCCGATGGTTAAGTCCAAGATCATGGTTATAACTGCAACCATGTCGCATAGAATTATTAGAGAGACTTAACTATCACAATAAGTTTTAGAGAAATTTTTTTGATTAAAGATATATTATGGTAAACACTCAAACCACTCATTCTTTTACTTTAACTCTTATCTTAATTTATCTTAAACATTAGATGATTTTTCTTTGGATCCCAATTCTAAGACTCTTAATTCCTTCTGTTTTTTGCAGATCATTTTCCTAACGCCGAAGATCACTATCCAATTTTTCAAATTCCAAGGCTCAACCTCTTCAACGAAGGCATATAAGGTGCGGATATTTGCGAGTTAGAATATCTATGACAAATTATGAGAGTAAAAGATACGTATATAAATAAGATATATATACGAGGATATATAAATACTCAGCTGCAAGCGATAACATACCCGAAATCAAAGACGGTTGTCTTCGACCCAACGGCCATTATTAGACAATGGAGCAAGGGCGACGATTAGTCTATAAAAAATGTTTAAAATTTGTTGAGAGCCATTCGATGTCTATTATCACATGCGAACCCCACTATAGAAACAAAGTCATGATCTTAGTCTATTTAGCAACTCCATCCTATTACATCTCCCCTGATTAGTTCAGGGAGGCGGCATATCCTTGTAATAATCAAATAAAGTCCAACTTTAGCCAGCTCAGATTTGTATATATTAGCCTTAGTTCTTTTGCAATCCCGTAATGGACGGTGATCGATAAGGACTTGAATGGCACGCCATCCCCGTCCAAACCCAAAAGGTAGATCCAACCCACAACCTTTAAGGGGGAGATCTCCACAGGAAAGTTTTACAGCACTAACAGCACTCAGGACTTTGTGAATTAAGTGTACTATACATTTGTTAATTGTTACTTTTCCGTATCTAAAACTGGCCCACGTTAGATTAGAACTTAGAAGGCAACTAGGATGATACTGCAAAGTATTTATTGCGTCTCTCTCTCTCTCTCTCTCTCTCACACAGAAATTATCTAGGACCCTGGGCTGCCCTTAGCATTTCATTGCGCAAGATAATAAGTGATATTGAGGGGGGACATCCACCTTACCCCTCAAATACAAGTACAACTCCATAGAAATGTAAGAAAAAAAAGCCCTGAATATCTATACACGTATATAGGGCAAGCCGATTCTGTCCAGGCGAGTAATGCCTTTAACTCTGAAAGGAAGATTTCCATCTTGGAAGTAGAAGATCCATGCATTTGACATCCATAGTTAGCAAAAAAATCAGCAAGAGAGTTCACTTCTCTGTATACATGAGTAATCTTAGGGTGAAATATAGACAGAAGGTTGAGAGTTTCATCCCAAAATTCCCATAGACACCATGGTGGCTTGCGACCCTCCACTCTTAAGAGTTGAACAAGAACCATAGAGTCCAATTGCACCTCTGACGTATTAAAACCAAAAACCTTAACACAGTGTAAGCCATCTAGAAGCGCCCTACACTCTGCCATAAGTGATGAGGATACAATATAAGAGTGTGCAAAAGCAAAAACAATCTGACCCCGAGTGTCCCTTATGACACCACCTCCACCTGCATTTTCAATAGGTGTTTTAAAAGCACCATCACAATTAAGGATAGATCTAACAGTAGGACATTTCCAATACAATAAGCGGAATTGCTTCTCCTTACCCCTCTGGTTAATTGATCTGACCCCCAAAGCCAACAACACAGAATTATTAGGATGGGCCTTGCTTTTGGAGACAAGGATGATTGCCTCTAAGTGATGACAAATTCACTAGCCACTTGCTGAATTGTAGGGATATATCACCATAAAATTTAGCATTCCCAATTTTCCATATATACCAACAAATAAGAATAGACAAGGAGCTAAAAGCCAGGCCCAAATCAGTGCTGCGATTGATGTAAGTCTGCTAAAAAGTGAACATAGAACTAATGTAATATTTAAAGTTCCCCTTCACCCCTGTGTTAGCCTCAATATACCCTCACAAAGCTCGAGCAATATCACTCTCTCTCTCTCTCTCTCTCCTCTCTCTCTCTCTCTCTCTCTCTCCTCTCTTCCATAGAAGATTATAACTCTTGCACTTGCTTTTCCAATGTACGTAGTATTTAGTGACTAAAACTATGTTTGGTATTTAGATAGATTGGAGATAGAGTGAGGATAGGATATCCTCACTCTATCTCTAATCTATCCAAATACCAAATATAGTTTAAGGACTCAGCCATTTTATCATGGGTTTTTCTCTAAAACAACACACTTTAAACATTAAATTGCAAAATTAATGCATTGGTTTTTTTGTTTCTCAAACCACCATATTGACTCGGTAGGCCTGACTGTGGCATGCTGGAGGTATGTTTGGCTGTGCACATCGGTATGATGTAGTACGGTAATGTTGCATCGTGTCTACAAATTTTCGATTCCCAAAATAATTCGGCATGATTACTATTTTTTATTTTATATAATTACAATTTAAAATTTTTGTATGTCAAATTGGATCAATATAATATGGTACATCTAACACCGTATCATTCTATAACAATCTAATTCGATCGATAAACCAATTCCGCTAACCATAACTTGAGACTAAAACAACATTGGAGGTGAAGGTCGACTAACTCGGATTGATTTATTAGGAGAATGTTGGGACGGCATCCCAAACAAGTTGTTCTTCTTTTTTTTTTGTGAATGAGAGGAGCCTTGAGGCTCCCTCCAATTATCTACTGCATGGCAAACAAAACGTATAGAAATCAAAAAGAAAAGAAAGACACAACTAGAGACAAAAGTTAAACAACAGAGGAAAAAAAACTAGGAAAACCTAAGGGGGGTCCCAAACTGGTCTGGTATGCATCTTGATGGCATAGCAAGCTTAGCTCACGCAGAATTACCCTATATTCTAGGTAATGGAAAAACCTACAATTTTAACTTGGTTGGCTAACCAATCCGTTTGCCTTGTTACCATGTCTGTTAATGTGGCTGATCTTGATATTATTCTTTCATACACTGATGTCAAATTTCATCTCAAAAACAATGGCAGAGATCTGTGAATGGATGATCGTTAAGAACATATTTGATATTAGAATTGACTGGGAACGGGGTGAAGATATTCTCAAAAATTTTTAAAATTTTTCTATCTCCATTCTATTTTGATATCAAACATACCCTAAATTATTAGACAATAGCTCTATAAATTTCTTCGAGTCTCCTTCAAGCCAAACTCTCATATTCCACTGCATAGCTAGTTTTAGAAATTCCTTAAGACAGTAGAAGGCTAGCTGTTAAAGCTTCAGCCATAATGATAGAGTTATTCTCCACATAGATTCCTCCTGCTCTTAAACAAGATCCAGTGCTACCTCTAATTATGTAGGCGCCATGCACATATCCACTATTTTGAAGGATCCGTCAAAACTTCCTTTGATCCACCCTAACAAATTGTTCCATATGAGAGAGCCTTGTAATAAGAGAGCGCCTCTCCAAGCAGAAGAACACCCAGTACTTCTGCTTGGTAAGGCGCTCTTCAGTTCTGTGTGTGTGTGTCAGTGAAGATAAACAAGAGGGGTTTGACGTCCTCTGTTGACATGAAGCAGAAGACGAAGACAAGGCACTTGCTTGCAACTTCTAAGAACTTTGTTAATTTGCTAACATCTGATGCAGGCTCTTGCTTTCTATAATAAGAGATCTTTATCCATATATCTGTGCTGCTTGAATACATCAGTCACAGAGATCTAGAGAGAGAGAGAGAGAAAGAGAGAGAGAGAGAGAGAGAGAGAGAGAGAGAGAAGCAGTAGAGATGTAAGATGTGGATCCTGGTTATTCTTCTCATCACCCTCCTCCTCCGATCCGCCCAACCATCCTGGCATATATTGGTCACAGTTCGCTTTGGAGGGACTTTCTTCCAACTCTAGTTGAATTGAAGTGCAATTAAATTGTGACGAGCCCTACTTCCAATAAGTGGTAAATAGGGTTGCAAACGAAATTTAAAATTTTAATCTAATTTTGATAAAATTTATTGATTTTAGAATTAAAAATAATATCGATAATTTATTAGAATCGAAATCGAATATTTTTTTAAATTATCAGAATCAAAATTGAAAAAAATAATCGAAATCGGAATCAATTATTTCGATAAATTATCCATTAACTCAAAAAATAAAGTCATAATCAACACCTTAATTCATAAAAAATTGAATATAATCGAAATTAGAATGGAATCGAAATTAACCATTTCGATTTTATTGAAATCAGAATCAGAACTATATTTCGATTATCGAAATCAAAATCGAATTCATAGAAATAAAATACCTCTGAAGTCCATAAAAATGGAAAAGTTACAATATCCCAATAATATTAATTCTGAAAAGTCAAAAACTTTGTTAAAAAAGAACACTTACTAAAATATTAATTACTCAAAATTGTAAAAAATGGAAAAAAAAATAGAATAGGACATATCATGAATGAACTGGCCATCATGGCCGGAGGGGGGGCTGCTGCATAGCCTTTGCCTCCACAAAAGGTCCTCCCTCACATGCCCCCTTTGTCCCCTTTTGCAGATGCTGTCGCCATGTTGCAGAGAAGAAACGTTTGAAACACTCAACAATAAACACTGCACATTTCAACGGCCCTTTTTTTTTATTTTTAATCAAACAATCTTAAATGGTGGCGGGCTCATCGATTTAGTGGCTCAGCTTTGATGTCCCACAGGTGTTTTATTTGACTTCCTGATCAGGGAGAGCCCCCTAGATCACCATTCATCAGACCGTTAAAATCTGTTCAAATTGTGATTATGGACGGATGCGGTTTATCTAAAATTTAAAAAATTTATTATATATGTTAAATTTTATCATAAATGATTTCACTAGATTAAGAAGATAAATTTATGTGTGCACCGTCAATAATCTCACTAAATAAAATTTTACGTCCATTTATAATTGTGACGATATAAGGGGGCCATCTTGTACTTTTATTTTTTAACAGGTGATAAGCACGGAAAACAAAAGAAAATGGCGCTGCCCTTTCAACCCTAGCGAGCTTCCCATGCTTCATCAAAAGTCTCCCCATTGCTCACTTATCTATTCCAATGCTCCTCCTATATGTTTATATGTTTATGGTTTTGTGGGGAGCTGATCAGACATGATTGTCTTCTATTGCTGTTCCATCAAGACCACCTTTCTAGCTTAAACTATGTTTTTTTTTAACTTTTTCTCACTCGTGTGGTTGGGGGGGTCGGTGGAAGGTGCCCTTTTCAATCCTCGTGGGACTTGAAAACAAAAGATCCATTGTTTTAACATAGTCAAAAGATGCGGATATCCATTAGATCCATCCATATGAAAGTCTGCTTGTTTGGTGGATTCGACTCCGACCCACAAAATTTTTTTATCTTTCTTGTGATTGTGGGCCATTAGTCCTCACCACTTAAGCAGCCAAACATGGGAAAAAAAAAAGTTTTTTTTTATGTATACCCTATACTCTATCCCATGTATATGTACATCTTTGACACTCATGCATGAATTATATTGTCAAATTAAATTTTCTGTTGTACAACTTAACATTTGTGGGTTATTAGCATATCATGCCGAAATCATAAATCTACTCTCAACTTGGACCTATGATGGGATTTCCTGTCTATGCAAATTTGTACTGTTTTTTAAATAGTACAAAAACCAAAAGTACATAAATGTAACTACTTGATAATTTTTGAAGTACGTATATGAAGCTTATAAAAAAATAAATACATATTAGAATCCCTACTAGAGACACCTCCCCATAACCAGTCTGCCCCTTAATGTTGTTGGGTGTGAGTGATATCATGGTCCCACATTTAAAAAAATGAAGGTAAAAAAAAGAAAAGGGGCGTGCATATATCTTATAGTGGTGTAAGGGTGTGAAAGGGGCCTCCCTTCCAATATTCCTCTTCCTCCCATCTCTTTCCTCTGGGGGCCCTTTTGCTGATCTAGGCATGTGGAGGTGATTGGGATGCTAGGAAAGAACTCCCTCAATAGACTGCCCTTATTCCTTCCTATATCCTCACAGTGGTTGCTAGGGTTTGGTGATGGACTGATGGGCTCAGGTTGTCTTCTACCACCTACCTTCCTCTAGCTACATCAGCTTCTCCCAAAGCTTTAAGCTCTTTAAAGGGATTGTGATGTGACACGATGCCAAGTGGGCTGTTGGAGGAAGGAAACAAATATAAGGAGGCAGTTTCCTCCATTACCCAAGCACTATGATGAACACACAACAGTACAAGAGAAATAAACACCGACCCACAAGAGAGAAATTAAACCCTCATGCATGATTAGTTCTGCGTTTTTAATGAAGACGAGCGGTGGAAGCTGAGGTAAGCTGGTGATGCATGGTGATGGGGAGACCCACCGGAGGAGAGGATCCAGAGCCGTCCGATCGATGCCCATCGCATGGCGGCGCCGGTCGTGGTCTCTTGTTAACCTCTGTTAATCCGCCCCGTCTGTCGACAACCTAATCAGGCAGCACACAGGCTGCCTTTCTAATGACACCAAACGGTGGGCGATTTAGCTCGTAAAAAAAGAGCCAAATCTTCCCTCGCCACTAGGTAAGATCGGTTGCAGCGACTCGACGTGGTGTTTTCGTGGGGGGGTCGCTTAAACTACATCTCCTTATCAGACATCAGGGCTGACGTCCTCGGGTTGTCTTGTCCTCAAGGTGCCTCCATCCAAGATATGCCATAGTCAACGGTTTCCTTGGTCAAACAATATTTGGGATCGCAGCTGGATCGTCATGTCATGATCAGACCACATAATGTTCGAGCTGGATCTGTTGATTAATCCATTTTGAGGCAGGCAAGCAGAAGTTTAAGGTCTCTTCTCATCAGAGTACTGGAATAATATTATTGGATTGGGTATTGAGGACAGTGACCCAATGTTTTAACTGGTAATTAGTCCATCTTGAAGCAGGCAAGAAACTCTCCTCCCTTGTCCCCTTCTCGGAATAGAACATGCATGTACTCCATTGTTTGATTGTGAATGAGGACACTGACCCTAGGGTTTAAGTACTATATATTAAGAGTCTGTCTGCACATCCCATTGGAGTGTGCCATGTGGAAAAGATGCCTCCTCCCCACCGAGAGCAGCACTTATACCTGATGGCGCCAACCAAGTAGCTGATTTGTGCACACACAAATATGTGCACCAAATTTTGCTCCTCCACTGATACCTTTCTTAAGATCACAGTACAGATGGCACAACCTTAAGAGGGTGTACCATCTGCATATCGCTCGCACACAGCTCAGTATGCGCTTAGATTTTTTCATATATTAATTAGCCAACTATAAAACAGGCAGGGAAGGAATACTTCTCTTCTCTAGCATGCACAAATCATCCCTTCAGAACAGTTGCCCATGCATGGAAATTAACGTGCAGCCCCAGAAACCCACAATGGTTTTCTCCTGAGCTAGACAGATCAAGTTTAGGAGTAAGAATAAAGAGAGATAATTTGGAGCGATAAGTTTCTAGTTCTGAGATGTGTCTTGTCAGTAAACTGGAGAAAAACGACGAACAAACTGTGATAAATCGCTCTGCAAATTAAGCATCTGAACATGTGTTGTCATCCGCTTCCTTACTCTTAAGTGTTTGCATAAACCTAACGTACGTTTAATCTCACAGTTAATTAATGCCCATCTCTCTCTTCTCTTCTATCTCTCGATTGGGTGCACCTAAACTAGCTTGGTTTCTGTTCATCAGAAGATTCACCAACTTTAATACCACAATGGTCCCCTTATCCGGCTGCTAGACTACGTACCTTAACCTTATCCCTACATGGCGTGATTCATATTCTTAATTATGGCTTACGTGTGGATGCTCAAATTAAAATTTATATTGGGTCCTGATCAGCCGCTCTCATTATTTCGTCAAAGGAACACCAGTTTCTATTTAACTGTTCCCCCTACGTCACAAACTCTTCAAATGCCCATGTCAAGACGGCAGAACATATAATTTACTCAGCAGCCTTACGTCTATCTACCGTCCAAACCAACGGAGTAGATGCTATATATATATATATATAGCGTTAGCCAACTTCCTTACATATATTACGAAAGTATACAGATACGTACCTGATCAGGAATATGCAATCACATCAAATAGAACGCAGACTCCTATATATGCATTATAGTATGCATGCGATGCATGGATCTCAAGTGGGTTAAAATGACTTCGATCGTATGATCCCCAGAACAGGTTTGCTGAAACACTTGCACAGGTTTGATGAAGCCGCTCCCAAGCTTGCAAGGGTCGTTATGGACTACGGAAAGCTCGAATCTTGCAAGGGAGAGAAGCTACAATAGTTAATATTAATGTTGACGTTGATCAGAAGTTTAATAAATGTAAGTTCAAAAAAAAAAATTTTAAAATCGACTCTCTAACATTTAAGTTAGATGTCAACTCTGAGAAGAGAATTAAGAAAAACTTACATAGGCAAGATAGAGAATTGTTTAGTTCGATCGAGATCGGAAGAGAGGATGAGATAAGATCCAACTGAAATGTTCTACGAACAATTTAACGTTCAGGTTTCAGCGTACGTAATTGACGACTACTGTAAGATCTATATATAAGTTTGGTTCTACATATATAATTATTTGACTTTATGTGTTATCCCACCAGATCATATATACGTACGGTATACGTAGATCTGTTTGTATCTGGACGAGGTTACCAACAGTATGTAGGCAGGCCATGGAAGACGTTACAAACGTATAAGCATACGACGGCAATGGTGGATTCTGCCTCGATCCCCGACCCCACGGCGACGGAATCTTCTCTGCTTCTTCGCCCTCATTATGGCAGAATTCGATCGATGCATTTGCCATGTTGAGGGGGACATGCGTATGAGGAAAAAGAAAATAAAATAAAATTAATAAAGTTGAATTTGATCTTTGTTTGACGTTATCATTAATTTAAGGCTGGACTCTTAAATCGAATAAAGTATATTTAATCCATCAAGTTATATATATGTAAGGTTTTTAGACTCGAAAACGTGTGAGAGTTCTAGGGATAATTTCATCAATTGTCTGTCATGTTTTAACTCTTTAATCACATTGCTTATTTTGATCGCATGAGAGAAATAAAGTTTTCAATGATGAGACGGGACATTAGATGAAGTATGTTGTAATGCCACACTTTTATGCCACCTCATCATTTTTATCATTCATAAAATACAAAGGTTACATCAGTTTATAGTATTTCTCTTGTGGACCAGTTCTAAAAGAAGGTGATATAGTACTATTTATTTTTTTTATAAGTGATAAAAAGACCCACCATAAAAAAGCAACATCTTATCACTTTAATTTTAATTTATGAATATTATAAAAATGACAAGCAATTTTTAGATATAATATGACTCATGTTGATGTAACTAAGTATTGACAGACGGATATGATAAGACCATTTCGTAAATCGAAATATTGACATTTAAAAACAATCAAACTTACTAAAAAATAGCAAGACAAAACGATCATGCGCTATGTATCCATTTGGTTATCTTCGCTATGTGGTGCGGGCCCACAATCCCACTGAACCAGCGGAGACCATTTATTAACTACGGTTTTGGAAGTTTTTGAGATCCGACAGGAGGGCAACAGAGAAGAATTGAAAAAAAAACAAACAAACAAGGGGGGGTAGGGACTAGAGAGAGAAAAAGAGAACGCGCGGGTGCCCGTTGTGCTCTGCAACTGCTGCTATTTAGTGGGAGCGAGCGACGAAGGGGGAAGCTTCTCATCCCGTCGCTTCCTCTGCGAAGACCTTCTACAGCAGCTCTCTCTCTCTCTCTCTCTGCTCGGCTCCGTCGCACGACGATTCCAGCGATTCTCGTGCAATCTCGAGTTGAGGCTGCTCGGATTCCTGCGCGAACGACAGGTAAATTTGGCTGTCCTGTGTTTTTCGTGGGTTTTTCTCTCGTTGTTGTGGATGGATCGGTCCATGTGCCTGATGCCTGCGGCTTTCGGTGCTCAATGGAGCAGGACGATTGTGCAGGAGGGAGGCTTCTGATTGGGAGTCTGTTTTTCGGGGAGGCGGCGGACGGGAGTTTCGAGGGGAGGTCCGCAGTTCATTTCATCATCTCGGGTCTTCCTTTGTAAATATTTGAATTTTACAGGACTCTTTCAAGTGTTCTTTTGGAGAGAGCATCGCTGAATGTTTGAGTTTTTTTTTTCTTTCTTTGGCAGAGGAGGTGAATTCCGAGGGCGCAAGAATGTTGCCGCTTGAAAAGAACGAGGAGAGTGGCTTTATTTGAAGTTGCAATCTGCGTAGAATATGTTAGAGGGGATATAGGATCAGGATCTATCATAGGTGATTCCAATAAATTCTCCCCTAAAGGCAGTGGGGGATCTAGTGACGTCCTCTTGCTCTTTGTACTGATCCTCCAATCCAAGTTCGATTTCTGTTGACCTTCGGGAGTGAGTTTGTGAACACTGGGAAAACTCCGTGAGAAATATAGCTACCATGGCGATCTTCTTTGAGGAAGCTGAGAACTTGGAGCTCTCTCTCGCTTCTTCTACTCTCTAATTCTGCATATTTGCCCGGTCTCTTAGAAAGGAGTCGGCAGTTTGCCAGGAGGTTCGGTGAGAGTGATGGGATTTTTGTTGCTGGAATCTACGGGTCCTCCAATAAAACGGCGTGCTGGATTGCGAAGGAAGCAAGCTGGGAGAAGCTCGTACAGAGGAAGTTAGAAGAAGGCCCGTGGTGACTAGGTGATACGATTCATTTTGTGGGGTTGTAGTGGAGGGATCATAGCTTGGGTTATATGGGAACTTTTAGTGAACTCAGACGATCGCTGTGGAACCTCTGCCATGGCACGCCGTGGAAATATGCTGTCTTTTGGAAGCTTAAGCACCGGAGCCGCATGTACGTTGATCCACCCAACTTTTATGACTACGCTTGGACAGTCCCCTTAATTTCTTGTTTATATTTCATGCTCCTTGGATAATCTTACCCTCTAGACCAAAGGAAAAGTGGATGAAAGGTCCCTGATACAGTTACGCTTGTATGGTTGGTGCTTAACCTGTTTATACTTCTGTATCCAGTCGCCCATGGCCATGATTGATATATCAACCCTGCATCACTGAAGTTTTGTGGCTATGAAATATAATTCTGCACTAGCTCCTTATGTTGTGTTATACACCTTGATACATTTACTCTCTGTTGGATCAGAAAAAAGTGGGTTAACAAGATCTGCTATCATTTTGTTATAGGATTTACCTTGTCTTTATCCAAAGGTGATATTCCAGATCATGTACTTTTTCGTGTTAACATAATATCAATAGCAGCTTTGGACTGATAGAATAGGTGAATACATGAACTGATGAACATATAAATGATGCCTTGAATGTTCACACTTTTTAATCATGTTGGCATATAATCCAGTCTAAAATTGGGTCTGATATGAGCTTCAACACACAAATCGGGATTGCCTCTTGTAAAGGATGTTTAAATCATTCAAATCTGGACACATATTGTTGCTCTGTTGCATCCTCTCTTTGGACACCAGACTGTATATAATTGAGAGGAGGGTAACTATGACCTGATACAGCTGATCGATTCTGGGAAGCAGTTGATCATCATCTTGGCATAAAATCCATGACACCTGAGGGTACTTTCCATTAAGTAACATGGGCTCTGACGTCAAGAGTGTATAGCTTAAGAGGGAAAATTTCATAATTCATATTTGACCTATCTCGAATATATTAATGGATATTGCTTGGATAATTAAGCCTGAAGCTTCATTTCTCATGATTACTCTTCTGGGCTTACTGAGATATTAATATGCTTGATCTCATCTCAGGCTACTCACTTGGCAAGATGGCTACTGTGTCCCCACGAAACCTAGAGATGCAGTGGAAGATATATCTCAGAATGGTATTTTTAATGGAGAAGCTGGGATAATTTCTCTCACTTGTGAAATGGATGCATTAGGTGGAAGCTCTACAGAATGTCCTATTGAACTAGCAGTTGCAAATATGTCGTGTCACCTATACTCACTTGGAGAAGGGTATGCTTGACTTCTCATGTATTATTCAGTATTAAAGATTATCAGTTGCAATAAATGATAGCAAATATTTTGTCTTTCTTCAATTCACAATCATCTTATCGATATTTCCTATTGTCGCCTTATGCTCTCTTTTTCTATGATTGATTTCCTGTTTTTGGCTTTGCAAACATCAATTCATGCTTTGTACTTTGTTCATGCAAAAGGAATCTTTGCTTAATATGTTTCTAACTTCTGTTATCTGTTTCGACCAAGCATCGTCTGAAACTTCATCATATTTATTATTTGATTTTATCTTCCTTTTCTCCTTCTTGATATTGTTTTTAAATATTTTAAATCAACGCAAGTACTATTGGGCTTAGGTGGTAAAATATTCATGCATAACTAGAGATGTCAAGGGATACATATTTGGTGGGGTGGCAGTCCTATCCTTATTCTTAACCATTAGGGAAAGCATGTGCCATCCTTGTTATTTTTCAAAATTATTGAAAACATGCACAGGAAGCTTAAATCGTCTGATTAATGTGTGAACATAAACTTCTTTTCATGTTCATGTTAACAAATAAGAACTTATGCTTCCAAAACTATGCATAAGCTCTTTCCAACTAATTCTCACACAGTTTCTAACTTATCAAGCTTGTAGAGTGCATAGAATTGAGCATTCAGGAAGGTGGTGTGGAACATGGTCATGCTGTAGGGAAAATCCAAATGTGTTTGCAATTAGAGTTGTCTGAAGGAGGTGAAAGCTAGTGACTGTAGGCTGTAAACAATATGTGAACAAAAGCCAAGATGTGGGAAGAAAGAAATGGATTAATCATCAGCTTCAGAAATAGGTGTATCCTTATCCTTATAAGATTATCTACTTGTGGGTAGTTTCACTGGACTTGCTTGTTTGTATCTTATCCTTCATTTATGCCTTGAAAATGGACAGCGAAGTGGGAAGTATCCACTGACATCCCCACTGGATCATGAGCATTAAAGGAAAAAGGAGTCAGTGTTTGGCTTCATTTTTGTGATTTGAAAGTAATATTTACAACCGCAGCTGTTTCCTGATTGATTTATTTGAAATGCTTTTCTTGGCCCAGGGTTATCGGTAAGGTGGCATTTACAGGGAAGCATCATTGGATTTTCTCCAAAAGCTTGGACTCCAAAACACCTTCAGAGGTCAGCTACTTATCCAGAAAAACTTTATGAAATTACTTAAAATCTGTTGGTGTAGAATCTAGAATCAATATGCCCTTTTACCTTGCAGTATCATGAGGAATGGCAAGTGCAATTTGCAGCAGGTATTCAGGTAATTACGCTTCTCATGGTTCTCTTTTTCTGTGTTTCAGTATGATCACAGTCTGTGATTAATCCATTTGTTTCTGTATTTCTCTAAAATTTCCTATAAAATGGTTTTGCAGACAATTTTGCTCGTACCTGTTGTTCCGTATGGTGTAGTGCAGCTGGGATCATTAGAGATGGTATGTGTTCTTTCCTATTTGATTATTGATGCTAAACTTTCTTCTGTCTGATCTTTTTATCACATTCATGATCATAGCTTGCTTAGTAAGACTTGTAAGGCCGTTTTCTTTAAAGTTTGTAGCTCAATCTTCACAATTTTTATGCAAATTGATTTGGTTGCAATTGGCAAAAGTTCTAATCGGAACTGACAAAGTGATTCAATTATTTGGATGAATCGGACTAAGCTGGTTCAATCTGACTCAGCATTCCACAGTTTTGGCTTATCTATTTTCTATGTCTAGCTGTTATTTTTCATCTTTCATGGCTCTTTATAATAACAAACGCCATCAGTGCTTATTATATCCATCATCTTTTTCCTGTTTCCTGCCAGATAATACAGTAGCTGAGTCTAAAAACTTCAGATTATATCATTTGATGTATTCTGTATCTCATGTTGGTACAGGGATCTTGTCCCTGCCATCTCTGAGCAGGGCCAATAACTACGAATGTTTGTGCATGCTTCCACGTGTCCAAGTAATGTGTCTCGACATGAAAACACATGCAACATCCTATGCATATTCACGAATGATTAATCACATATGGCTAGCCAATCATCTACAATATTTTGCTAATCATGAAGCAACTGCCTTAATCCATTAATAATATTTGCAAAACTTGACTTTCTTGGTTTAATACGAATGACAATTCTATTATCTATTAAGCTAATTGAATAATCTTGCCCCATTATGTTTCCATGTTTTTGCTTTCTAGTCACACAAATCCTTCGTAGCTTGTTGTATCTTTCATTCTATTTCACATGCTGCATGTTTTAATAAGCATATTCATCCAATCATACTAATGGGATAAGGATCTAATGATGATGATGATGAGTCATCCAACCATACATTCAAACCATGCATACTTCTTTGTTAGCATAAAGCATCCGACTTGGCTCCTAGTTTCTATGAAGTCATTGATTTCTTGGTTTCGCATAAACCATGATGCTGAAATTCATTAAACTGTGACTTTATTGTTGCCCATATTTCTGACAATCTAATGATCCAATAATCTAATGATCAAACAATCCAATAATGTAATAATTAAAAAAATCTCATGATTATCTAATGATATGATGACTTGATGATCAAGATGATCTAATGAGCTGATAGCCTAATGATCAATGATCGTGACTTCTACACCTCAACCAAGTTTCTGTGTATCTATAGATTATAGTCCATGATATGTAAAAATGTTTGTGTTCATGTATCATTATTCATGTATTCAAATGAATAAAGTCAAAATTTTGATATAATTATTTGTGTTTTCCATCTGCAGGCCATGATGCAATGTTGTTTTTTGCTTATCATGGAAGCCTAGACTCATTTGTATTAGGACATGCTCAGAGTGGAGAGTCCCAACACAGCTAGGACTCTAACCTTACAGTCCCCATCCAGTGAGCACTTGAGCACTACAGCTCCAGAAACCTGGTTCTACCAGGACTCTAACATGGGAAGTTTTAAGAGTCATCTTGGACCTCTTTCCATGAAGAGACCATAATTGTGGTTCCAGAAAGGAATCAAGCCCCAAAATCTTAGTCTGACTAGTACAAACATATTAGAATCCTAGTTCAACTTGGATCCAAAACAGAAATGTTCCATGGCCAAATTTAGGTCAAAATCAACGTGAGTCTTCATCATAGTAGGATGCAGATTTAAGAATCTAGTCCAATTAGGACTCTGACAAAGGTCCATTCTAGACCTCAATTGCATTTCGTGATTGAGAGATTTAAACAGCCAAGTAATACATGGGCTGGGCCCTTATTTTTATGCAGTTAATCAAAGGGTTTTTGGTTGACAGGCTGATGTAATGACCAAGACAGGTGGGGATATGGTCAGCCCACAAATTTCTAACCTGATCCTTAAGGCTCCAGTTTATATATGTGATCATGCTTGTCATCTAATTTATGAGGATGATGCATGAAATCTTTATAATTCTTTATATGTTTGATATTTTTCATGTTGCCGGACATGTCATAGTTATGGAATGATCTAATAACAGTGTTCATCAAATTTCAGGTCATGGAAGACTTGAAAATAGTGACCTATATCAAGGATTTATTCAGTCGCCTCCAGCACACCAACAGTGCATCTTTTTCCTTGGATGGGGATCCCTTCAATCCTTTATCATCACCATCATCCCCAGCTGGAAGGATTTTTTCATCCTTTTCAACTGCAAGTGTCGACCAATGGATCCAGCCCCAATTGCAGCTGTCAAGGAAGAAAGATCTTGTAGTTCCCAAGGTTGAGCAAATGACCAAGCATGTGCCAAATGTGAATTTTCGCAACCCTCTATCATCTAGTGTTCTTGATGATCTTTCACTTACACAGAACAATACGCAGCACATACTTGGAATGGACATGGGCCTATGTGTTGATGGAAATTCATGGAAGGCTATCTACAATGCTATATCAGGTAGTGTTAATGAAGAGTTGTGCATTGCTAATCACTCTTTATCCTCTGACCGTTCAACAGAAGATGGCATTCCATGCTATTCTCCGAGATCTGACCTTAAGGAACCTCACCAGTTTAATATCATGCAATCTGCCATAGTGTGTTCTGACAATGAGGATCTGCAAGGAGGTTACAATTATTGCTTTGTTAAGAAGATAAATGATCAAGCATTAGGAGTAGAGGATTTTAAGGAGATGAGTAGTAAAGCAAGTGATAGCGGCTTGAACTTTCCAATTGATTCTGAGCTGCACAAAGCACTTGGATCTGCATTCCTCCAAGAACATGATACTTGTTTCATGGACATGTGGTTCTCAGGAGAAAATGTGCTGAGCAGTTCCTTCCCCGCCAGCAAAGTGGAAGAAAATGGAATTCATGACTTGGCTTCTGCAGAATCTAGTGGATGGCTCTTGAAACAAAATGATACAGAGCATCTGCTGGATGCGGTAATATCTAGTTTCTATGCTTCAGATGATAGTTGCTCTAATCCATCTAGAGGAACATCACCAAGTGACTCATCTGGGCTGTTTGGAGGTTCATGTCTAACAAACATCAAGCTCGAAAATGATGCATTAGCAGCAGATAATTCGGGTCTAATGAACCATGAGAAGTCATTCTTACTTACCAAACATGGACTTTTCTCAACCTCCCTCTCCGGTTTCCAATCCCAATCCAAGAGTACTAGCATGCTGATGGATGAGGAGCAGCAGAATGGAAAAGGTTGCGAACAGTTTAAAAGAAATATGAAGTTACAATGTGTCGGCAAAAGAAAAGCCAAGATTGTTGATGTTCACAAGCCAAGGCCAAGAGATAGACAGTTGATCCAAGATCGAATTAAGGAACTGCGTGATCTTGTTCCCAATGGATCAAAGGTGACCATCCTTTGCAAGCATTTATCTGCCATTTTAGATTGTACTTCCACAGGTGTCATTCTCTTAATTCTGCATCTCCATGTTAAAACATGCATTATTTCTTTCATTTTAAGGATCTCATATACTTCATTTTCTGGTACAGTGCAGCATCGATGCACTTCTCGATAGAACAATAAAGCATATGCTGTTCTTACAAAGTATTTCAAGTCAAGCCGAGAAGCTTAAACAGTATGCACATTCAAAGGTATGATGGTCCCTGAAAAGGTTAGAGTACATCCATTTTTGTGATACTTTTCATGATCTCAAGCCCCAGTTGCTTCCATCCTGTGTTTCATGCTCTTAAACCTGACTTTGCTTTTATCTGTTAATTTATATGCTCACGCATGTTTTCTAGTGCAATTGGTTTATAAGCTTCACCTGTCACTCCTCTGACCGTACATAGACAGATGATGACGTTGAACACTAAGTGCACTTCAACCTTCACTATGCCTATCATCTTTTCGAACTATCACATGTGCCAACTTCGAATGGTCCAGACAGATAGACAGACAAACAGAGGCATTTTTCTTCCTGCATTCATCATTCACAACCCAGCAGAATGAAATCACCCAAAAACTGGCAAAAGACTAAAATGCCTTCTGCTCATTTTCTATGTTAACCCCCACTTTAACAAATAGCAACAATGTTACAGGTCGACGGTGAAAAGCGGAAGCCTACAGAACCTGCCGTTCACCAAAAAGGGGCCAGTTGGGCGTATGATCTCGGAAGCCAAACCGAAGTCTGCCCCATCGTCGTGGAGAACCTCGAGCAACCAGGCCACATGCTCGTTGAGGTACTCATCCTTTCACTAGTCTAAAGCATTCCAACAGCAGAGAGGATAACGAAATGGTTTACGCATCTCCTTCTTCCCTCCTCCCACCTGCAGATGCTCTGCAACGAGTATGGTCTGTTCTTGGAGATTGCTCAGGTCATCAAGCACCTTGAGTTGACCATACTCAAGGGGGTCCTGGAAACCCGGTCTCACAAGCTATGGGCTCATTTTATTGTCGAGGTACCATCTTTCAGAAACACCTGTATTTCTTTTCTTTGCTTTTGAGGAACCGAGCTTGCTTCCTCCTCTAGCTCATGGTGCGATTTAAAGCCAAGACATGCCCTTCCCTCAAGATGGTGGTGGACAACCACGCCAGGTGTGGGATTCACCCTACAGTTCTAAGCCGGACTCTTTTGGTAGTACCCATTTTGAGATAATTCTTCTTGGGTTTTGGAAAATCTTGGTCTGCGTTTGTGTGGTCCCATGTTCTGGTCTAGTTTTTAAGATTCTGGCTCATTGTTTGTACAGGCATCAAGGGGCTTCCACAGGATGGACATTCTTTGGCCGTTGATGCAGCTACTGCAGCGACAAAGCTGCCCCATCACTAGCACATTCTGAACTCTCCTGCCCACTCATCACTGCTGTAGCCGCATGAAGAACCAAGTTTTTTTTTTTTGGTGTAGCGGCTATTTTATTATTTGGATATATATATTACATATCCATCTAGAATTTGAGCAGATATGTTGCTACTGAACAAAGATTGCAAACTTAAACTAGTGGCATGTATAAGTTTAGTACTCGGGACTAACACTTTTATCGGACATTAACAGCTGCATGAAGTTATTTACATGCCCAAGTGTTTCGAATCAGGCATCATATTTATGATGCTATAAGTTCAAGTGGATTATCATTAGATTCATCGTGGAATGTTTACGATCACAGTAAAATGAGAGATTATATGTTTCAACAATTGATGTTTGGTGTAGGTCACAAGTTGTTCTTCGATAATCTTACATTTTGAGTGTTGAATATTTAGATTTTAAATTTTTGACAGCTCATACGTCCCTTTTGTGATCAAGTCCAATCCTCAGTTAACAATTTTTAAAATTTAAATCCTATACAATTAAAACAGATGATTCTAAAATTAAATTCTATACTAAACTCGATCCCCCCCCCCCCTCCTTTTTTTTTTTTTAAACGCCCGTTTCAAAACTAGGGTCTCCGTGGCACCCATTCTCATAAGTTCGTCCTCACTTAAGATGGGGAATGGCCTGCTTCCCATGTTGAGATGGCCTTCCTTTTAGAAAGCATTCTCAGGTTAAAAAGAAATGTTTATTATCTTTTTTGTAGAGTAAGAAAAGTGATGTGATTATTTGACAAGTAATTTTATTATTTAAAAATATGATAATTTTTTGTCTCTTTCTTTCAAGTAATAAAATTGTTTGTCAAGTAATCTATATCACTTTTATTATCTTATTAAAACAAAAATGTTTTTTCCTTTAACTGCTTAGATCTTCATAAGTACTTATATTAAACACCCACCATGTTCAAAAAAACATTATTTGATTCATCATTCACTATTTTCTTTGTTACGATGTTCTTATTAATCTTCTTTCGATTGTTTCTTCCTCCCACATGAAATTTTTTGCTTGAAAATTTGAGCATTTTTTAATTTTTAATAATATTTTGGTGGTTGCTTCTAAATTTTTTTAGAGTTGGTACCAAATAGGCCTAGTTTTTATTGTGTTTCACAGACGAT
Source organism: Colocasia esculenta (assembly GCA_014218235.1). Classification (NCBI taxonomy): domain Eukaryota; kingdom Viridiplantae; phylum Streptophyta; class Magnoliopsida; order Alismatales; family Araceae; genus Colocasia; species Colocasia esculenta. Next base: position 3,911,518 of record CM024757.1, read on the forward strand.
TGTCGTACTGTGCGGATCGATCGTGTTGTATATCTATGGCACGGTCGATTAAAAATGTCAAATCGTCGATTAATTTCTGCTCTCTTTAAAGATCAAATATATTATTAGATCTACACGTTATTTTGATAGAAATCGATCGATTTATTTTCGTCTCTTTTTAGACTAAATAGATCATGAGATCTGGACGTTATTATGACAAAATCGTCTATCAATTTTCGTCTCTATTGAAGACCAAATAGATTATGAATCTAGAAATTATCTTGTATAATTGGCTCATCGATAAAAAAATCGATTGACTGAGTTTATACTTTGATATGTTAGGCTTCTGATAGTGCTTACTAAAAGAAGTTGATTGATAAGAAGAAATCGATCGACTGATTTTATCGTATTATCAAATAATTGTGTTGCTGTGATACGTAGTGGTACGACAAACTCTAATTTTAGAATGACGAAAGTTATTTAAAATTTAAAATTGGAGAGAAAAATAAGAAGAGATTAATTAATTAATTTTGGGGGTTTTTTTTACGGTGTCTGACCAGAGAGTAGGAGGCCTGTGAATCGCGAATCTCCACAACGACCGCTTTGCGTACCGTTTCCGTAAATAGTACCGTTCTCTGGATCCATCACTCACTCCTAAGACGCGCCAGAAGAGGGAAAAAAAGGAAACTCCCATGCCTAAATATCCTGCCTCTCTCTCTCGCTGGCCTTCGCTACTGGGGAATGGAAGCAGTACGCCTTACATCTCTCCCGGCGCGCTTCCATTAAGAGAAGCAGCAGCAGCGGCACCGACGGAGGCAGCAGAGGAGGAGAAGGCGGAGGAGAAATAGTATGAAGGGTGCCGTCGAGTGCGGCGAGGTGCTCAGGAAACCCCTCGCGATCCGGGCCGCGGCGCTCGCCTTCGCCTGCCTCGCCTTCTTCTACCTCGGCAAGCACTGGTCCGACGAGCAGCCGCAGCGGCTCGTCTTCTTCCGCGGCAACGATGCCGGTCGCCCCGGGGAAGCCGGCGCCTCCTCCCCGGCCGTCGCGATCTCCCCGAACGCCAACGCCACCTTCAACGTCACCTCCCTCGTCGGCCGGTCCGTGGCCCCTTCCGCCGCGGATCTGAAGCCCCCGCCTCCCCCATCGCGGCCTCTGCTGGAGAGGTTTGGGATCGTGGACGGCAACGGGACGATGGCGGAGGATTTCGATGCTGGTGAGGTCGGCGGGGACATTGAGGGGGACTTGGGCGGCGGAGGTGAGCACCAGACCGACGTGGATAGTGGAGAGGCTACTGGCCTCGCCGGGGGGAGGGTTGGGGTCCAGAGATTCCGAATGTGCGCCGCGAGAATGAGGGAGTACATACCGTGCCTGGATAACGTGGTGGCTATTGGGAAATTGAAGTCCACGGAGAGAGGGGAGAAGTTCGAGCGGCATTGCCCTGGCGAGGGGAAGAGGTTAAATTGCGTGGTTCCCGCGCCCAAGGATTACAAGCCTCGAATTCCCTGGCCCAGAAGCAGAGATGAGGTAACACAGATTCCCGCTCAACTCCCTTTTTAAGTTAACAAGACATCATACTCGGCTCTTATCCATTTAGGATCTCTATTTGTCCCATGGCACCTAGGATAGAGGAGGATGGAACCTTCTTGTTGGAGAATGCCATATTTCTTTTTTCTTGTGGTCAGAAATTCTAGTTTATCTTTGCCAGAGTGCATCCCAAAATTTCTACGGTGAGACACATGACGATAATGCTAGACAACGTATATGGTAGAGGTGTACAATCTTTTAAATAGTTCTTCATTAAGAAAACTGCTACGGTAAACCCAATGTTTTTGCAAATTCTGCACTGGTAAGGTTCGGCAAGCTTTGACCTCTTGTGCAACCTTCATTTTCTGCTGAATGAGCAATATGCGTGGAGAAGATTCACTCTGTATCATCATATATCCGACGAAGTTGATATAAATGCTGCCTATGTCAGCAAAAGCTTTTGAAACTGGTTGTTGCAATTAACAATTTCTGAGATAGACATCTCGTTTTCCTAATATCCGTTGGCTATATACGGGAACTGTTGTAAGAACGAGGTGAGAATTGAGTAATGTGTTATGCTATGGTCATGGTAGTCCAAGAAATAAAAATGAGGGATGAGCACATGGCCAAAAAATTTATTACTCTTTGATTTTTGGGAAATTGTGAGAGCCATAAAAATCTCTTATGATGAAAGATGAATTTGTGCAGTCCATCTTCCCAAGCTCACATTTAGCAAAAGTCACACCCAATTGGCATAGATCCCTAGCCCTTTGTTTCCTCAAAACTGAACTATAATCTGAATAATCTCTTTCAAAGATATCCTTGATAGTCTCTCTTTATTAGCATCTTCATAATGGACCTGTTGCTTACTCACTTACATCATTACATTCTGATTCAAAACCATTTTGTAGGCTGCCCCTCTCTTGGGATTCACCTAAGGTCTAGTCATTTATTGCTTTAACACACATGTATATCACTTAAACACTCGATGTTGCATCATTGTGAACAAAACAGTCCTGAATGATGCTCTCATTTATAGAACTGCTTAAAGGTTTTTAACTTTTTTTAAGTGGACAACAATAAACAGCATTATTCCTTTTCTAAACATGGCAACTCACTTTGAAGCAATTTAATTTTTTCCACTTTAAAACAGGCACTTGGTAAATTGCTTTAAAGTTTTCAACAGGTATGGTTCAGCAATGTACCACACACACGTCTTGTCGAAGATAAGGGTGGACAAAATTGGATTTCCAGGAACAAGGATAAATTTAAATTTCCAGGAGGGGGGACCCAGTTTATTCATGGGGCGGACAAGTACCTGGACCAGATCTCAGAGGTTTCTTGCCTTCTCAATTTCCTATTCTTATCAAAAGCCAGTTCCCTGTTTCTTATCCATTGCTTGAATGTACAGATGGTACCAGAAATAACCTTTGGTCAACATACAAGGGTTGTCCTGGATGTTGGATGTGGGGTAGCTAGCTTTGGTGCTTTTCTGTTTTCGCGAAATGTGATTACTATGTCCATTGCACCAAAAGATGTGCATGAAAACCAGATTCAATTTGCTCTGGAGCGTGGTGTTCCTGCAATGGCAGCTGCATTTGCAACCCATCGTTTGTTGTACCCAAGCCAGGCTTTTGACCTCATACACTGTTCAAGATGTCGAATAAATTGGACACGTGATGGTATGCAATTTCCTTCTATAACTACAGCTAGATATCTATTTATTTCTCTTTTGTGTACCTTTCAGAACCCATTGCTGGCTTTCCGTAAGGCATGAATGCATTTTAGGAGGATGATTGCATGTGTAATTTCTTTCTTATTAACTGTCTGGTATTGTAGGCATGCATCATTTATCCAGTTTTCTTAATTATTAGGTATCATCTTGCTGATATTTGATTTTCCCCCTTGTCCATATGCAGATGGAATATTGCTACTAGAGGTTAACAGAATGCTCAGGGCTGGAGGGTACTTCGCCTGGGCAGCACAGCCTGTTTACAAACATGAAGAGAGCCAACAAGAGGCATGGAAAGGTAGTCTCTGAAAAGATCTCAGTTTTTCAGTGTTATATTACAATCCAATAATGAGGAGGAAAACATAGTGACTGTTCTTTCTCGCAATGATACTGATTTTATATTTGTCATCATCATCATGTTTATCTCCAGCATTTCTTGACAATTATGCCAGTTCAGTGTCTAGAAGACGCAATCTGGAATTTGGACAAAAATAATGGCCAGTTGTTAGCATCACAGTTTTCTATTTTGGGGAAGTTGTCATTCTGAAGATGCTGAACTTTTGATGTCCTCTTTTGTCCTTTCAAATTCTTTTCCAGCTCCTATCCAAAAATGTATAAATTTTTTTGACATCCACCATAGTGGACAGCAGAAAGAATCCTCCCCTCTCCCATTTTGAATCTGCCTCTCTCTTGTCTCTCAAAATATCCTGCAAATAAGCCATGACACTCACCTTTCATTCAGAATATCTCTCACTGTCATTTTCATATGATAGTCTCTCATGTTTGCCTCATACTTTTTGGTTTCTTGTTAACAGTAGAATTTCTGAAGTCACTTCTTTTTTTGGTTTTAATCACTATTGCAATGTATTTGAAGTCGTCCAAATCTTATCTATAGTATTTTATCACATCTGTAAATCAATATGTCCTTTCCTAATATCTTGTACTACTTATGTTTCCTAGTTAATTATCGAAGTTGCACAAGATAATTGCTTATGACTTGTGAGATAGTCTGCCTTTAATAGTTTTGCCATAGTTCATACATCTAGTACTCTTGAAATTTTCTGTACATAAGCTTGCTTCGAAAGTGTTTAATTTGACTGAGAACTAGTAGATGAAAGTATTATGCTACTACTGCTGGTTCTTTGTCATGGTATTTCAACTTTTCCTGAACCATAATCAAAGATGGCAATATCGGTTTCGGTCTTGGTTTCTGCCTGGTCCGAAACCAATACGTATTGGTTTCGGTTTTGGCCGTATCAGATGTGAACTCCCCTTAAGAGGGGAGTTCGCATCCGGTTTCGTCCAGTTTCAGCCGTATCAGGCCGAAACGCCCAAAACCGGACAAAATCAGAACCTGTTTCACCTGAAACGCATTAAAAACACATTTTTAAGTGTCGGAGCTGCTACAGTGAATCAGTCCAGTTTCGGATCGCCCAGGCCAAAACGTATCAGTTTTGGCCGAAACTACCAACCATGACCATAATAGATGAACATGTCTGAAATTTGCCAAATGTAAACATCCTTCATCCTCTTTCTGATCACTGGCACCTTTGTATAATGTGTTCTATTTTGTAACCCTTCTATTCTTTTTCCGACATAATTTGTCATTTCATTTCAAGATGTGGTATTTTCTTTGTTCTGTCACTATCACCCATATTACTGATTTCACTTATTTATGTATTAGAAATGGAAGACCTCACTGCCCGTATGTGTTGGATTCTTGTGAAGAAGGAGGGTTACATTGCTATTTGGCAGAAGCCTTTGAACGACAGTTGCTATCTTGCTCGTGATGCTGGAGTTCAGCCTCCACTATGTGATGCTGATGATGACCCAGACAGAGTTTGGTATAATCAGATACCTTAGCTTTCCTTGTGACACCAAAAACAGAAAAGCATTCAAAGTCGTTAAACAATAAACATGTCAACTGAGTATTTGCAAGAAAAACAAATCATGTTATTATGTCTTCCCCCAAAGACATTTTTTTTCTCATGTCTTTTCTGGAAACTAGTGGCTTAGAAAGATATATGAAGAGCATGGTTAATCTGTACTTTGAAAGAAAAGGTCACTGGTCAAACTAATCACTATATTTATATCCATCTATCTACCTATATATATTCCTGTATATGAGAAGGGAAATGTAATAAGAAAGTCAACTATCAATTGTTGTTATGTCCACATGATGCAATCTTAATGAGTTCTCCAGGCAATTGTACAAGAAGATAATAGCCTTTTACATCTTCTGCAGGTATGTCAAACTGAAACCATGCATCAGTCATCTTCCAGAGAATGGATCTGGGGCTAACATAACGGCATGGCCTGCTCGCCTGCATCATCCACCTGATAGGCTTCAGAGTGTTGAAATGGATGCCTATATGGCAAAAAAAGAGCTCTTTAAGGCAGAATCTAGATATTGGAATGAAATTGTTCAAAGCTTTATTCGTGCCTTCCACTGGAAAAAGCTGCAATTAAGAAATGTGATGGACATGCGGGCTGGATTTGGAGGGTACATATTTGCTCCTTTGTTGTTCTTTCACCATTCTTACCTTATGCTGGTCGATAGATGCATTTCCTGTCTTGGGTGGGCCTGGGTTAGGCCTTCCTTCTGTGTTGAAATCTATGTGCAGCAAAAGAGAAAACGGGATTCAAGTCTATTTTCTGAATGCAGATACCACGACAATTCAATAAAATCAGAAAGGATGGTACAAATTACAATGGCCCTGATTGCCTTAGTTGTCACCCATCGCACCCCAAATTTACAGAAATCCTCCATTACTGATAACCCATGTAAGGGCCCCAAAAACTCTCCAAAAGCCGTACATCTAGAACTAACATGTTTTGCTTCACTACAAACCATTGCCTATGTCATCCTTAGCATAGAATCACCCAGTTCATAATACATTTCCAAGTACTCTATCGTCCTATTTAAAGTCCTGGAATGTCTACCTGCTTGTGCCATTATCTTAGGGTGAGCTATAAACTCCTCTGCCTTATGTGACTGCTTCGTTTAACATTGTTTGCCTTGGCTTGGCTATAGATCTGATAAAATCAAATGTAATTAATGCAACCATACAAAGAGGTCATGCTGCAATATGTTTGCACTATAAAATAGAAAACTTCTACAGAAGTTAATGACTAATGAGGTCAGAGATAGTTTTAGAAAAGAAAAAATCAGAAGACAGTGTACAGGCATAAAGTCATACATCCACATTAATATGTCAAAATTATTAGGACCTAAAGATCTTTTAAGTATACCTGGGTGACGATAAAGAAGCTCCCATTTTTTCCTGTAAGAATTGGCATTTAATACGGTCTTAAAGTCTTAGGATATCTAGCTATTAAATATGAGGTCTGATATATTCGATTGATGTAAAGGTGAGTGAAACATTGATTTTTTTTACTTTAAAGATTAAAAGTTCTCTTGTTGTATACTAGCAAATTACACCTTGTGTTCATTCTGGTTTAAGATATCCTCTGTCCTTGCGGGTGTCAGGTGCCTGTTCCTCACTTGGCTTGTGATCATTGATCAAATAGATCATGCAGTTGGAGTAGTAATCTTTCTCCGAAGCTTAATTTTTATGAAAATCAGTCAAAAAGAAGTAAAAGAACAATTTTCTTCTCTAGAAACTAGTGTTGTTTGATGTTGTGCATGAACTGTCACAACCTAATTCATTACTTCAGAGTGATTTAAGTTACATCTTCCCTACTGAATGTGCTCTGTGTTATTTACTTTGTATTGTGTTCAGGATTTAGGGTTTAGGGTTTTTTGCTAATCATTCCCTTGTATTTTTGTCATGACTATGGCAGGTTTGCAGCAGCATTGGTTGACCTACAAATTGATGCTTGGGTGATGAATGTTGTTCCCACAAGTGGCCCCAATACGTTGCCTGTGATATATGACCGGGGGCTTATAGGAGTTGCTCATGACTGGTATCATATAATACTGTTTTTTCTTCTATTAGCTCCCTTCAAAAGTTTGGCTCTTTTTAGCTTATAGCTGATTGTTCATGTGCTAACTTTCTGTTGTCATGAATTGCCAGGTTCCTTTGTTTTTCCAGCATGTTAATTGCATCTCCAGTTCTGAAGGATGTAAAAACCATTTATTTTATTGAGAAATGCTACAGTGCCACACTTTCCTTTTGCACCCTCTTTGTCACACTCATGACTCATCTCGGCCATCCAATTTGAGATTGTATCTTGGGATTTGTTTTAGTTTCTCTATTTAATAATGAAAAGTGGCCCAGTGCCACATTTCAAAAAGAAAAAACACTCACCTCCACCATCCAATTTGAGATCTAATGGATGAGGTCGATACTGTAAGTTTGGTGCTCCCAAGCTTGGAAGCACAGAACTAAGTTGCTCTTTCCCAGGCAGAGTGTGGTGAATATGTTCTAAAAAAGTGTGGCACCATAGCATTTCTCTATTACATTGAATTTCATTTTATCTGCTAAAATGCAGTTGTTGGGTGTTAGCATGCCAGCATTATTATAAGATTTAGATTCTGCATCATAAGTGTGAGATTGCTCTTGCATTTGGAATGTTGCTGACTTAGTGCATCTATTGGCTTCAGTTTCTTGTTGCAAGCAATAAGATTATCTGTTGTTGCATTCTTATTAAAATGAAGAGAACCATTAGTTTGTCTTGTTCCACCCTTTATCTGATACAGCTGAAGCATTCCTCTACAGGTGTGAGTCATTTGATACATACCCGAGGACTTATGACCTTCTTCATGCATCTGGTCTCTTTTCACAGGAACAGAAGAGGTAATGTCCTGAACTCACTGTAGTGGCTAGTAACCCATTTTATACACTGTACAAAACTAGGGATAAGGAGAAATCAATCTGAAAGGTTCCTGTTGTCCGCATATGGTTATGGGTTTGTTGTTTCTTGATATTTGGACTATACCACAACCTCACCTACATGATCTATGAGAAGATAAGACTAATAATGTATAATTTATTAGAAAATTAGAGGACCAATAATTTATGATCTATAAGAAAGCAGGACAAATAATTTTCCTTTATAATTGCATTTTGTGGTTGTTCATCCCAACAGGCGATCATAGAGGGACAATCGTGATTTAACTTGTTACCACTGTTTCCTTCTCCCAAGATTATTGGCCAAACATTTATTCTGTTCATAGAGTCAGCTTTAGTTCATGGTAGAGAAGTCCCTGAATTGCCTAGACATGTTTGCATAACATATGAAGCTTTTATCTGCTAAAATTGTTTACCCTATCTGGGTAGGCTGGGATCTTAGAGATCCCAACATATTTGACAAAAACAGTGTTGACTGTTGACTTCATGATTTTTTACCCATTAGTTGGCTGGTTACAGGGTTGCATTCAACTAAAGGCCTGATATCTTCCGGTACAATCTTTCACAATTTTCTCTAGCCTTAAGATCACATTTTGCATTCTGTATGAATGTATAAACAGCTCAAATTTTTATGCCTATACAAGTTTGTAAATTGCTACACTTTTTTCCTTACCCAAATATTTAACGCATATAATTTATAAATAAGTAAATAAATGTATATGTATTTATTTTGCATATTATTTATTTTGCGTATTTAGTTTATCAGACGATTTGGAATTTGTGCGTTGGACCTTTCCCCATCGACCAAAGTCAATGTTAATTTACATTGGAATGAATTTGAACACCTTTAGATTCTCTGTCGAAGAACACCTTTTGTCTCTATCCATTGTGACATTAATGATTCATACTCTTGCAAAGAAATTTGAAGTCTTCATTGCTTGTATATCTGTAATTTGAATTACATTTGGTCGTTCAAGACCTTTACAAATGGTGTCTATTGTGTAATCAAGTCTTCAAAATTACATTCGGTTACGATGGGACCCTTTTCAATTTGCCTCTGTCATGATCAGATCGTTGGATTTGAATTTGATGACGATCAAACTGTTGGATTTGAATATTGTGGCGATCGGACCATTGGATTACCAAAATGATCTCTATCAGTCTATTGGATCCTGCTTCATGAATTTTATTGCAACTTTTGACCCTTCGAGGTGGTTTTGCAATTTTCAACCCCTCTCTAGGTATTTCTGTCATTTCTTAACATTGTCAAGTATTTCTGTCATTTCTCAACTTCGTCTGGGCATTTCTTGACTTCAGGGGTCTTTTTGATCATTTGTTGATTGCCTTGGGCACATTTGTCTTCTTGATATTCCCCAAGATTTGGAGTAGCCGCAAGGAAGGCAGGATCGGGATCAGGATCGACCCTGGTCGGATGATCGGATCGGATCGAAGGATCCGCTGGATCCCAGGGAAGTCTGGCCGATCCTGGATCGGAAGGATCGGCCAGACTATAAAATGTTTATTTTTTTTGGAAAAAATGCAGGAAAATTCAGAAAAAATCAAGAAAAAACAGAAAAAATCTGATATATTGAAAGAACTAAGATTTGCATCAAAAATCAATTATACATGCATTCATAGTACATAAAACATGAAATTTAAGACATTGTACATGTAACTTACATTTGATAGAAGACTAATAATCTTTCCATCCACTTCCAGACATAGATGAGCCATCATCATTGGGTTTTGGTAGCTATAACCAAAGAGGGAATTTGCTAAATCATGCATACCCATTTGAATCCCTCTTGGTGTAAATTGTTGACTTGAGCTTTCTCCAGATTGTGATGGAGCTGGACACCATATACCAAGCGGTTTGTATGTACTTGTTACTTCACTAGGGCCACTAGGCTCTTGTTCTTGTGAAGGCCAAGATCCCCATCCTCCTTGTACTCCATAAGGTGAGCTATTAATATCTGAGTACGGTAAAATGGGAGGCTGAAATGCAGGTATATGAGTACCCTGAACTATAGTTTGGCTCCCAAGGTGGCCACTCATAGGCTGCATGATGTTGTTGTCCTTCATATCCCCCTTGTCCATGCCCTTGTCCTTCTCCTCCGCCTCCCTGATGTTCTGTTTCTGGTACATAACTTTCAGTAACCCTACACCTGTGGCCCCAGTATATCCTGCTCCTGCATATCCCTGGCCAACTCCTGTGGCCCCAGTGGCAGCCCCATCATCATCATCATCATCATCATCATCATTGGATCTTGTGTGGTGTCATCACTACGAATTGGTTGCTGCACTTTCCTCTTTTTTTTGCCTGGCATATGTTATTTTTTCTAACTCTAAGGCTTTTGAACTCTTCTCTTTTTGTGTTGCAGCTCTTCTTAATGCAGGCTGAGTGGGAGGCACTCTAGATGTCTCTGGCAAGATAGCTGAGTGTCGTGGCAGAGAGAAGAGAGGACCGAGGGTGAGAAGTTGGTCCTCACTTACCCTAAGCTCTGGATCTCGAGCCTCTACTCCATCCAATTCTCCTTCCGCCCATGAGCAATCGCGAGGGTCAAATTCTGGAACATCACTTTCCTGTCTTGTTTCCACCCATGCATTAGTGGGTGTTCCTCATCAAATAACTCATCAACATCAATTTGAGATGATAATGCTTCCCTCTCTGCAAAACGTTGCTCCCAATGACTACCTGCAAAAGTCATTAGCCTTGCCTCGCTCTTCTTTTGTCTATCTTTAATGCATTTCAGCTTCAACCTCATATTGTAGTGGCATAGACCAACTTCTCTAGCCTAGTTGCACTCAACCTGTTCCTCACTTTTGTGTGAATAAGTGAGAAAGTGCTCCAATTTCTCTCACACTGGCTAGATGAAGTGGTCTGACTGAGTACTCTAATAGCAATCCTTGCAAGTGGACTTCTTTGACCAGTCTTGTAGTCTAACATAACCCACCACTCACCTACAAAAAAAAAAAACATACAATGAATTAGCACATAATACAAGTGATTTGTCATTTGTTATGAGTAAGCATGAGCTTAAGTCTGAAGGTTCTTACCCGGACCTTCTGGTCACTGCTTCTTAACATCATAATCTCTGTAGATGTCCAACTTCAGTTTAAATCTGTCCATCTACAGTATAATACAGTTGCTAAGTGTAACTTGTAAAGTATATAGAATACATGAAAATGGAATGAAGTTTTTAACTTGTATGTACCTCTAACATAGCTTCTATTCTTTCGTCCTGCTCCTAGATAATCTCCCGATAACATTGATTGTCCCCTGGAGCACCTCACCATCATTGTGAGGGGAATCACTATATTGATGCCTCGGGTTAAAGAAATACCCTATATGTACAAAACATGTCTAGTAAGTTAGAAATTCAATAGCATAATAAGAAATATGCACAATAAGATATAATACATTTACCTGCTGCATGTAAATCATGGTGGAGTGTGGACTCCCATCTTGCATCAATAATCCTCCACCATTTTTAATATGCCTGCGGATGCTTCTCTCTCAACCTTTCCTTGGCTTTATGCTTAGCCTCATATAAGTAACCCATGTCTTCTTGTCCTCTCCATCAACCATCCTCAGCACTTGTACAAGAGGCTCTATTAGCTTCAAATAATAGTGGATTCTCTCCCAAAAACGATGGTCACTGACCAAGCAAGAAATCTCATGTGCCACATGTCTGGATTCCTCTCTCAATGTAGCCACATGTGCCAAGTACTCGGAACTGTGTATGAGAGTGCCCAACTCATGTCTAAACTGATGCAGACTCTCCAATGTAATAAATTGTGAGGCAAATCTTGTTGGGCCAGGACGAATTATGTCATGTCCATCTGTGCACTCTCTCATCATATGTAAGATTCTATTGTGTCCATAAATAAAAGTAGTAATCATTTGCGACTTGGACACCAAGTCATGCACATGTTTGTCTTTGCCAATATCCTCCATCATCAAGTCTAAGGAGTGGGCTGCACAAGGGACCCAATAAAGATGATGTCGTTTTGCCATCAATTTTCTTCCAGCTGCCTTGTAACTTGTTCATTATCAGTGACAACTTGGACTACATGTTCCTCGCCAATTTCATCAATCATCTCATCCATGAGCCTAAACAAGTAATCTGCATTTTTTATTTGCCCACTTGCATCTACAAATTTCATGAACACTGTACCCTCACTGCAATATACAAGAAAGTTAATCATGGACCTTCTTGTTGTTCCCGTCCATCCATCACACATAAGAGTACAACCTCTTGCCATCCATATATCTTTGAATGACGCCACCCAATCCTTTATCCCAGTCAATTCCTCTTCAAGATATTTGCCATAAATCTCCTTTGGTGTAGGAGCTTTCAAACCTGGGCCTGCCTCACCAACTGAATCTATCATCGTTTGGAAATAAGGACTAGATGCTATATGGGCTGGGACCCCTGCATGCAAAAACCATTTTACAATGTTTTTAACTGCATGTTTAGCGGAAGCAGCTGTGGCCTTTACCCCTTTCATTGCATGCTTTATGCCAGGCTGTTTTGATGAAGATTTTCCGAAAAATGTGTCAACCCCACTAGTTGGTCCCGTTCCCCTCATTGAACCACCTCTCCTGATAGGTGGTGCCGGTGGCCGGTGTGACACTAGCCCCTGATGATGATCCTTCTCTTGTACTATGGAACCTCCGCATGTCACTTTCCAACATGGCAGCACGCCGACTCTGCCGTAGTCCTTCTCGCCATTCTCTCTCATTAGGTGAGAGATCCTCAAATCTGTATCATCTGAGTCCTCAACATCAACAGTTCTTGTAGCTGCCTTACTTTTTCCCTTCCCAGAAATCTCTTCATGCAGTTCTTGTTGATGTTGAATACGTATGCCTCTTTGTTGTTGTCTTCCAGCCATGTAGTCTTTCATCTCATTCACTAACTCCCGTGGACAATACTTGCATTTTACTACATTTGTTCCAATGCCTGCAATGTGTTTTTTAGGGGGTATACCCTCCATTCATTTCCTTACCACAGTGGTTACACCGCACTCTCTTAGAGGCAGCATCAATAAGGACACCGTGTTTCCATCTAATGTCTACTTGTGGTTGCTCTTCCTCGTGTCCCTCATCAGCCATACTTGCTAATCCTATAAAATTAAGAATACAACACATTCATGTGTAAGTATACATTATAAACATAATTACATCTAATATTACCCTAATTAGGGTGAATTTAGAGATTTTCTCTAATTTCCCGAAATGAAATAGTTCCATTATCATAGAAAGGCATGATTAAGTCAATTAAGTGATTGGAACACTTAATTGATCTCTAATTTTGTTAATACAACATAAGTCCCAAATATCAAACCCTAATTAGCCAATTAGGGTGAAATTTGGAGCTTTTGTCTAATTGACAAAATGTAAGGGAAGAATAAGAAGATATAAGAAGATTAACATGTGTACATGTGTTTTCATTTTTTTCAGAATTTATAATTGAATTTCGAAATTAAAAAATGAAATATACCTTAAGAAGAACAACTTCTTCCTTGCTTGAGTAAGATCTCTTGAGATCTACTCAAGAAGATCTCCCTTGGATGTGCTCCTTCTAACCTCTTTCAAACTTGAAAGAGAAGATAGGGTTTAGAAGAAAAAGTAGAAGAGGAAGGAGAAGAGGAGAGAAGAAGAGAAGAAAACAAGAAGAAGAAGAGGAGGAGGAGGAGGCCGGCTGGGGAGGACGCCGGCGGCGGTGGAGGAGGCAGCCGAGCTGGGGGGGGGAGGGGGAGCACCTTCTTCCTTCCTAGGACACCAAAACCTGCATCTTTTGGTGTCCTCGGTGGGAAGGGGCCGAAATAAGGGGGATCGACCGCGGATCGATCGGGACGACCCTTATCGGGTCGGATCGACGCGGATCGATCGATTCGACCCGATAAGGGTCGATCCGGCGCCTTAAGTTCAAATTTGAACTGAACCGGCCGGATCGACTGAATCGAGCCGGGATTGATCGATCCCGGTTCGACTCGAGCAATCCAACTCAGATCCTACTGAGTTGGGTCGATCCAGCCGGAAATGTGGGGTTTTGGGGTTCTTCAAGGGGGAATCGACCCTTGGGGGGTCGATCCGATCCGAGATCGAGCGATTCTGGCTCGATCCCGGCGATTCTTCCTTCCATGAGTAGCCGGCTATAGACCGAACTTAGGAGAGTGCATGTCATTTTAGGGAAGTGACTTGAGTTCTATCTCATTGAGCCGTGGAAAGGGCATGGGCCTTGTGTAGTTTCTTCTCTTTGTAGGGACTTCTCTATAATTTCTGAACATTGATGGCATCTTTGTGACTTTCATGAAGTTCGAACATAGTTTGAATAACTTTCTCACAAGTGGGAAGACTTGTGCAATTTCATCTTTCAAGACCTTTTTGCAATTTAAACCTTTTCAGGGACTTCTCTGCTATTTTTGGACTTTGGAGGACTTTTCTGTAATTCTTTTTTTCTCAAAGACATTTCTACAATTTTCTATCCTTTAGGGGCTTGTTCTACAATTTTCCCTTCAACGGGATTTTTTCCGCAATTCTCTCTTGAACAGAGACTTTTTTGCAATTTTCCTTGAATCGGGGACATCTATAATTTTTCCTTGAACAGGGATTTTCTGTAATTTCTAATGTAATTTCTAACTTCAGAGCATGGTTCGTCGTACCGCGCGGATCGACCGTGCCGCATCTCATCTCCGTGTACGGTACCGTACTATTAAGATACGGTGGGAAAATGGTTGTTTGATTTTTGTTATTTAGTTTTGTGACTGGATGAAATTTTAAAATGAGCAAAATTTAAAAGAAAATGAACAAAACATAAGAACATCATATAGAGATGTTGAAAAATATATAAAAAAATATTATTTAGTCATTTAAGTCAACACAACACAATAATTTAGTGTTCATCTAACATTATATACAAACATGTCAAAATCATGACACAATCATTTAGTGTTCATGTAAAATTGAGGATACGATCATGAACTCTTACAAGTCAAATACAATACTCATAGAGAAATGCTAGCTACCTGGGTGCCCGGTAGCTAGCCGACGTGGATCGGCCACGCGGACGATCTAGCTCATGCTGGTTACCCATGCGCCGGGTAACCAGCATTTCTCATACTCATATCGTCGTCCTCACGTTCCTCATCTTTCTTTGAAAGGTTCAGTCTTCTTTTCCTACTCTTTCTTTAGCATATGCATGTAAATAAGAATATTTAACAAGTTCTTATCTAATCCTCCTCATCATGTTGAACATGTTTGACCACAAAATCCTCGTAGTAGGGGTATAATTTTCATCTCCGAACAACCTTATATTATAAGTGTTCTCTAAAAAGTGCAAATAATCAACGTAAGATATGTAATTTTCATATAGATCTTGATACATACGCTGATATTCTATATATTGGCGTAAGCTTCTGAATAGCACATGGTTGGCCAAACCACACCATATTAGTGCGGTTTGGCCGTGCCGCACTGTGCCTGACAAAAGATGGTACCAGGCACGGTCAGCACAGTCTCCCCCCCTCACACACTGTCTCTTCTTTCCCACTTTTTTCCTCCCGGCCCTTCATCCCTCTCTCTCGCGTTCCTTATCTCTCTCGCGCTCGCACACTGCCGCGCCATGGGGAGGAGCCCTCACTGTCACCGCCATTGTGCTGCCCCTGAGAAGCCGACGCCCTCGCCATCGCCGCCGCACTGCACCGCCTTCGTTGCTTGCCGTTGCGACGCAATGCCCTCGCCATCTCCCTCGCCATTGTGATAGAGTGGGAGGGTGGGGGGCGAGACAAGGGGGAGGAGGGGGCGGGGGGGGGGGGGGGGGGAAGACAAAGGGGGAGGGGGGGGCGAGACGGAGGGGACCGGATGGGGAGGGATGTGCGAGACAGAGGGAGAGGAGGGGACTGGAGTGAGGGGACCGGAGGGGGAGGGTGGGGGGCGAGACGGAGGTGGGATTCGTGGCGGTACACAGTGTATCGTACCATCCTCGAAGAAATCCGGGTTGCGCCCTGGAATAGTTAAGACTAGCGTTTGTCATGGTCTTTTTGTACAAAACTTGACCAACATTGCAAATATATCCCCTCCGACGGTTTTTTGCAGAAAATTGCCCAAAGCCAGCATAGACCTGGGGCTTTCTCTTCACTTCTAGAAGTCAAACAAACAATGGGAGCAGAGCTCTCCTCCTCTAGACTTGGCTTCTTCAAGTCTTCAAAAGAATCTCCAGCCTCTCCTCTCTCCTTGGCCTTGGACTCCCTTTTATAGGAGTTGAAAAGAGGAGGAAGATTCATCGGAGCTAACCTTGGAGGCGTCCCATCGGACCATCACCGTCAATGTGAGGCTCTACATCTGCCTCCCTCTCACATGTTTGTTTTCTTTTTAAAAAAATTTAAACAGGTGGGATCCACCCGGGTGGAAGACTACCGCTGGTGGGTCCCACCACACAGTGGGGTTTCCGATGGGGAGGCCCGATTGGATCCCCCACTGCGGCCTGCGGGTGGGTGGACCCACGGCGGCGGTGGGTTCCGATGGGGTTTCCCATCAGAACCCCCACCCGGGTGGTGGGGCCCACCCCGCGGTGGTTCTCCGATGGGGTTGCCCCATCAGAACCCCGCCATCGTGGGGAGGCCCACCCCGCGTAAACCCCGTTGGAACTCACCCACTGTGAGTGCCCCCCACGGGGACCGGTGGGAGTCCGATGGGCTGTTTTTGTGCCCAATTTTTTTTTTTTGGAGATTTTGGGTATTTCTGGGATTTTGGGGGTTTTGGATATTTCTGAAATTTGTGTGGATTTCTGGGTTTGAGAATTTCTGGAATTTGAGAATTCTTGGGTTTTGCAGAAACGAGGTATTTCAGGGATTTTTTAGGTTTTGGATATTTCTGGAATTTGAAATTTATGATATTTCTGAATGTTGGGGTTTTGGGCTGTGGGATTTTGAATTTCTGGGATTTTCTGGAAACGTGGTATTTTCTAGAAATTGAATATTTTGGGAATTTTGGTTTTGGGGAATTCTGATAATTCATAGAAACTTCATATTTCAGAAATTTTGGAATTTTTTGGGCTGTTTGGACCTTTTTGCCCTTATCACATGGCCATGGTTTTATACCATTTTACCCCATGATTAGCAAATTTGTCCATGTATAATTTCTTTATCACCAAAATGTTTTAAAAATTTTAATAAATATTTTTTATGTCAACACCAAACAACGTTAAAATCGCCTTGTGCCTGCTTTTCACACACACACACACACACACACACACGCGTATATATATGCACATTCCATTATTCATTTTTATTTCCCATTAGTTTATGAATTTTTTTCAAGTTCCCCGATTCCTTGGAAAAATCGGGCCCACAGTCAGATTCTTAAAGTTGAGTATGGATTAGTGTCATTGAGCAGCACATTTCCACCATACGTTTGCCATTCTCATCTCTACCATCCGATTTGAAATTGGATGGCCGAGCTAAATAACGGCACACTTCTTTGTCATCAGATTTGAAACTCGGACTCCAAGTTTGGACTCAAACCAAGTTATTTATCTTGGCTGTCTGGTTTCAAATCAGGTGACTGGAAAAGTGTGGCAAAAGTTAAATGGCAATATGAGGGTGGCACCCTAGTATTCCTCAAGACAATATGCAGCTTTCTAATTTATAGCAGCATGGTGTTTGTAGGCATCCGAATGGAACCTTGTGACATACATGGACGTGTATTTTTCAAGTCGGAGCCATCCAATCTCCGTCGGCAGGAACATGTGCATTCTGACACCTTAACGAAGTACCTTGCTTTTTCCTTTTTTCAGATGCAACATCACTGGAATCGTACTTGAGATGGACAGAATCTTGAGGCCTGGTGGCCGTGCCTACATTCGTGACTCAGTCACCGTAATTTATCTAGTCAAGGAGACTGCTGAGGCCGTGGGATGGAAAGCTGACCTGGGAGAGACAGAAGAGGGCCCTTACGCCAGCAGGAGACTGCTGAGGTGTGATAAACCGATGTCACACCGTTGAGACTCTGAAATAGGACAAGCCACATTAGATAAGATTATCACCGAAGATTTAATTTGTAAACAACATGGAAGGATCCAGGGCACTCAATCAAGTTGGATGCATGGAGGTTCTATCTCTGTTCACCCCCCTTGCCCCCAAGCCCCCTCCCTCCCTATAAACCCTCACCACCCATGCCAGAATCCAGATCGCTGTCCTGCCAATTCATTGTATGTGTCCCCAATTCTTCCCTGTATATTAGCAGATCGCAGAAATGTATGTTTTTCATATTATTCTTTAGGATTTTTTTTTTTTAAAACAAGGGAATCCTATTATAATTTGGTTGCATGCAGAATTATCTAGCCTGACACTCGCCTTTATCTGCCTGTGTTAATTCAAGTACGAATCACACGCACAAAATGCTCCACATTCCTAACTAAAGGAAAGCCAGTCTTCTATCCATTTGCACGTGGTTGGCACACTACTACTACTCGGAAAAGAACATATCCAATCATATAAACTTTCTTTTAAATTCTTATAAACTTGACCCGCAGGATAACGAAAAGCTGAGCTTCTTATGATGTACTGTACATAGAGGGTTTAACTTGACCACTCATCCCACTCATTGGGTACACCTTCTATCCATCTGAGCTGGGTGCCACAGTACATTATCCAACAAAACATCCAAAACTATCGACGTTCCTGCCCTTCCCACGAGCATATCATGCAACAACTCTCAAAAAGCTGCAACCCAAATTACCCTATAAATGCTCTATTCTGATACCCACAATACAGCCATGCCGTCGACATCGAACAATCTTTTCATTCGTCAAGTATACCTCGGAGTCCAGACCGTTCGACTTTGCGTCTCCCTCGCGCCGCGATAGCTTCGGGAGGTAGAGGATGGAGAAGAAGACGACCAGTTGTTGCGGACCTGACTGTGCACTGACACACCGGAGTTTCGGGAGGTAGAGGAAGGAGAAGAAGAAGAAGAAGACCAGTTGCTGCGGACCTGACTGTGCACTGACACACCGGACGTTGCAACGCGAGTTTGGACGCGTGGACTATGCGCAGCTGCGTAGTTGGTCACAGTTCGATTCTCATGCCCACGAGTCCCAGTGCTGCCTTCGTGGAGCCGTGGTGCACTCCCTACATGTCCTAGGACGTGAGGCCTAACCAGAATGGAGAGCAAAGCCTTCTTGTCTGATAGCACTAGGGAAGAAGACAGGCTCCGGTACGTCTCTGCGAAGGCATTGGATATCTTGGTAAGCCCTGTTTCACCGACGGCCCTTGCGGCATTATCTGGCTGCTCAAAGGGGTCTTCAACCTGGCCCGGGAAAACATGTAGGCAACAGGTGAAAGGATTAGCAACCAAGACTCTCTCTCTCTCTCTCTCTCTCTCTCTCTCTCTCTCTCTCCCTTTGGTGCAGCTTGCGGGCAGGGAGTGAGGAAGACTCACAATTAATTTGTAGGATTTTCCTGACCAGTCGAGTTTATTGCGGATACTTTCCCATTTTGCGCTGTATGTGCAGATGGCATTATCAGTCGCCAATTCCCGTATCTTAGAGAACTGCAAAGAACAAATCATGGTTAGCACACCTGAAAGAAACACATCAGCACACTGAAGGATGATTTAAGGTAGTTTCATTTTCTATCTGCAAGTATTGTATCTTTAAGGGTGAAGTTTTTACAGAAACCTACTAGTAGAAATTCAGGATAAGAATGAAGCAGACAAGAGACGATATACAGTCTTTGCCGAAAGAACATCAGCACAAGTGAGAGCCCCCCCCAGTCCAAACATGGCTCTCTAGTCCAGCATCACTCAATAGAGTTGCTGATACTTGTTCCAACTCTAGCCATACAAACAGAAAGGCATGTATGATTATTTTAGAAAGCCATGTCTGAACACTTGGACTGAATATGACATTCTGATACCTATTTCAAATAATCTATTTTACGATTTCAAAATGAGTATTACAAAAAAAATTCAAAATACATATTTGAATGCTAAGGTTCAACAATTTGACTAATACTTTATGTACATTTTCATACTTAATTATACTCATGTGTACCATATAGATATATATGCATAATTCCCTATAATACTTCTCTCATATCATGTTTTGTTTTGATTTTAAATTGTCAAGTTGGATTTCTGTGTTGACGCTTATTCATCCTCCACAAATAATAGGTAGACGTTAATTTGCTTGTCTAGATTCAACAAGTATCACACCGTAGTAAAATCATAATATAATGGATCTTGAAAAATTGAAAGTTGCACTGCACCCCCCCCCAACCCAGAAAAGGTAGGAACAAAACGACCTCTACTCGCGTCCTGTTCTTTTCCAGAATTTCCATGGTTACTATGATGAAACGTAAACATGGTTTTACAGCACTATGAACTAGATAAGAGCATGCAATAAAATTTTGGGAAAAAGTTTGCTTTTATTTAACTGTAATATTCCTGGATGTAAAATTCTGGCAAAGGAAAATGCTCAGATATTGTATCTGTATGGCATAGACTAATTTCTGTTCACTACAGTTTGTACAAAAAAATTGTGCCATTTAGTAGCAAATAATGCACTGCATGAGAAAAACTTGAGATTTTAGGTGTTAAGATTTTGAAATTATTAGAAGCACTGAAGTTCATTGTAACAGGCTAACAGAACATGTCTTATCCAACATCCAGGTACATCATTGACAGCATGACAAATAATGCTGAGAACTAAGCTTAAAATCTTTGTCATTACCTTCTGAAAGAAAGATGTTAGAAGCTCATGAAGAGTTCCCTTATTCTTTCCACCCGAGGACGTAAATTTCGCTATGTTTGAGGTACACAAATCTTCTATTTGTCTCTCAGAGAAAGCCCTCATTCCTACACATAAAGCATTACAAACATCTAAGTCACTACTCATTTTGCATATTTAACAACACATCATGATTGTCTAATTTCTTTATATCCCTTAAAAAGAAAAAGAAAAGGATATCATCCTAGAGATAACTGTTGATGAATTAGTCGTATGTGAAGTCAGTGAACAGGGTTAGACCTGCCACATGATATTATCTTATATGAAGTCAGTGAAGAGCACATGAAAAAAAGGATCAGATCGGCTCAAGGATCAGCCAGGGCCGATCCAATCTGGATCGAGCCAATTCCGGCTGGGAATCGGCTGGATCTGGCCAACCCCTCATTCCATGGTTCAACAGCGCCAGACCTGTCACATGATATTATCATATCTGAAGTCAGCGAACAGGTAACCTATGGTTACATGCACCTGGAAAGTCATGCACAAGATTCCCACCATAAATGTCCTTCAATGGTGGCAAAATTGGAGGATTACATGTCTGCAGAAAGCAATATGAAGTTAGAAGAATGCTAAAGCCCAAAATGTAAGACGATCGGACCAAAAACATATAACATTTAGAAAAATGAATAGTTGTCATATTAGGTAATTCTCAATGAAAAGGAATTTGAGGCTAGGAAACAATAGAAATCACCTGAAAATGGAATATGACAAGCAGACAGAGAGAGTATGAGTTCAATGTTCCCGCTTTTGGGACATTAATATCATGCACTTTGGCCCATTCTTTGATCTGTATGCAAATGATAACAAAAACACCTCCTCAGCTTGATGAAGGATATAGTTTATAGAATATGGTAAGAGTTGGTCATGATATCTGCTGGCCACTAATGTGCATGATGGAAGTGAATACTGGTAGTAGAATGGTGGATTCCTATGCAACACTACAGGAATTGCAAGAGGGAGAGTTCCGTGGAAACATACCAGCAAAACCATGTCACGGAAACGTTCGTCTATTTCAGTTATCCAGAGAAAGATTTTGGACTTTATTAGGCCTACATAGTTATCAATTGAGATATCACAGGAAATGCTCCGAGAGCTGTTTTCATATATAAGAAGGGGGACCCTTGCATGTGGAATGAACTGTAACTGGCCCCAACCTGAGCAATGAAAGCATGAACTTAAAAGTGCTCAAAGAGATGAAACATGATCAGATATTCAGTAAGCGAAGACATAAATTCACAGGGAAATGTTTAGGAAGCAGCAAATCTTAAACAACTAAGCATGAATTGATAAAACCTCAAGCATGTAAGCTACAACCAATGATGCTAACATGACATTGTTTCCAGATCTTTTTGCTGGGTGTCAAATATTGGTCTGACAAGAATTATAGACAGCAAAATAAAAAAAATTACAATGCAGAGGAACCACGACACAATCTTTCACCAGTTCCATCTGAAGAATATACCATCAGAAAGATGGACAGACTGGGAAAAAAACTATCCAATATGAAAATTAGATGCTTGGACAGTCAGTATCCTGAAATATGTCTTGCCTAAAGAAGTAGTCCCCAGTGTTGAATGATCCACTCTAGCAGGATAATTGGGCATCATAGTATGATCTCATAAATCTGGAACACATTCATGTAGTTGGATATAAAGATTGGTGATGGAGACTGGCATGTCTCTACTGGAATCACAATTCAACATGGTTGAGGGAAAATGTAATGCAGAATTGCAGATGTTACATTGAGAATGGATAAACAGTAAAGTACAATAAAAATTTGAGAAATATAAATGCAAGAAAGTTAAAGAACAAGAAAGTACCAGCCCTCCTGAAAGCCATCATTACTTCACGTAATAAATTTTGCTTTCGCCTTTTACCAATAGAAGAATGTAGACTATGTGATACTTGGACAGAAAGATCCAAATCACCCCATTTTGTATAAAGATTGGAGATGAAAGATCCAAATGGATTTACAGCTGCACCTGTACGTGGTATTTGAAAACTTAATCAATCAATAAAATGGAAAGCAATATAATCTAAACACATCTAAATGTTCCCTTTAGCAATACATGATGTACAAAAGGTTCATCTCATTCAATTTTTACACTATGGTTGGTGTAACATACTCTTTAATGGAACAAAAAAATAAGTAAAACAGATTAAAATTTTACAAAGAAAGGCTACAATTTCATCCCAGAAATGAACTCAAAGCACACATGGAGTGATGAAATAGAAATAGCCACTTAGCCAACTTGCATGAACAGCTCATTCCCATCATGCATCAGTTTGTTACAAAATTGTCCATGTCAAAAAAAGTGTCATATGTTTTGGGATTAGAATGTGTTTCTTGGAAGATGATCGTATCTTATTTCTGATTATATTCTTTATAAAAAGGTAGATAAAAAGACATTATGCTAAGATGTAGAATCATTTGAAAATTTGAGCTTTCATGGTCATCTTGTGATCTGTAACAACTCAGCCACATTCATGATGGACACTTGGACCACATGATCTCCTTGTGACCAGGAAGAAGCCCTTGGCCACCTGTTTATGCAATGCCAGTTCTTGCAGTCAGTTTAAAGCTAAGGTTTCCATAGAGTGGGCCTCTCTTGAGTGCATACACCTTTGATGGATGAGCTCTTCAAATCAGAACTTGAAACAGGCTGGATAAAGGATCTGGTGATTTGTTCTTACAATGATCTGGCTTAATACTAAAAAGTATTGAGAAGTGAGGAGAAGGCTTAATTTCACCCAGTTTTGGCAATATCAAGCACACAATCAACCAAAACTTGGCTGCCCTCTCAGATTCCTATTCTGTTCCCCAATTCAAGTACAAGCAGGCCAATTTTTAACAGGGGTTGAGTTGGTCTCAGACATACTGGATCTAGGTGGCAAGTTGCTGATGTTGTGGATTTTCAGAGATTTGAAGGTGCTAGTATGTAGTGTGAGTTTGAAGGTGCTCGTTTGATTCTCATCGTATGAATTCTGTGCAATGTATTCATCTTGGTCTCTTTCTCCATTTCCTAATTACAGGGACGCTTAAGTATTACAAATTCTTCAGCCTTTATCTGAACCTGATTATAAGAGAATGGTCATTGGCAACATTAGGCCAAGCCGACAAGCTGTCATTACCCAGTGTAGTTAACTCTAGCATATATGGAAAAGTCAAAACCAAATGAGATTACACATTACCTTTCAGACTTGTCACAGACTGGATGACCTTTCTAACATCATCAATGGTAATCAGTCGACTCACTCGGTCTTCCTCCCGAGGCTTAATTAGAAAAAGGATATCCCTGATAGATGACTCCAACAAATTATATGAGATGCCATTAACATATGGAGAATGACAATAATCCATCATAATTATAGCTTATCTGCCAATAAGGGGAACAGATGTAACATGTCAGACAAAAGATAGAATTTCCATTGTTAAAATATTGCTCTTGACTTTAAAATGGTGCATAGTTTTAAAAGCTGCAAGAACTGGCACCTAGATGAACTTGATGACCAGTTGAAGCTGGGGGGTCTTCTAGAAAGTACGATCTGCAAAATGGAACAAGGCATTAAAACTGCTGGCTTTCAGGAAGAAATAGTAGAGGATCAATTGCAGTACAAAACATTCAAAGCAACCAGCATTCTCACACATTTTCTGGGGAGAGAGAACAACATTCTCACACAATCAACAACAAGAGAAGGGACAGAGATAGCTATGAGCTACACTCCCCGATTCAGATTAGAGTTGAAACATATCAGCACTTACCTAATACCTAGTCCTTGACTTGATGGGATAAAATGAAAAAAAATTTACTTCCATGCCGTGGACATTATTACTAGAGATGATCTAATATCCAACTAGACATCAAGTAGATCAACTGCAAAGAATCGAAGATAATATTCAGGTAGACATCAAGTAGATCAACTGCTTCACAAGAAAACATATCTTCCGCTATCCATGGCATGACTGTTGAAAAACAAAGATGCTTCTCAACAGATGACCCCAAGTTTTAAACCTAATAATGCAGCAATTCCAAAATAAAAAAGGGTTTCACAAATATGGTGATTAACATTAAAGGATTATGAATGTGAAGTAGCTCTTTTCTCTTGGCAGGTTTCAACAAAGTGTCTCCTGTGAAGTCCAATGATCCAATCCACTTAAAGCAACACCTCGCTAAAAAAAATAAAGAAGAACTAAAACAGACATCTAAGTTATATCCTCTGAACAGGGAAGGGTTGCAACTCAGAACGCCCATTCTGTCAAACATAGAAAGAACAACTTTCTAGGTGCTAATGCCTTCACTCAGTTCACCGATGAAGAAGGATTGTGTTAGCAAGTTGTAACCATCCTAAAATGACTAGCCACTTGAAGGCCAATATTCCTATGAGGCCCTCACCCTT
Source organism: Colocasia esculenta (assembly GCA_014218235.1). Lineage (NCBI taxonomy): Eukaryota > Viridiplantae > Streptophyta > Magnoliopsida > Alismatales > Araceae > Colocasia > Colocasia esculenta. The sequence goes on from CM024757.1 coordinate 3,936,756, forward strand.
CAATCTATTTGTGGCAGGGGACTAAAGTCTTAATTGCAGCCCTTCACACTAACAAATCTTCTCGCCTATGAGGCACCACACTCAATGCCTACTCTGGTATGTTTAGCACCCTTTGGGCCCCCCAGGTCACTCCTTCTGGGCGTTTATGCGTGTTTCCCCATAAATGTTCGGGATAAAAGGCTTAAACACCAATATTAAGGAACTGTAACCATCCCAAAATGACAGCCACTTAGGAGGCTCAACACTCTAATAGGAGGCTCTCATCTTTCAGCCTATTCCTGGTATGAGACTAAAGGTCCATTTAATTGGTTGTAAAATATATTCATAGAAAAAATGTTTTTCAAGAAAAAATATTTACAGAAGATAAAAAATATAATTGCTCATTTGGTACCCACCACGTAAACGATTTTCCTGAAAAGACTTTTCGGTGTTTGTTCACCAATAGAATACTTTCCAGAAATATTTTTTTAAAAATATTTAAAAAACAAAAGGTATGCGCTGGGCGATCGTCGCCAGCGACTAGCTGTTGGGCGCCAGGCCCCGGACGCCGGCCGCAGGGCTCCGGCGTCGACCGTCGGTGCGCCGACCGCCGTAGGGCGCCGGGCCCCAGTCGTCGGGCGCCGACCGTCGGGTGCATTATTCCGCAACGACGACGACGACGACGACGCTGGAGTTAGCAGGAAACCCTAAATCGCTGCATTATTCCACCAAAAGCTCCACAGAACCTCCACTACATCCAGAGGGATTAAGACTTCAAACGGAATCATCAAGTTTCCCAACGAAACAAACTAAAGGAGATCGAATCATCCAACTAATACGAGTCAACATAAATCAAAACGAAACAAGAACAACAAGAGTGAGGAATCGGAAACTCCAACTCACCTGCGCACGCATACGCCCGCTTCCCCAGTCGGATAACAATACCAAGCGAAAAAACAGCTCGGGCTGGGAGGGGGGAAGGGCCTACATCCGGCGGCCGAACTGAAGAGTCCGCTTCCCCGAAAAGTCTTTGGCTCCGTGGAGAAGATCTTCTGAAACGGCGGTTTCCCCCGTAGCCTCGAAATAAAAGCGGGAAAGTGCAGCCGCCGCCCCCGGGCGCTCCGCTGCGCCTGCAAAGGGAAGGGGTGTTGTAGGACGACGAAGGGAGCGGACTTGCCGACCCCCTGGACGACGTCTAATAGGACTTCGCGCGCCCATTCGCCCGATCTATTAGCGAGAGACATGACAATTATGAAAATAATTAATTTATGTGCATACTGATGTTCTGTAATATGAATACAAAAAGAAATCTATTGCATAAACATAAATGCAACTAGTATATTACTTGACGGGGTCTCCACGTGTAACGACTCAGAATCCACATTACCAATAAACAACTAGTAACCGAATTCTGATCCGCTAACCCACGAGACAAGCTCGGAAGGGTAGGAAGTAAGAGTCCGAGGAGACTATATATATGAAGATACACACTATGTAAAGCAGTAAAATTCCACTATATGAACATAACATATACAACTCAGAGTTTGAGCAAAGTACAGAGTACAAAAGTACAACAAAAAGTACTACTCACTGCAGCTAAGGAGCACCAACACCGGAGTGGCTAGACTCGCCTAGAACGGGAGTCGACGAAGACCCACCTGAAAGGGAGGGGAGTGAGTCTCAAGAAAAGAGACCCAGTAGGGAAAAGTAACCCCACCGGCAACAGTTTAAATTGCGGAAAATAAAAATAGAAAGTAAGTACACGTCGCACCACACAAAAACTGTAAACCTCGTGGCTCAGTAACATACACTCACACACACAGTAAGTAGGACTCAGCTAGGGTCTGTGGCTCAGCGTCCCGTCACCACAGAGGCTCTCAACCCCAGCCACGTGTGCACACTACAGACGCTCTCTCTCGCGTCTAGTCCACGACCGGTTTTTCCCCTACGCTTAACCCTAGCGGTAGAGAAGGGGCTCCACGGAGACCGGCTCAAAACCACCACAAGGAGTACGCACAGGACAGAGTCGCACTCGGCGTCCTGGCTCACTAGCGGAGGACAACCACACGCTAGTCATCTAGACGGAGTCGCACCCACGCCTAGGTAACACAACAGAAACGAGCACGCGGTAACGCAACGTGCGTACAACAGACGGAACATACTCGACGCCTGAAACTCCGTACAGTAAGTGAACAACTCATATCACAACTAGTTACTTATATGCACAGGTAGAGTCACACTCTAAGCCTGGCCCACATGTGTTATCAGGGCGGACATCACATGTCAATCGCCTTGAAACACAAAACTCAACCTACTGGGACATAGGATATTAACGGCCATATCGATTGCCACCAATATGAAGTAAACGGCACTCATCATGTCGTTAACCCTAACTCAACGGCAATCGACCTTGTCGTTTATATCACCCTTGAAGATCTCAACGTCAACAGATGTGGACGTTTAAGCTCTTCAGTCCCCTAAACCCAGAACAGCGCCGGGTCAGTTCGATTGGGTAAAATCACCCAACTGAACACCTACTGATGGAGGGAAACACTTCCTCTCATCAATTTATACTACCAGAATTTCATAATTAAACAGTCTAACGCCTAGATTGTTCAAAACACCCACAATTCCGGCATGGTACAACCCAACCCTAAATCACAATTTGCACACTGATTTACACAAATTAGCATGCTGAATTGCTAAGGAGGGTTGTAGGAGTTAAGTCCCTACCTCAAAACGCTTTAATAACCTCCCAACAGCCACTAATCGCGGCGGAACCCCCCGAAGACTCCGCGCGAATTGCACCAAATCCTCGCGTTTCCCGCCCGATCAAGCACCGCCACGCGGTCCAGAGCCTTCCCACGAACTCCCATCACCCATTAGAAGCAGTGGAAATGGACAAAGACAAAAGTGGAGGGAAAGGAAGGAAAAGAGAAGAAAGGGTTTCTGCTCTCGGGTTGCCCTATTTCAACAGGCCCGACCAGTAGACGTCCACACCCATAGCCGCCTACTGAACCGCCTAATACTTGACGTCCAGATCGCATGCCGTCGAGTTCATCGACAAACGTCCATATCTCTGGACGCTAACTCCCAGTCAACGGCTAACCCCCTGGTCGTCAACCCCACAGAATATCTACAAGACCCATTAAGGATCCGCTAAGACCCGAGACCTTACACCACGGGTCCACTAGGTCAGACCTTTGAGAATATCAAAGCCGATGTCCTGATGTGATTGGAATCAGATCTCTTTGTCGTCTAATCCGACACTTAGGTCAACTAGACCCACCTCTTTATATCTCTTGGGCCAACTGTCCCAGCTCGACCGAAGACGAGGATTACCCTGCTCGACTATAACTGACCTAGTATCCGACGTGTTCACAAGATTCCCGAAGTGTGACACGTGTAATTGTCGATGCAGTAGCAAACAAGACAATGTTTGAGGATCCTGTGCCAGATAATTGCGGCCCTTAAGATCACGATCTGGATGATCTGGCACGCCGGTTATGACCACGATCTGGAAAGAATCATGGAGATCTCCTGCGAGATTCGTGGGTCATCCCACTGTTACACGAGTATTCTAACCCTATAAAAAAGACAGCCACTCTACAGACTCAAATATGTCGTTCTACTCCATAGGTTAGACCATTCTGCTCAATTAATTACTGACTCGAGCATCGGGGTGTCTCCTCGTCGAGGCCTCTCGACGGATTTTGCAGGTCAATACGAGAGCTCGGAACACGCATCTTGTGTCGGCTAAGTGGGTCTCGGGAAGGTTTTCTCGACTTGGTCGTCTCAACCCATACTTCGACTAAGATCACCTCGACAGTCATCTCGACTTAAACCAACTTATGTTACACTTACGATAACATTACTGTTGATGAGAATTATCCAGAGGGTTATTTCTAGAGGTGTAAATGAAACCTGATATTCTGATATTCCGACCCGATTCCGATAAAAATTATCGATTTCGGAATCGGAATATGATACCGATAGCTTATCGGAATCGGTATCGTATATTCCGATAAGTTATCAGAATCGGAATCGGAATTGAAAAAATAATCGAAATCGGTATCAGTATCGGTTATTCCGATAAATTATCATAAACTCAAGGTAAAATTATGGTAAACACCTTACCTTATCGAAATTTCGGTTCCGGTAATATTATCGGAATCGGAACTAACCATTCTTATCGGAATCAGAATCGGAATCATATTTCGGTTATCGGAATCGGAATTGAAATCTGTGTTTTCGGTTTCAAACCCGACCTGTTTACAGCCCTAGTTATTTCTGACTCATATACGAGATTAATTTTTATTAATACATAATATAAGGGTGGTATTTCTACAATTATGTCTATAAGAAATTAACAATATTTATTTTTAGAATTATTTATAAAGAAACTCAATGGAGGAGGAAATGACGTCCTCCGGAGGCTCAAGGTGTTCCCCTCATTGGATGCGTTGCGGCTGCGCTGCCGACTCTGCTTGCAGTGGTGGGGTGCCTTCTAACCGTGAATCGTCCGACAACACGTCCCATCATAAAGTGGGCCCAGCCCGTAGAGAAAGGCGTTGGTTTGTTTCCTCGACTATTAATTAATTCAGAAAGGTGTTTTGATGACGATCTTTGAGTCTGGCTGCTTTATTAACGTCTACTCTCGATGAAACGAAACAATCTAACTGTCAAAGAAAAAACTTTGTAAAGAAAAAAAATTCATGTCACAATATATGAAGGTAATGTAAATGATCACTATGTTTGCTGCCATTGCTAAATTACTGTTGCTTCTCTATTGCCACCTTAATTTTACTGCTCGCCAAGTATTACTCCATATTTATGGACCGCTTACGTGAAGAATATCATTAATTAGTATGGAGAAAATATGCACAAAGAGTGGCTTAATTATATATTTTAAGTTTTAGGTTCAAATCTCCTCACACTTATCTATTAAAAAAAAGAAGAAGAAGATTTTGAAAGATATAGGGTTAGAAAATTTTGATTAATTTTGGAAGAATAATAATGGCGATGTTCGTCTTAGGCATCATTTGGAGAGACCAAAAAGAGATCTTACCAAGTAGGGAGAGCTCAACTTTTGTTACTCAAAATTCAAAGTATCATAATTATAATCTCTCTTCTCGTTATCTCTCTCCTCTCTCTATTCACTTTTTTTAAAAGTTATTTTTTAAAAATTCAAAGACATCTTCTTATGCATGGTAACAAGAGAGAGAAGAAGTGAATTCTCAATAAATGAGTGGAATTCACTCTCCTACATCCCTCCCAAACACGGATTTAGTGAAGTGTCAATTTATATGGAGAAATACCTAGACTGGTCCCACAATAGATTATGGACGTGTGTGAGGAACCAAGCACAGAGATGTTCATGGTCTCGATCTATCATGGTTTCTGATCTCTTCCGTCCATCCATGCACTCTTCTCTTTGTCTGATGGGAATAGTTGTTGCATAATACATATGTTTTTAGGGGTGAACACGGTCCGGTTCAAACTAGTATACTCCTTTTTTTTTTTTAAACCGAATCGATCCGAAATTTTTTATGAATCGAATCGGTTGGGTTCAAATCGAAATAAAAAATATATATATTTTTTAAGAGGTTGTGAGATTCTCAAAGGAGAAGCAATGCACTAACCACTCTGATATGTGTTCTTTTGTAAAATTATATTATATATATATATGATTCATCTCGATTTTACAATGTGAAATCGAATCGAATCAAGAGATGTCCAACCCGAACCGAATCGATCGGTTCGGTTCAATTTTTCAGATTAGATCAAAATTTAAACACCCCTATATACTTTACATGTGGGGAACATAGCTCTTTATTGGGCCAAGTTAGCATCTCTCTCTCCTCACTTACATCGCAGACGTTATCCAACTAGCAGAGGGTGTGTGGTCGAGTTGCACACTAGTAGCCAGTGCTTGGTCTCTCCGGAGACCCACACCCAATATATAAGATGCTAATCATCATACAAGATCGTTTCTTCTTTCCTAGAAAATTATTTCATATCATCATATAAAAATGGTGATAACTACAAGATTAAGATATAATAAGCACTAAAAAAAGTAAGTTATACGTAGGTATGCATACGACCGATATCCTCTTAGGAGAGCATACCAAGTATGGTGATGAACCTGGTCATGACTTGGTCTGCAGCCTAGAGCACTCACTAGTCTGCTGGTTCAATCTGAGGGAAGAATCTGAAAGGCCAAGGATGTCATTGCCCGATTAGAGAAGGGATGCAACCTACAACTCCCACATATATGGTTAACAAGGAGCTTTGATAACAGTGAATTGCCTATGCTAAATTGAACACCGGCCACTTAATTTATACCACATAGTCCCTTCGTCTTGTTGGCCACAGTACACCATAAACATATCTTTTGAACTCTCCTTACTTATTGAAGAGGGCTAATCTCGAATTTTGATGTAAATTGTTCGATAGTCTTAGAATTAGGAAAGAATGGTGGCATATGCCAAAGATAGATCTATAAGGATGAACAAAGGATCAACGGCCCTGAGAAAGTGAATCTTGAAGATAACCCTATGATGCCTATCTTAGAGATGGTGAGCAAAGAAGCAATTAAGAGAGTAAGAGATGACTCAAGATCATTCTCCATCGATGAGAGTATTTAGAGTCTCATAGTCATACCTTTTTCGGAGGGAACTCAAGAGGTTAAATACGCGCCAGCTCTCCTCATCGTCCATACAAGGTGTGGTGGTAGGTATTGATGGAACGTGGGTGGAGCCCCTTGTAGAATGGTCATCTTAGGCATGGTGGTCTGCTATGAGATCTCGACCCCATATGGCAGGGTAATTATGAGGCGAATCTCCACCCCTTACCTCTACATTCCTCCATCCTTTTGTCTTGATGGGACTACCTGACGATGTCATTAGGTAGGGACTTAGGCGATTTTGGTCTCCTTTAGCGTAGCTATGGATCTGCAAGATTAACTCTTTCAACTGGGCTTAAGATCCTCTTGGGCAAAAAGCCTCCAATTAAAGGTGCCCTAAAGGAGAGCTAGGTTTCCAGATTAAGGTCTCGTCGACATAGTCGAGTAACCATAAGCCGACTTAAATCTCTCTGTCCTAGCACATTTTGAAAGTGTTGCTTCAAGAGTTGTCCACTTTCTTTTGATTGTCCCCTCAAGCTTCCAAGTCAAGTTAAGAGCGGTCCTCTTTATGGAGTGTGGGTGACTTTATAGGACTCTATAGCACTTCTTAGGCCATACTTTCTATATGAATTTGTTCTAAGTGGATCACAGTTTAGTAACCCAAATTGTCATCTATCTACATCAGATTCAACAATTGGACCTTACAATAAGAGCTAAAAAGCTGAAATTCACCTTCTCCACCCACAAATTCTCGCCCTCCTCATAAGTTATAAAAGTACGTAGTCTAAGTGGTAATAGTCCATGCAAGAAATAGAGGAGCATCATACGTAGTATGAGTACATGCAACGGTGCCTGTGGACTACTTCATCTAGCTAACATGCAGGCAGTGGCAGACCTATTTTATATCCAGTGGGGTCACATGGCTCTAATGTTGAATTTTCAAAACTCTATTAAAGGGTTAAAATTTTATATTATGTTAATTTTAATTAGAAAATTTTTCAAAAGAATGTCCCCACTGAACCATGAAAAAAAAGTTTATGAGTATATTTTAACTTTTAGAGTGACTCTACTAAATAAAATGTTTACGTCCACCATTGATGCAAAGGACATGCCAAACTACCTAAAGTAAGCACATCACTAGGTGGAGATGAGAGATCATGTTGTTGATCAGCACATCTCTCGTAATAAAGGACTGAATTTACGCATGCTCTAGAGCAAGCAACATCATATGCAAAGCATTTCTCCTCGTAGTATGATAGATAGCCGGAGAAGATCACCAAGTTGATCAGGTCATCGTCTGAGCCCACGGATTTATATGTTCATTTCTTAGGGGATTTAGGAATGAGAAATGTTTATTAATTAGTTTTCAAGTTCATGTCAATTTTATTATAAAAATAACTTTATAATAAACATTTCTCTACCAAGAATGAGAGAAAATGAGAGATGACCTGGGTTTATGCCTATGAGATCGTCTACCTCACTTTCTCCATTAATATTTGGAGAAAGACTTTGTATACTTCTTAAAGTACAAAAATGTCATGTCATCTTGCACTTCTCCTCTCCTATTGGTGGGAATCAAGGTGCCACATGAATCTCTCTCCTCTTTTTCACTAATGAGAGGGGAGAAGTGCAAGATGACATGATATTTTTACATTTTGAGAAGTGCACAAAGTCTTTCTCTAATATTTGATACATACCACTGCGAGGTGGTGTGCGCTTAAACTCGAGTGTGGTTGGCCGATGCCTCTTGTTGAGGGATGGATAGCTAATAATTGTCCGATTTACGCTCACACTACCTCACGGTGGTATGCACCAAATATTACTTCACTTTCTCTACATTCATTCACCACAACCTTACATTTAAGGTCTCTTTTCATTTTATGGTGGAAACTAAACTTTCTAAACAACAGACTTCGATGCAAATGGATCATCTCAGTCCAATCGAAAGTGGGTTCGGACTATTCTTATATATAGTAGGGAACTGCGCAGACAAAAGGATTTTTTTTTTTTTTTAAATCTCATAAGAATTAGTTTTTTTTTCTTTCAGAAAATCAGATGGTACACATCATATATGTGGAAGTACCGGAAAAGAGCCGTAGGTTTTCATGGTCCTGTTGTGGAGATCAAGTTAGATCCTCCATGCAAATTAGTGATTAATTGGGACTTATTATGGTGTTTGTGGACAGGGCATTAAGTAGGATACAGTGACTCTATCAGCCTCTCGGCATTATAGTTTACGTCTAATTTCACAGCTCTGAGATTTTGGAGAGGGTCGGAGTGCAATATATTGAGAAAGGCTTGTTGCACTTTCAAAGTGTATTTTTTGTGCACTTTGTACTTCTCTAATTGGCTAATGTGTTATTGGCACATTATGCCCACCCAATGAGAAGTGCAAAAATACACAAAAAAATACATTTTGAAAGTGCAACAAACCTTTCTCCAATATATTAAGGGTTTAACTTGGAGAAATGCACGGGCTACATAATTAAGTCCTCCCGACATAATTTTTAGGGGCCTGCAGCGTTATAATAGCGCGGAATATTTTATGTTTGGTGTCAGGATAGGATAGATCGAGAATAGAAGAAAATATTTTTAAAATAGTGAAAATATTTTTAAAATTTTGAAAATATTTTTACTATCTTCGATCTATCTAAATATCAAACATGTTCTAAAATTATATTTAAAATTGAGTTAATATTATTATCCATTTAACGGACAAGAAGTATTTTCCCCTTAACTTGTCCACAATCAATTATATCAATTATGTATGTTTGTCCACATATCACATATGAATGACTGTCGAGAAGGGCCAGGGGCATGTTACGATTTTCTGCACGTCCAAATCATTTTGAACACGGTTCGACCACAATTATACGAAATCGAATCAGCAACCAAATAAGATAATTATGTGAACAAATCCAAGTATTTATTACAACATTTGTCATATAGTATTATGTATGATCTCTTTGTAATATAGTACTCTATTATAGAGAAATACTTAGTACATAATTTGTGCAAGTTCTCTTGGTGGACACACAAAATCACCAAGTCGAACGACGCGATTAAGTGGGTCATAGATAGGGCCATCAGTGGGTTGAATCGGCCCGACAAATTCGCGGGTTTGATCTGATTTTGGATCGGATTATAAGACTCTTTTCAACAATTCGCGAGTTTTTAGTCGGACTTAAAAATTCATTCCAACTAGGCCCATGAACCGAATTCGGATTTTGAGTTTAACTCGCTGAATCAACTTTACTTATTTCTTTTTCATATTTTAAATTTTACTTAGTTAAAATTATATTATTTTATACTTTTAAAAGTAAAAAAAAATCATCTTTTCAAATAAATTAAGTAAATAACATCAAAACTCTAAATGACATTATAAAATTTATATTATTAACTAAATTATTATTAATATTAATATATTTTTTATTTAAGTATTCAAATCGAGCCAAATTTTAGTAGAATTTTACATTTTTGTAAAAACGTTGGGTCTAACCCGACTCTGGCCCGACTCAGCCCTACATAGTTTGAGCCTTAGATGGACTTGTCTTTCATATTAATAAATCGGACTCGACTCACGACAGCCCCAGTCACAGACGTTCCTCGTGGATCAGCCCAATTTATTTGAAAAACCACATCCCCACTTACACTTTATTTTTGATGACGAAATATAGCACAATACTACTCAAAACCTTATTTGGCACTCACAATATTTTTCTTTATTTATGTTTATTAATTACATGATGCATAAAATTATCTATCATGAATGATTTAGACTATCAAGGAGAACAATGCAGCAGCATTAATGCAGAGTTGATTCTTGGCGCACAGACATAGGCGAAGAGAAAGAAAGAAGACGGGACATCATCAAATTTTCTCAGGACATATCTCTTTCTTCAGAGTTTGTACAGAGCCTTTATCTCTCAAGTTTGTAATTAGAATTTAGGTGCGCATTTTCATATTTTTGTGTGGATTGTGGTTCTCAAAATTATACTTGGAGCGCAGATGCTATATTGCATAATAGATCAAATCTATCTCAACATATATATATATATATACATATGTATATATTAATTTGAGAGTTTTTATATAAAATTATCTGATGTCTCCATCATATATATATATATATGTATATAGATAGAGAGAGAGAGAGAGAGAGGCGGGATTTTCTCGTTATCGAGAGAGAGAGAGAGAGAGAGAGAGAGAGAGAGAGAGAGAGAGAGATGAGAGAGAGAGAGAGAGAAGAGAGAGAGAGAGAGAGAGAGAGAGAGAGAGAGAGAGAGGAGAGAGAGAGAGAGAGAGAGAGAGAGAGAGAAGAGAGAGAGAGAGAGAGAGAGAGAGAGAGAGAGAGAGAGAGAGAGAGAGAGAGGAGAGAGAGAGAGAGAGAGAGAGATGAGAGAGAGAGAGAGAGAAGAGAGAGAGAGAGAGAGAGAGAGGTGTTACAATACGGCGGTGCGGCCCCACCGTAGCAGCTATTGTTGGATCACGGTGGGAAAAAAATTACAGTATGACGAGGGGTATTGCACGCCCCGTCACACTGTAGTAAGAACCACGTGCGAGTGCATGCAGCGCATGTAATGATGCATGTGAGATTTTTTTTTTTACACTGTCGAATCTGAATTTGATGTGTGTGTGTAAAAAGTGGTACCAATCTTCCTAATTATCTCTTAAGATAGTTAAAATGGTCATGCATACATACATATGCATACATATTTTTTTTATATTTTATTACACATCTTCTCAAAGCTTATACATTTAATTTTACATTGTTATCCAATATGCTTTCTGGTAATTAATTTTTGATTCCAAAATTACCAATAGCTTATCACAGTCTTAAATTAAAGGGATTTTTACAAATAAATTATTATTAGAAGTAAATTTATAAATAAAATTTTCTAAAAATATATTATCAAGCATACCCTTATCTAAAATCAAATAATGTAAATATATAGTCACAAATTATGACTTTTAATACAATTCGAAGAATAATTTTTTTACAAATTCACTTGATCAATAATTTATTTGCAAAAACCTCTAAATTAAATTCGAAGTTAAAAGGGAGAATGGCTTAAAAAATCATATTTATTGAAAGATTCAAATTTTTATGTGACTCTAGAAAGATATTAAAGATAAAATTTTCCCTCATTTTACAGTACACCGAAAGCACATCTCATAGAAAATGCTGACTGTGGTTATCATCCTCTTTAGGCACATGGAGATAGGAATTTGCATATTAGTGATATTTGCAGACCTCATCTACGATTCTACATGTACTTGGAGTGAACATAGTAGAAAGTTTTTTTTTTTGCGTAAAAAACTATTAATATCAGAAAATAGAAAAAAAAGTCTGCTACTTTTGGCAGACATGGACGGGCCCTGCCCGATTGCATGATTTGCATCACGTACTAAACTTCTGGACTGAAAGCGTCGTGGCAACTTTTATTGGTCGCGCATGCATACGCCAGTGCAGTAGGTTGTCCGCGAAGCGGAAATCAATTCTTAAAAAATTATAATAAAAATTTTAGGACAAATTAATTAGAAGTCTCTTACTATAATAGAGAGATTCTTATTATAACAAGACTTAACGTATATTGTAACAGGTGATAACACTAACTGTAATGAGTTACAGTTCTATTAGAGACTAACAAATAAATCAAAAATATGATAGAGACTCTTAATTAATTTACCCAAATTTCTAAAGCAGCTCTTGCAACTTGACCACTCAACTTCAAAGATACATATTAATAAAGCCTGTCCAAATCAACAAATACCTTGTCGATTCGACTTCGAATAACTTGAGATTGAGAAGTCGGATTTGCTGATGGGGAGAGAGAAAAAAGTTATCGAAATCATTTATATCAGTGATCGGCGTCACTTGTCTTATAAGAAGTTAACTCGGAGAAAAGATCTCGAAGTCAATTTTTCGACGCTTCGATTAAACCCTCGCACTTAATAGAGAAGTAAAGTATTGAGAGAGAGAGAGAAAGAGAGAGAGAGAATGTTGAAGTGTACCTCTTGTCTCATTATCTATGGAGAGAAGACTTTTTTTATAAGTGATTTCTATAGATCCATTAGAACGTCTTACTGTGAAGAGAAAGATTTTGTGCACTTCTCAAAGTGTAAAAATATCATGTCATCTTACATTTCTCCCCTCCAATTGGTGAAAAAGAAGAAAAGATCCATGTGGCACCTTGATTCCCACCAATGAGAGAGGAAAAGTACAAGATGACATGACATTTTTACACTTTGAGAAGTACACAAAATCTTTCTCTACTGTGAATGGGTTAGAAGTCATCCCTAGAGCTTAAGATCTTCGAAAGAAAACTACAGTTGGATTGCTAATTTGCTATAGAGGGTATGCTGACTGTAGACTTGAAATTGTCGTGGCCGAACCATAAGTATCCTAATCAGATTTTGATCCGCATCGAATACACGTTGAGGGTTATTGAACTAATATTTTAATATTCCTAAGTCGACCCGTCACATATATACTTCATCACCCAAAGGAAAATTGTAGAGGACACATCTTTGTTAGTAATGTCTACTACTAAGAAACAAACTTGCATAAATATAACCCTCTTCCATATATAATTACACACATATTAAGTTTATTATATATTAAATTCAATAGTCCAAGTGCATAAATACAAGCGTCAAAATAGGCACTCTTACATTTGACTGCCACAAAAAAAATACATCATGGTTGCTTATACGAGAGAGACATGTCTACATTTTTTTTTTGACAATGTGAGAGACGTTTCTACACATATCTTTACAAAGTAAGTATATTATATAGGAAAAATTATTAAAAATCTCTATATGTAACATGGAGAGTTTTTAATGTAATAAGAATTAACGTGTGTTGTAATAAGAGATAATATGTGCTATAATGAGGTGAAAGACTATAAAATAAGTCTAAAAATGATAGAAAATTTTAATTAAATTTCCCCATTATATATAAACAATCTGTCGAAAAATATTATATATAGATACGAATAACAAAGAATTGTTGTTCTTTTAAACTATGCCTAATAATAAGTGAAAAATCTATTACACTTGAGATTTGCACTTATACTTCTTACTTTTCTATTGATCAATATACTCAGAGCATAATGTACCTATTTAATGAGAAGTAAAAAATATAGGATAAATTAATTAATCATCTCTGACTCTAATAGGAGAGATTTTTACTGTAACAGAATTTAACGTATACTGTAACAGAAGATAATATTTAATATAATAAATTATAATTTTATTGAAGATTAAAAAATAAGTTAAATATTTAATAAAAAGTTTTAATTAATTTATCAAAAAAAATAAATACAAATACAAATTTTAAGTGCACTAAATTTTCCTAAGAACATAGAAAAAGACGAAACCCCGCCCCACGAAAATCTCCCCCGCTCATATGCGAGATGCGCAAAGATCCACATGGACAGTCTGTCAGCACTCCCCTTCTGCAACACCTCCACCCCCCCTCCCTCCCCACCGCGGCACCTACTGTGCCCTCTCCTCACCAGGGGCCTTCCTCGCTTACTCCCACTTCCACCTCTCTCTGGTCTCTTCGGGTTCCTGCTTCGCTCTTCCTCGAAGTAGAGCGGGTGCTGGGCTTCCGACCGATCCGGTTGCCATCTGCCCTCTCAATCCCCGTCCCATTCATATGGCGAATGCCCTCGAATCGGGATGGCAGGTAGAGTTCTGTGTATGCGCATTTTTTCTGCAGTTTTCTTTCCACCATTAATTTACATGTCTCCATCTTTCTTTCCTTCTTTTGCGCCATTTTTCGTCCGCTTCTTCCGTTTATCGGCTATTCTTTTGGGGTTCGCCTGCCGCGGTTCGTGTCCGGTTTGAGTGCACGGGGATGCGAATGGTAGTGTTGGATGGTCGAGTTGAAAGCGCCAATGCTGAGGAGTGTAGGAGAATGATTGCTGGCTGTGTCTCGATGTTGGTGTTCTGGTCGGATTCCTGTTTGAGCGCTCGGGCTTTTGAATTTAGGGTCTAATTGGGTTGCTCGGGACAATGACGAGAACAGGGTGGAGCTGGCTCCCGTTGTTTTATTTATTATTATTATTATTTTGCTTCAAGAGTATGCCGCATATTTCAGCTTGACAAGATTGGGATTGTCTTGATGCAGTTCAATTTTTGCTTTCGTGTTTGTGTTTTTTTTCCCTCCGTTTTTGATTGCTGAAATAGCAGCCTTCCTGTCCTGGGTGGAATAAGCCAATGTACCTGTCAAAGTACTTGGTAGTAGTTTCAGCATAAGTAACCTTGTTAGTCATGTTATCCTTGGAAATGCTGGATTAATCAACTTGAAGTTACATGACAACTACCTCAGCATAAACGATTTTGATAGCTATCCGATTGCCCAGAGTGAATCTTGTAAACTTTCTTAATCGACCCAAGGCGGCTCAGATAATTTGCTTGATTCATTGTTATCCCATTACTGAACTGCCTTGCAGGTGCCAGACATTTGTTCCCGATGAGCTGTTTCTTTGAAACTTGAAACTCTGCTTCAATTCTCTATAGTTTTTTTTCATCAGTCGGTGGTAGACTGTAAATTCCTTGTATTTTGAAATGTAATCGACAAGTAAAATACCATCCTTGCGGGCTTTCTTTATCATGGTGCCGGATTACATTTAAGACTTACAGGCTTTATTCATCATGGTGCTTATCCCTCATCCATATTTTAATTATATGAATCATTTAGCACTGAAAACACTCGTTAATATGTGTCCTCACAAGTAAATGCCATCCAATCATGTCCCCATTGAGCAGAGTATCCAACTTTCACATCTTTTACATATGTTTGTAAATGGTTGTTGAGGTTTTATCATGTTTTAACAAACACGTGCAAAAGGTAGTTGGGATTTTATTTCCCCAGATTCTGGGAATATGCTCTATTTCCATGGATTTGTTTCCCCACCTCCCCCCCTTGAGGGAGGAAATATTTCCCCACATCCAGCATTTTCATACTTATGAGTTATGACGTCTACATTTCTAATTTAAGGATTCAAAGGAGGAAATGAGGGAGGGGGAAGCAAGTGAGCAAGTGAGAGAGTAGCCTTTACATTCTTAAATTGTTTCTTCACACATGAACAAGCAATTATTGTGGAATATAATATGGTTAATGATCTATACAAAAACTGACCATATACCCACTCTTCATAATTGCACAATCATGAACATTCAATTATTCCTGCATATACATAATTCTTGAGGGGGATCCTTGCATAACTTTACCATTTTAACCTACACCTGGTTTGGAAAACAGGGTAGATGTAGATATTCTGCCATTTAATTGCCAGATAGGCTAATCAGGGGCTTGAGAAGGCATATTGGTTATGAACTGGGTGTATCTCAGATGAAACCTTACCTGACTGGTTAACTAATCTGGCCTGTTGGGGCAGGATTCCAATCAGCAGACAGTAACAAACTGGGAAAGCAAAATGTAGGGGTTAAGCTATCTGAAGATTGCTTATCATGTTTTCAATCTGAGTATCATTAAGCTCTTTTTGTTAAAATGATGACTGAATTTAATCATCTCCTACCTTTGTCAGACAATATTTTCCTTTGTGCCATCAACATCAAGCACTAGATAGACTTGCATCCCTTCATATTCATTCCATTCTAACGGTAAATGGAGGGATCAGCTACTGGTGCTTTTCCCTTCAGGGTTTACCAATACCATCACAGGTAATCATTGACATAAAAAGACCAATTAATTCTTATATCCAAGATTTCAGGGTATTGACATGGATCTATATCTAGAAGCTAACTGAAGAAAATGGGAAAGAAGCAAAGTCTTCACCTAGAACAGGTGGGAAGTCATTGTATGAAGCCATTTGCTTATTCCAGTTCCATTCACAAAATGATAAATGTTTGTGTACCAAGCATTATACTATTGACTCATCTTTTGCAAATAAAGAGCTGTGTTCAAAATGTAGGGGGAACTAGTTGCAGGACAGAAACATGATTAGAAAGTCAGTCCTTGATCTGCCACGATTTCTTGGGGTTCTTGTGCAATTTCTTGCCACTGTTATGACGGTTAGAAACTGAAAATTAAATTCATGAGAGTCACCATTAGCAACGATTTTCAGTTTATGAAAGTTATTTTGGACAGTTGTGGCTTGCTGCTGCCAAAATCATATTCACAAAAATGGGACTTCAAAGTGTGACGAATTGATCATTCCTTTCCTGGCAGTCAGTGGTACTTTATGATTCGTTAGTTGCTTAGCTAACATTTTGTCATCTATAATCTTTCTATTTGCTTATTTTAGTGAGCATATAAATACCAAAATCAATCCTTTTTTGAGTGAACCCTTAGTTGGACACATTTTCTTATTTTAAATGGTTCTTTTGTTACTCTGCAGTATCTAATCACTCATTTCACCGAGTTTCAATTAGCATCTGTGGGGACTTTTCTTCTCCATGAAAGTGTCTTCTTTCTGTCAGGACTGCCGTTTATATTTTTTGAGAGGGCAGGCTTCTTGAACAAGTACAAGATTCAGGTTAGTTCATATCTAATGTAATTTCTCCCCATCTTGTTTCCTTGAAGACTAAGATGGTCCAATGTTTATGGAATCTGATCTTGTTCCCGTGCTGGCATGGGCCGGTTACACTCCTGGTTAAGTCCAGCTGGTTTGAGTCCATTCTGTCTGGCTCTGAGTGTCATGATATGGACACCCTATATCAAAGAGATACACATGTTTTACAACATTATAGTGAAGGTTTGATGTTATATATAACTTCCCTAATCAAAATTTTGACTAATGACCTACCTTGTTTCAGAATCCAGGAAAGGTCAAAATGTCAAATCTTTGATATATATGCATACTAACTTCTTCTTCATCATCATCAGAGCCATATCCCATTATTTGTCCTGTTCTGCCAAAGATTTCTATCAAATGCTATATTCATATTTAAACCCGAGAAGCCAATGTCCTTCCTAATAACATCGTGAATACTAACTTTGTATACATCTTTTATTCCAGAGTTTTAGTAGAAAGACATCGGTAGACCATATTCGACTACAATTCTGTAGTTGTGGCTGCTCTCAGAATCTAGATTCTTAGGGATCCAAAGGTGGCTCTCCTTAAGTACTGACTTTGAATGTCATCTGGGCACTTTTAACATTGTATGGATACATGCAATGTCATGAAATTTCTCATAATTAGGATGCCAAATTCTGATAATCCTAACTTCATCGTATGCAAGCTTCTATTCAAATGGCTGATTAACTTCACTATCATATATCAACTCGAAGTTTCCTCTAGTTCTAGGGATGTGCACGGATCGCTTTGGCCCAGTTCAACCCAATTTTTCGGCAACCCGAGCCAAACTGAACCCTATCACTAACTGGAAAATTAAATAAAGGTTGTCACTGTGGAAGGGGCAATGGTATCAGATTGGGTCTGTTGGGAACTAGTCTAATTGTAAAATCTTCCGCAGCCACATACAACTTCCACCCCCAGTCCAGTGGAATAAGGCTTCTAGCTAGCTGCTTGATTGGTTTGACCCACTTGTAGAGACTTTTTCAACTCTCTATATTACCTATTGCCATGTTCACCACAGTTTTTTTTTCTCCTGTTGCTTCCACTTGAGGTATTTTGGTTGGTAAAACCTAAAACGGAAAGTTTTCCTTCATGCCTATAGTGTGAAGAAGGCGTAACTATATCTATGTTTCCAGTCTTCTATGTCCACCATCCAATCTTCATTTTCTATATATATACTTCCTGGCTAATTTCCGCCACTCTGCACACAAGTGTATCCTTAGGATATTCCCTAACCCTTCCCCCCTCCCCCCCACCCACCCCTGCGCTCCCCCAACCACCCCAAATTCCCCCTCTTTGTACATGGATTTGTACATGGATGCTGTCATCACCCTTGTTGGTATCTCCCCTCTCCAGTTTTTGGACAGAATGGATGTTCTCTCTGTCCGTCTCGCCCATTCCCCCCAACAACCACACACCCTCTGTCCTTGTCCCCAGCCGTCCCCTCTTCCCATGCATGCACACGTGCACCTGTTGGTGCCAGAGGAAAGCTCTCTCCCATCTTAACCAAGGTTGCTTTGGACTTACTTATGGTTGGTTGAGAGATAGTGACAACAGGGTTATATATGTTAATGTACTTAGATTTTCACTATACAAAATGTTCATATAGGTACCTGTAGAAGGTAACATAGACAAGAACATTGTACTTCTGTAATTCCTTTTGTTTCAATGGAGTCTAAAACATAGGTTATTCCTTTTTCTTTCCTCATGAACAAAGTCCATAAATAGCATGTTCAAATATTCTTCCATACTTTAACACCTTCAAATGTTTTTTTCCCCAGGGTAAAAATAACACCGTTGAAGCACAAGAAAAATGTGTATTACGCCTCTTGCTCTACCATTTTTGCGTGAATTTGCCCGTTATGCTCGTCTCCTACCCTGTCTTCAGATATATGGGCCTGAGAACGACTCTTCCATTGCCACCATGGTACCTTATTTTTAACTTTGTATTAAAATTCATGGTTTACAATGTTGACCCGCAGAAATCAGCTACAGGATTTCTATAAATGCCTGACTCGACTTGTAAAAGCATAGTTCTTTTATTAACATTACTGTAAAGGCATTCACTTTCACAGGAGTGTTGTGCTGTCTCAAATAATCTTCTACTTCATCATTGAGGATTTTGTCTTTTATTGGGGCCATCGTGTTTTGCATACAAAATGGCTGTATAAGCACGTCCACAGTGTGCATCATGAGTAAGAGATGCTGTACTCATCCATTTGTCTAGTATTATTTATTTATTTTTCTTGTGGCTTCAATAGTTCGCTGAAATGTATACAGGTATGCAACACCTTTTGGATTGACATCTGAATATGCGCACCCTGCTGAAATCTTATTTCTTGGCTTTGCTACTGTTCTTGGGCCTGCTCTTACTGGTCCTCATCTGTTCACACTGTGGTTATGGATGGTTCTTAGAGTGTTAGAGACAGTTGAGGCCCATTGTGGTTACCACTTCCCTTGGAGCCTCTCAAATTTTATTCCCTTATATGGAGGGTGAGAGCAAAACAAAGTTTCTGATATTTCTCGGTAAACTTTCTAGATGATTCATCAACTAATTGTTTCGTGTTTGTCTGTACAGTGCTGATTTCCATGACTACCATCATCGCGTACTCTATACCAAATCTGGCAATTATTCTTCAACATTCACGTACATGGATCAGTAAGCTCAATTAAAATTTTCCTTCTGAATCCTTACATTTTTTGATGTTTTAGTTTGAGTTTCATCAGCACCTGTCATAATTAGGCAATCAAGTAAAGCACCAACTGCACCAGCGTTAGTTGTCTTCTTGTCGAGACAATCAGAATCGGCTTGTATATCTAGTGCAGATCCTTGATCTTTTGTCTGGTCATCGATCGAGGCAGAATTGAAACAGATGAGTTCTAATATGCAAATGCAGAGGATGCATTTTGTTGATGAAATGCACAATCATTCCATAAATAATTAATAGATGCTTACATTCTCTCACAATCTTTCACTAGCAAGAATTTATCTATTCTCCTGGACAGTAAAGGGTTGGACATATTAATAAAGCAATTGGTTTCCTCCAAATTTTGTATTCCAGGATTTTGGTGGGTGCACTTTAATCTCTTTTGGAGTCTAGAATGTCATTTGTTTCTATTTCTGTTTCATTGACACATTGCATTTCGTTGGCTCACCATCTTTTCTTTCTTGCCTTCCTTGCTATACCTTGGTTAACTTTCTCTACATCATCCACAACTCATCCGAGCTGCTCCTTGTTACAAGGTTATTCGGAACTGACAAAGGTTACCGGAAGCTGAAGTCTCTCAAGGGTGAAGGCAGCAAACAGATCTAAGGACTTTGAAGGTCCTTTCTGCACAACCCTCCTTTCTCCTCACTTTTGATATCAGAGATTGGGAGACGCAGATGGCATACCAAGAATACCTCCTGTAGATGTATGTCTGGTCGGATGCTAGTCGATTTGTTCCATTTGAGTAACAGCGATTATAACGTTAGGAAATGTATGCCCCGGATCTCCTCATATGAATGAAAGTTTCAAGCTGTTGTGATGGCCTGAGTTTGCGACTTCTGTGATCCATTTGATGGTGACTTGTCGTGCCATGCGTTGTAGCTCCCCAGTTCGCTATTTACCTTACCAACCCTGAACCTTATACGTTCCTGTATTGTGGCTCCAGTGATGTCTATTTCACCCGGCTCGCTGGGGGTTTTGCGCGGGTTCGAGAAAATATTAGTGGAAGCCTTTTGGATTTTATATTCCCTACCTTTTTTTTGATAAAATAGACTCGGAACATGTTTTTCTCACTCGTCCTCTTTCCTCGTGTTTACACGGTGGTTCTTACGATGAAGAGAAATGCTTACTGTCCTCCTTTAAGGGTAAAAAAGCGTTGGCAATATAGTCCCGCATCGGATTTTCTAAGGAAACTACCCTCTATATAATGGTTGGACTTGTCCAGGGTTTTGAGGTCGAGATATATTTGACTTATATTATCATGATATCAGAGCGAAATATTATTCTAAAAATTACATATTTGACCATGGTGTCCAATACGTTCGTATCATTTGCCTCATGTCGATATACGTAGATGTGTTGAGAATATAATTTCATATTATTATTTTTTTCAAAAAAATCACCCTTTTATATAGTGGTTGGATTTTTTCATCTCAACATATAAGTTTTAAGATTGAGATATATATTTGACTTATTGTCATAGTATCAGAGTAAATATCACTTTTCTATTCCTCCAGAGAGGGCACTCAACATTTCTCTAGGATGAATTATTTTTCAGTTATTTTTCTTTATTGAAAAGTGTCTCCATGGTTATTTATTCTCGGACATAACTATGTCCTCAGTATGAATGTTTTGGTAAGGGGTCCAGTGGGATTTTGAGCCCATGTGTCAGACAGAATAGTATCTGCATGCCTGTTTTAAAGCATGAACACTATTTCTACACTTTTAATAATAACTTTCCTTGCTGCCCCACCTTTTATTGTCACCCTCTTTTACCGTCTTTTAGATCGAACAACTAAGATGAGAGCAACAAATAGAAGGTGATCATAAAGTTTGGCAGTATAAGATTCCGTTTTATCAGATAACAATTGAGAAAGATCATATATCCCCTTATGCCTTATGGTTGATCATACGAAGCTCCTCGTTGGTATACATGTGGTGGAGTGCTAGGCCTGAGCTCCGCTGGCATATGCAGCAAAATCGATTCGATCAAACTTAAATCTTCGTGCGTCTCACCTCAAATTACCAGCATCCAAACATCTTTCTATTCGAACAATGTTCACAAGGTCCAAACAAATGACATCTCACACAGTTCCTCCTATAGTTCTCCCACGACATGAGGGATCGTAATTAGCATCGGCTTTATTACTCACCATATGCATATCGTACTGTTCTTGTGGACGGTGCAACAGTAGCCGCAGGAAGACGTTTATAGGAAACATGCATGTTACAGAAACGCCTAAACCTCCTGTGGTCTACATGAAACTGGTGTACAAAACAACCACATGATTATTTATTTATAAACTCGCGGTCTCTTAAAAATCCGGATAGAAATCGCCTGCTGTGATTCCTCCGTCAATGGCGATAACCTGGCCGGTGATGTAGGAGGCGAGCGGGAGGCAGAGGAAGGCTGCCAAGGGTGCAACCTCCTCGGACTCTCCTCTGCGTCCCATGGGAATAAAGGGAAGAATCTTGTCTGATGCTCCTGCCTCCAGGTTCTCCTTAGCCACCTGTGGGAGAATTAAGGAAACAAAAGCGAAAAAGAAGTTAGAGTAAGTGATCTTTCTCAGACAATTATCAGATATAAATAAATCTCCGGATTTGTTCCACTGTTCATGTTGAGACGCAAAGGAAAAAGCTACCAGAAGCACATCCATATGGAAAGCTGAGAGAGAGAGAGAGAGAGAGAGAGAGAGAGAGTATAATGAGAACGGCAAGATGAGATTTAACTCGTTGAGAGAGCGGAGTTAAGATGGGTCCCGGTGCGATGCAGTTGGACCGGATGTTGTCTTTTGCCCATTCACAGGCCAGATTCCTCGTGAGCTGGTTCATGGCTCCTGTGGGGAAAGCAAATTAAAGAGATCATCGCATAACTATAGAAAAAAATTAAGAAAAAGGAGAAGGTGAAGAAGTTAGAAGAACATGGAATGCACATCCCATATTCGTGTTGGAATCTTGGAAAAGGCAAGTATTAAGGAGCAAAGAGCGAACCTTTGCTTGATCCGTAGATAGCAGCATTGCGCACTGACATGGAACCAGAGATGGAGGAGACGAACACGAGGCTTCCCTCTCCAGCGGCCGTCATGAGAGGGTGGGCGAGCTGGGAGAGGTGGAATGCTGCTTCAAAGTTGGTAGCCATCATGAGGGACACCTCTCCTGCTGTGTAATCCACGGCGGGCTTGAGAATAACCAGAGCTGCATTGTTAATCTAGACAAGCAAGAGATTTGTGGTCAATCCTGACAGACTAAATAAACGTCTCCCATGCAAACGATGAACTTTTACAATAATTAAGAAACGTTGATCCTCAGTTATGTATTAGGTCGGCCATTTTCTTAGAAGAATATCTTACGCCAAACATGAGAGAGAGAGAGAGAGAGAGCTCCCATTTCTCTTTCTAAAATTCATATTATATCCATAAAACTTCTTTTTACAGATAAAAAAACTTAACTAATGAATCAAAAGAGTCAATAAGATCAGATAGTTGTGGTGGAGAATATATTATCTAGAGTTCATATTTCTTTGACAAATGGAATGTGTTAAGAGTTCTCTTATATATAGTTTTTGCAGTGAGTACTAGTATAGACATTTTTATCATAAACCCTGTTTATGTTTTCGTAGAGGTATCCAAACTGGGTTTTAGATTTCAGAGTTTCTTAAACTCAGTAAATTTTGAAGTAAAAAGTTGTTGTAAGACATTTGACTAACGTAACTATCTAATAATCAACTGAAATTTCCTCCTATATATTAAGTATGTTTTATTCAAAATGGTAGATAAAACTTGTTTTCAACTAAAAGTTCTCCATCGAAAAATGAGAAAAAAGACTTTTTCAGCTGAAGTTCTAATAAATACAGCACGAGAGCTGTCTATATTAATGTAGCAACATTATAAACAGTCCAATCTTGAAACCAACAAAGAACATTGTACGGATTCATTCTAAATCTAGGTACTCTTTTATGCCAAAAAAAGCTAACCAAATTAACAATATTCTTATAGGCAAAATATTTATGAAGAGAGGCGCGGGACATATAGTAAGTGTTATTTGTGGAGAAAATAAAACTGCATGCGTCTACGATTTTACCAGGATGTTGAGCTTCCCATCGAAAAGAGAGGAGACCTTGTCCATCAACGATTTCCTGTCGCTATAGGACGACACATCACAGACCGAGCCTGTTACTCGGAGGTTGGAAGCTCCCCAAGTCTGCAAGCAAACGTTGAGCTCCGTCTCGTTCCGCGAGCAAGTGTGCACCGAGGCCCCGAGCTCGGCCAGTTCCTGAACTATGGCGTACCTGAGAGTTCAATCCATAAAGACGTTATATATCAGTGACAAGAAAACCCTACAAACCATGCATGCATTTCGTAATTGGAAGGGAGGGAAAGGGATATATCTATACTATATATAAGGGATATATCTATACTATATATATGTAACACAGTTTGGAACAGCCTCGTGCCAACACCATAGTAAACAAGAACAAAAGATTACCTAAACTATATATCCATCTCCCCATCAAAAATATTTAGCTGCCTAAACTCTCCCCAAAGACTGCTATATTCTCCATCCTGTGCAGCGGTTCATCCGTTTTTTTTTTTTAAATCCTAAAGCGGTTATCACAAAACTGTCTATTCTACACCATCGCAGCCGTTTCTTTCATTTAAAAAAAAAACTGCAGATGTTCTTACATGGTCGCCTCCTGAGGGGGCAGAGGAACATCAAATGTGGGGATGATATGGGTGCGAGAGGCTAATGAATTAAGGAGCAATTAAGATACATGCAGAGGTTGTCGACTCTCCCATCCTTTGCTTTTTAAAGGCAAGTGGAATATTATCTAGTCTATAATATGCTAAATAGACACACGCACATTATACATCATACGGATTCATTTCTCCATATATCTTTGTGTTGTATATGCTATTAGAAAACTGTGAACTCCAGCAAAGAGACAAAAAAGCGTTAGATTTGTCTGCATTATTTTTCTCATATTTTACATGTCCACCTATGCAAGCTCCTTATTTCTTTTGTACGCAATATGGCCAAGTGTGGTGTGGCCACATCTTTTCCGTGCAGCGTGACCAGGTGATCTCAAAATTTTAGAAGCATGCCTCCTTCTTTCGTATGAAAACCTATATACATGCATGCAGCCCTTTGATTATTGATTTGGAGTCCACATTGTGCGATGTATGTTTGATTAGTTGATAGTTATGTTGATAGTTATGCACATCATAAATTAATTGTACATGAGCTAGCTACTCCAAAAACATAATCATATCACTCCACTCAATTAGGCTTTGGGTTAGAGGTTTGGTTCCGGATAGAGAGTAAATGTACCAATATCATATATCTCTTCCATATTTTATTTCCAACTCTAAGAAAGAAGGGCAAAATTAGTTGATAATTTGGAGGGACAACAAGTGGGTATGTATCGACATTGTTATGTGCACAAATCACAGAGATTAGGTGGTGATAAATTAGTAGATTGGAGATGTCTACGTTAAAATATCACTATTATTTGTCAATAAGCTCGATGCCCTTCTCCTTGTCAAGGGCCACTAACACAAAAAGCTTAAGATACTATATATATATATATACAGGTTGGAATATATATGTTTCTAATCTTTCTAAATTTTTTAATTTATTAGTCAATTAATTTGTTTCTCTTTTGTCTTATCTTGCAGGTTTTGATGGATACTTACCGGTGTGAGATCATATTTCACGATATAGCTTGAAACTTTCAACAATTTTATTTTTTGTTTTCATGTGTACATATTATTAGATGTACATGAAGATTTTAGGACGTATGAGATATGGATTTTATTTTTCCAATCTTACACAGTCCATACTTGAATGGAAAATGTAAGACATTGCTGTAAGCATATCTATGGTTGAAAACATGTTTTATGGGATTTCAAGTGTGGTTGTAAGTGTGTAATGTGCATGAATTTGGAAGTAGCTAGGATTGTACATGTGGTTGAATTAAAATAAGCAATTATATGGTTCAACAGGTAACTATATAAAGAAAATTCTGTTAATTCAATTAGCAAAAATATCTATTCTACGCTTTGTAATTGATGGCAATTGCCTACACTTATGATCAAGTGTTGGTGTAGACTCCAATCAATAACTACACATTAATTTGAAAGTGTAGGTAAGCCTTACGTTTATGAATTAATAGATGGTAATTACCTACGCTAATTAACAACTATTGGTGTAGGCCCCAATTAATACCTACGATTTAGAAACGTAGCTAAGTTTTACCTACTCTCTCAACACCAATTATATAGAACCGTAGGAAGAGTCGTAGGTAAAAATTTTTACCTACGATTTCTGGGTCTTTACAAACGGTAGTCAATCATAGGTATAACCCTATTTTCTTACAGATGTAAATATGGTTGAAAATTTTAAAAACATATGTTTCTTCTATTCGTTCTCTTCAATTTAAAAATAATGATAACTATGTATACTTATTATAACATAAATTTATACTAACCTAAAAGCTATAACTATGTATATATACTTATTATAACATAAACTTATACAAACCTAAAAACTTCCCGTGCATTGCACGGGCATGGACCTAGTATTTATATATACAGAAGGAAAGAAAAGAGGGGGACCCGATGCCCTTGCTTCCTCCGGTGACGAGGGCTGTCTTCCCGTGGAGAGACCACCTCCCCTTCCCAGGCGCTTGGATCCCTACGTCCAGCTCCATGCCGTTTTCTTGCTTTTCCCTGCCTCCTCTTCAATGTACGGGAAGAACAGTTGGCCTTCTTCCTCGTCAACGTGTAGAGAAGCCAACACAGGGTGTGCATATAAATAGCCAGCGAGGCCAAACTCAGGTGAATAAGACAAGGATCGGTTGCATATATATACACAGATGTAACGTCTCATTTATTGTCTTATTTAACTGTAGTGTTACAAGCTCTATGGGAGTTTAGAGATCTCATGTGTTTAATCTCTGGGTTATGTAAGAGAGGAAGGTTACGGAAGAGAGAGTGAGCACCCCCTCCCCCCCCACCCCCCCCCTCTTTAGTACGCAATCAGTGGAAAGTAACCGGGTTTTCATTAAAAACTAGTTTTATGCCCGTGCAATACGTGAGAATATTTTAAGTAGATATATATATATATATATTATATTTATTAATGTTTATTATTTAGATAAAATTTTAACTATTAAAAAGTAAATTATAAATTCAATAACATCGTAATTTCAATAATATAAAGTGAAAAAAATAAATTCAACACATAATATAAAGTTAAAGTTGATATTTTTTTTGAGCTGTGATATCTATATATAACTTATCTATAACTGATCCATAACTTATATATTAGAAGAGACACTTCCCATTTTTCGTCCGGTCCAATCCCTACTCACCTGCAACCATTTCCGTTTGAGAAAGATTTTGTACATTTTTAAAAAGTACACAAGTGCAAGACACATGGGCAAACAGTTCATGTGGCACCAACCTTTTTGGTGTCACATGAACTGTCAACCCATATGGATGGTGCCACAGATTTTTTATCAACCTGTCTTACACTTTATACTTTTCAAAAATACACAGTCTTTCTCTTTCTATTTTTAACTTGAACCCACCCCCTCACAAATCCACTCACATTAAAAAGTAACTTAAATATGTCATCAATAAATTATACATCTTTCTTGCTGCTCAGTCACACACATCGTCCGTTCCAACCCGACTCACCTACAACCATTTCTTTTTTTAACTTGATCTGCCCACCCCCTCACATTAAAAAATAACCTAAATACGCCGTCAATAAATGCGGCCTTCTTACTGCTCAGTTACACACACATATAGGGTACCTCAATTTACTCGAGAACCGTTCCTTCTTTTGATTCTTTATCTCCCCACTCTCATTAAAAAACAACTTAACTACACCCACATTAATCATTATATGCTTCATTTTTTTCAGTTCTTAGCCACGCAGACACCTACAACCATCCCCCTTCTTTCCCTCTTACTCTCCCGCTCCCACATAAATACGCCCACGTTAATTGCCAATAAATCGTAATTAGTTTTTAATTTTTTTGTCAAGCTACATGTTCTCTTTTATTTGAATACATATTCTTCATCGTATGCTTTATCTCAATGAATCATAGCGAGTATAATTTATTAAATTATTCTTAGTAGAATTATCTTCATGAATCTAACTATGGCAGTTTTTAATTTTAAAATTTGTATCCACATCATTTAGCTCATATGAGAGTTGCCCTCTAAAGTTGAAGTCTTTATTAGTATTAGTGAGTCAGCACAAACGTCACGAGTACGGTACGAACATAGAAGCAGACCACTAAAGTATCCAAATGACAGTCAACCTCGAAGAGCTTACATTGCCACTCCGGACAGTCGGTTGGCCCTCGGAACTCACCCCACAGGTGTCGGAAACCCATCACGACTGTTCGGGTCAACTAGTCAAACAGTCCTATCGGCCCGATCAGAGCTGACCTGGATGGACCTGGAAACCGAGGAACTCAGTACGATGACTCGAAAGGCATATATTACCACCCCGGACAGTCTACCGGCCCTTGTAACTCACCCCATGGGTGCTGGAAACCCCAGCGCGACTATACGTGTCAAACAGTCAAACGGCCTCGACGGCCCAGTCGGAGCCGACCCGAGTGGGCCCGAAAAATGAGGAATCTGGTACAGCGGTCGTCAACCCCACACTGACCCACTGGCGCAGCCGAGACGACCCCAACGCCGAAAACGACGTGAAAAACGCACTCTGGAAAGGCCCAAAATGGGTCTAAGAACCCTGCCCGGCGCACTGCGCCGCCGCTAGGGCGCCCAGGCCCTCGGCGCACTGCGCCGGCGGGGCAGCGGCTAGCTCAATGCGCCAGTCGGGCCAGCCCCATCCCATCCGATGGCCGGGGAGGGTGCCGGCCACCCCCCTCTCCGGCCACACTAGCCTCCAGCTAGGAGAGAGAAAGGGGGACAGAGAGAGCGAGAGTAGGAAGAGGACGGGGGGGGGGACGACGGCACAATGAGGGAGGGGGAGGTCGGCTGACGCCAGAGAGGGAGGAGGGTCCCTACCCACGGCGGTAGGATCCGCTGGCGGTGACCCCAGGTAGCGGCGATGAGCGCGACGGTGACGGCGATGGCGTCCTCCACGACGCAGAGCAGGGGAGGAGAAGGGAGGCGGAGGCAGTGACTCCACGAAAGGCCTCCAATAGCGGCGACACCCAACGAGAGAGGGAGAGAGCGAGAGCTGCAGAGGAGGGGGGAGGAAGAAGAAGGCGGTGGGGGCCTGCATGTAGGGATGTCAACGGGTCGGATACAGTGCGGATAATAAATTATTCATTTCCATATCCGTCAAGGAAGTACTGTATCCATTTGATGTTCGCTAAGAATTTGGATAATGGTGTATCCGAAACCCATTTTAAGTATAAAAAAAAATGCGATTAACGAATGGTTAGCAAATAGTTACTGGTCATAAGAGTATACATAAAACTGAAATTATGGTACAAATTAACACAATTAGAATACAATTAAAATTGAAACGAAAAATCCATATAATAAACAAACATATTTCAACATAGTTTTCATATCATTATCATTCATGAGTCTACATAGAACAAAATTAAAGTGCAAATATAGAAAATACTACAATATCCTCAAAGACAAGATAAAACATATAAAATGAAAATAAGAAGATAAACTAGTTCTCTTGGACTTTAATCTCCAACATCTTCTCATTCTTTGCATATCTTGCATGAAAATAACGAATAGGTTCGGCCAAGAATTAAAAAATATATAAAAAATCTTGTAATGTAGAAATATTTTACCATGATAAAAATAGAAATGACTTGAATTATGCATCTATCTCATCTTCAAAGTCATTCTCTTTAAGACACTCTACTATTTGAGTCGGATCCAAATCTGAAAAGAGAGTACCAAGTCTATCCACTATTTGAAAATAAAAAAATGTTAATACTAAGAATAGCCCTTTGTTGATGGGTTCAAAGTTTGGAGCTTGAGATGAAAGAGAGGAGGAGAAGACACAGAGGATATTATAAACAAATCCTCCTAATATAATATTAAATATTAATACACAATTACATCTAAATCTACCATTAGATTTAAATCTAAGAGATCATATTAAATATATATATTATATTATATCAAAATGGGTGTATCTATTTCCGTATCCGTAAAGGTACCGGATATATCCGTGTTCGTATCTAATAATTTATCGGTGAAAAAATAATATTTATTTACTGTTTGTTAAATTAACGAAACGGACGATAATCTAGTTATTAGTTATTCATCCCTACCTGCATGGGGAAGAGAGAAAGGAGGAGCAAGGGTCAACAAAAACGGCGGTTCTCACAGTGTAGATCATCTTTCACTCTTTAGAAAGTCTCTTTAGAAAGTGGGGACAACATTTATGATTCATGAGGAGAATGGTTAGGACTATAATTAAGGAGGGCATGCACTGCTTAATTACAAATGAGATGACGACCCCGCTCTGGGTCGAATTGATAGTACTCTTGACAAGAAAGAAGAAGGTCCCGAGTTGGATTTTTTGAGGGAAGTTTACCTAATTGTGGGCACCCAAAAATTTCAATGGGTCTTCCCCATAGTTAGCCCAAACCCCTACAGAAATATCCTTCAAAACAAAGAAAACCCCACTCAAATGACCCACCTAAAAGGGCCCAAAAATCCACTACCCAAAGGCCCAAACACCCATGCAGGGGGTGAGCCTAAACAAATGCTACACCCCCAAAAAGGTGTCCCAAAAATGGAAAAAGTAGATCCTGCGACAGAAGGGGTAGAGGCTTTTTTTGGATTTTCTTCTAGAAGCTTTGGCAAGAGAAGAGAGGGGGCTAGAGGCCAAGCAAGGGACCTTCTCAAGGCTTTGCTGCAGCTGCGTTCCTGCTCCTGGAGGCCTCTGTTGCAGCAGAAAAAAAAAGAAGAGTTGAAGAGAAAGAAGATAAGAAGAAGGGTGAGCAAGAGAGAGAAGGCAAGAGAAGGGGGGCTGTGTTTTCTGGTTCTTGGAGCTCTCTCTCGTGGAGCTTTGTCAGCAGAGAAAGCAAGAAGACAAGAAGAAGAAAGCAAGGGAAAAAAGAGAAGAAAAAAGGCAAGAAAGAAGAGAAAAGAGAGAAGAGAGAGAGAGAGAGCATCCCCCCATCTTTGTCTTGTCTTGTCAAGAGTGGGAGAGGAAAAGAGGAAAGGGTTGAGGTGGTAATGTGATCCCCTTCTCCCCCTTTTCTTTGTTTTCTTTCTTTTGTTTGTTGTACTATCTTCTTCTTCCTTTACAAGAGAATGTCCCATCTTTTGTCCTTCCTCATGATGCAAGTGTCCTATCCTTTGCATTTAATACATGCCTTACTTCTTTCATGTGTGAGGTTTCAAGTTTTTTTTATTTGCATGAGATGGAAAGGTCACGGGATGGGGAGAAGCCACTCCTGTATAATGGGCTTTCTCTCATTCCAATGGACCATGCATGAGACCCCCATTAAATTTCATGCTCCAACAAATGAGGCTGGAAGAGATGGAGCTTCTCTTTCCCCATGGGTTTTAGCATTCCCCCATGATTAGAATCCATTAGACTTTGCATAGATCCTCTTGGAGGTGTGTTTTATCACTGTTTTTAATCCATTTTAATATGTGTTTTGCATGGTTCAAACCCCTCTTTTAAGAGTATTTTGTGTTTGGGGCATGCCCCCCTTTGCTAGCCAAGGGTTGAACAATCAATGTTCATGCCCCCATGCTTAGCATTTAATGCCAAAAGCCCATTAGACCGCTGTTTTGGCCCATCCAAGAGATGCTTCCTCACTGTTTTGGCTTTGTAATGGGTGCTTTTACCACTGTTTAAACAGTCCTTTTAAGAGTTTTTTGGGTTCGAGGCATGTCCCTTTTGCTAGCCAAGGGTTGAACAATCAATGTTCATGCCCCCATGCTTAGTATCCCATGCCAAAAGCCCATTAGGTCTATTTCTGGCCCAAAATCGCCCCACCCCCATGGGTAAGACCAGCTTGAACAGTGCTGGTTCACTGCCCACAGGGAGGGAGACCATGTGCTGCCGATTCGGACGAACTGGGTGCAGTCCTGTCGATTCGGCAAGCCTAGAGAGGTCTGCCGAATCGACAGGCAGTGACCTGCCCTTGGCCGAATCACATGAGCTAAGTTATGCTCAATGTGATTTCAATCAAGGAAAGAGACAATAGATTGATAAAAGACCCATCTAAACCCCAGGTTAGACAACATAATGTCTATGCTCGGATATATGGGTTTACATCATCCATTTGCCGCTTGGATTTATGTCGTCATGACTTCATCCGGTCCCCTTGAAGGCTTGCCCTGGGGATTGACGTCGTGTGCCATTGGGATTATGTCGTCTTTCGACGTACACCCTACCTTTTGGTGCCATCTCCATTATGGTGGATGCGTACCGTGCACTCCCCCTGTCAACCATGATAAGGGGAGATGCTGCCAAATTTTCTCCATGCGCTTCGAATCGGCAAGAGACTCTTAAAAGAAATCCCCGAGGTTAATGGTTTCAATGGTATTTCAACAGGCTGCCGATTCAGTCCCGGGACACCGATTCAGTTACATCCTGCCGATTCGTCCCATCCTGCCGATTCGGTTTTACCCTGCCGATTCGGTCCTGGTTGCCGACTCAACCCAGGCTGTCGATTCGGCCATGTTCCACCAATTCGCTATCTGTATGCTGTTTGCATGTCTTGCCGGATCGAATAGACTGTGCATACTTGCCGAATGGTCTGCCTCGCCGAATCGAATGTGTCATGCCAAATCAAATGTGCCTGTGATGTCGATTGGCCATCAATGACCAAGCAGCGCCGAATCGCGAACAAAATTACAACTTGCATGTTTCAAATAAAACAAAAGAACAAATGAAACCTTTTCATGATAAAAGCAACAAGCGAACCAATAGATCATCTCATGTTTTACATGTTTCAAATAGAACAAAGAACAATTAAAACCTTTTATGATAAAAGCAACAAGTGAACAAATAGAGATCTCATGCTTGCATTTCAAATAGAACAAAAGTGTAGATTGAAACCCTTTCGTGATAAAAGAAGCAAATGAATAAATAGGCGAAAAGATCCAACCATTAATAAGTAAAAGATCTCACCACGTTGAATAGACATCATGCTTTTTTATCATTTTAGCCTAAATTTAAGTTGCGTCTCGCACTTTCATCGGATGTCTCCACTTAGGCCACAAGACCTTCTATTCTGGAGATTAATCAAGAGTTTTCCCTCCCAGAGGGATGTAATTAACGTCATTGCGCTTAGGCAATAACGTGATTTTGGTCCAGGACCCGACACTCAATTTCGTTTGACGAAGTCAAACGGTACGCACAATAGACCTAAAGCCCTTCGACTCTCGGAGGCAGACCATTCATTGTCACCTCAGTGACTGGCACGCCCGTGCTCTGTCATTGTAGGGTCATCTCTCGTCACCATTGCTCGTGTAGCATCCGACGGGATTTGAATTTACAATGCGCAGCCATGAGAACATGAGAAAAATGATAAAAAGAACTTTTAAAGAAAAGATATTTAAATTTCCATTTCCACAGCGTGGCACGCCCGGTGGGACCAAGCTTCCCTTCATCTCTTCGCCAGAATAGAAAGCCTTATGACCTTTATACTCTATACTGACTGTTGGTTTGAACTAACTTGCAGGTGACTAACAGACCAACAGACCCATGGCTGAAAGTGCGTTTGGACCGCAAATTGTTCGGGACCACTCCCGGTATGGCTATCTTGCTGTGCCGACTTGCTTTGGAGATTTCCTCCGGTGGTCGAATTCCCCAACTTCTTGGGGGTGGCCTTCGTCCAAGTGCTGCACAACAACACTGATGAGATAGCTGAAGAGACCCCAGAGACAGTCAGTTGCCAGGTGCATCATATGGACCGTAACAATGGAAGAATGGACAAGGGACCCAGGGGGCATCAAGCTAGTGCTGGAAAGGCCAAGGGACCTAGGGGGCATCAAGCTAGTGCTGGGAAGACCAATGGACCCAGGGGGCATCAAGTTAATGCTGTGAAGGCTATAACTACTACTCCCAGCAAAGCACGTGTCTCTGGCTCTGGAAAGAGCATGCTAGTCGGCAACATCAGAATCCATCTGCAGAGCGGCCGTGCTGTAATGGAACCAAATCAAGTGATGTCAGCTATTCCAACAAGAATTCCTTCCAAGCATTAGAGGGAAGGAAAGAGATGTATAACACTTTCAAAAGCAAATTGGCCCCAAAGCCAATAAATTCAAGCAAGTTTGGGTGCCTAAGAAGACCCAAGCCCTTCAACCAGTGAAGCGACAACATGACAAAGACAATGAAACAAATGCAAAAGACAAAATAGATGTTGATCAGCTAGCTCCAGCACGTCCCGTGCCAGTGTTCAAATCTTATGCACGACAAGGGACTATTTTCTGCTACACTGCATACCGCAACAAGGCAGCCAATCTGGAGCATTTGGCTCATATGCCCCTGCTGCAGAAGAGGGGTTCAATATCTATCCCTTCATTTATACAAGCAACTAATGAGGATCACTTGACCGTGTCCAATCATTTCTATGATCTGGAAAAACCTTCCCTTGAAGCGGCCCAAGGTGGGCTATCATGTTGTGAAGATAGAAATGAAAAGAGAAGAAAAGGAGAGGAAAAGAGAGCAACAAAGGAAAAGAATATGAGAAAGGAAATAGAAGAGGAAAATCGAAAGAAAATGAGAAAATGCAAAGAAAAGAAAGAGCGAAAATAGTTGAAAAGAGAAAAGAAAAAGAAAGAGAAAGAGGAAATTGTGGTGAGCCACTGACTCAGGGAAATGGCGCATTGCGCATTCTCCCCTGTTATATGGCTAGCATGTCTAGCCGGTGTGGGGTCCTCTCTGAAGAAGAAGGGGAACCACCCAAATTAACTGAAGAGCCAGATTCTCTTGCCAGAAGGAGAAAGACTGACATCAAAACTCCAATAGTAAGAAAAGCGACTGCAATGACAATGATATCTGGGAAAGATAGCAAGTTGCCATCTGTCTCCTTAAAAGAGACTTCGGTTAGGGAAACAACCAACATCCCTACCATGTATGTACATGATCCTGCTGCGATAGTCTTGTTACAAAAATGCCAGATGGAAATGAGATGTTGAGAAAGAAAATTCAAGAAAGAGATGAATATATCATGGCATTAAAGGGCAAAGGGAGCGCAGTCAAAGCTTTGCAAGACAGCATCAGCTCGCCCCAAAATTCTACCACAATGACACGACCGATGTCAATCCACACTGGGGGCATTTCACCCTTAAATCCATGTCAAGAGATTCCGAAAAATAATCAACAGGGCAAGAGCTTCCACAAGCTAAAGGTTTAACACTACAGTCGGCCCACAATTGCTTGAGTTTAACAGATCCAGCACTGATGAGCAGCTTGGTGAAATAACAGAAACGTGTGAAAGTACTGCTACCACACTTAATACTCACCAAGCTCCATACCCTATATGTCATGATATGAACTTTATCGATGCAATGGGGCATTTGACTCTAGATGCATCTTGTCAGATGACGCCTCGTGCATCCTTGTTGAACAGACATTCACATTCAAATCTCCTAGCAGCATCTTTGACAGATCGGCTAGACAAACAGGGGAAGTCTGATAGTGACAAGACAAATAATATTGTGGCAGAAATTGGGGCATTTCTGGCAAGAGAATCCCGTAGCTCATTTCTGGGACAAAGAGGCAAATCAGTTGATAAGAAGCCTGCTAGAAAGGAGGTACACACTGAAGATTTAAGCCTTCGAGCTGTTAAGAGATGCAAGTAAATCTACAACTGGATCCTCTAGTACCACGTCCAAAGGCTCAAGACGTATCATTCCTTCCAGGATAAAGTTAAAAAGCCCTATTCATTCCCCAAGGAAAAGACAAGGGTACTTTGAATGGGCAATTGAATACAACAAAATTGCACTACCGGTGCCCAAAAGACCTGAGCAAGCAGGAAAGAAGGATGATCCCCGATACTGTCTATACCATCAGATCTTGGGGCATCCTTTAGAAGACTGCTATGTTTTCAAAGACATCATGGAGTCTTTGATCATAAAGGGGGAATTGAAAATGGGCGAGTACAAGGTGGATCCGCCACGCCCACATGAAGCCCAAGCCCGACAGGAAGCTCGGCAAAAGGGTGTAAATGTAGTTTCTCTATATCAGCAGCTACCCCAAGAGATGCCAAAGGGTAGGTCTGAAAGGATGCAGACACCCAGGAATGAGGTAGAATGCAAAGAAGCCAAAAGAACAGACAAAGCTCTGCAAATATACACTTGCTATATGACCGTAGTGGATGGTCAACACGGGGATATGCCCCCTGAGCAAGATAAATTGCCAAGGCTCAATGAAGGGCCGAATCCTCCTGTCAGGAGGGAAGAAGCCAAGAGCAAAGCCCCAATAGTCTCAGTGGCCCAAGAAGAGGCTGCGGATATAATAGTAGCTGATGATATCAGCAATCTGCCACCTACCCCTCAGGGAGGAGCTCCAATTAAAGTGATATCTGATGGTCCCTAGCACTCATATATATGATCCTGCTGTGGTAGCATTGATACAAAGATACCAACACGAGATTGAAAGGTTGAAAAGACAAATTGAAGAAAGAGACGCCCAGACTCTTGCACCAAGAGAAGCAGGGGGCATAGTGGGGGCATCGCAAGTTGACATCAACTTGCCCCATACCCTATTACAACCAACAATGCCCCAGTCGGTATCAGGCCTTACTGGGGGCACCTCAAGCCCAACAGCTCTAGAGCAGCCCATAGCCTGCCAAATAGCACCTCAAGGGCCCGCCACCATGGCTCAAATACAGTCGGCTCCTCCTCATCCAGACATGGTCCGGACACCGATTATGAATAGACAAATGTTGAAACAGATCATAGAAACAAAGCTATCTGGAATGGACAAGTCTGATCAAGCCCTATTTGAGGTATACCAGGTACCATACCCTGTGTGCCATGTTGCAAAGAAATTACCTCCCGGTGTCAGCAAGCCACCCAAGTTTGAAAGTCAATGGGCAAGGATCACAAAAGAACATGTTGCACATTATGTCATTATGATGAGAGATTTGGCCACAGACGAGTCATATTCGCTCAAATTCTTCGGGTCTTCCCTAACGGACTGGCTTTTGAATGGTATTCAAATTTACCAGTCGGGTCCATTATAGACTGGCCAGATGCAAAGGAAGTCATAGAAGATTCTATTGCTGAAAGAGAAATCACACTGGTCGAGTTATATGCGACTAGGCAACAAGACAATGAGTCAGCTGTGGATTATGTCAAAAGGTGGAGAGATCTCAGCATGAGATGCAGACGACCATTACATCCAGAGGACGCTGTTCAAATCTGCAAGCAAAAACGGGGGCAGGCATGTCTAGAAAAGATGATCGGTATTGAGATCAAATCCTTCGACCGATTGAATAAAGTTGTAGCCGAGATTGAACAATTCCTTTCCAACTATATCCTCCTGCCTATACGTCAGTCAGGAAAAACAGATTGCTTGGGAAAAGGCTAGCACCTGCAGATGATCATATGTGAACCTCAAAGCTTTTCACAACAAAAGACTGAAGCTGGCTCGTCTTCTGCCAGGCCGATGAAGCGAAATAAAAGAGGTTCATTGCAAGAGAAGATGCAAAAACCACACTCTTTCCTAAAAGAAAAGGCACAGACTCTCTTCGAATGGGCTTGTCGACATAACAAAATCGTCCCACCCGAGCCTAAAAGGACAGAGGACATCAAGAAAAAAGACGATCCCCGGTTCTGCTTATATCATCAACTGCCGGGGCAGTTACATAGGACTGCTATGTCCTCAAAGATAAAATTGAAGCATTGATAAGAAAAGAAGAGCTACAAGTGAGCGAGTACAAAGTGGACCCGCCGCGCCCTCATGGGGCTCCAACGCAATAGAAAAAAAGTATACTGCAGCTTGCGCTGGCCAACATGGGGTGTAGATGCAAGCTAGAAAAAATATAAGCGATTCATGATGCTCGATGCACAGATGAAGCTCATGTCCCCCTGGGGAATCAAGATCTTCAGCCAACAAATAAATAAGAGCCAGCTCGTCAGATTGAGTGATTCTTGGGGCAGATGCAGATCAAATATGTAATGTCATTCATGTAAATACTCATTCAAAAAGAAAAAAATAAAAAAAGAATGATGACAAAAAAAGGAGCAAAAAGGAGAGAAGAAAGCAGCTTACTGAGGTAGTCACACCGACCACCCAGCATGAGGCCTGGTCATCGAGGCGGTCTCGATGGCTCTCTTAGGGCCACCTGAGGTATTATCGTCAACGACGAGCAGCAAAAAATAAATAGGCCAACCATACCATTAGTCGGACTATGGTTCTGAGACAAATAATACCTCAACAAAATTACATATTTTCTGCAGGGCGATGATATGAGCCGTATGATCATATCGCACCGGGCTTTCACCGCTTATGTCCATATTCATATATTGATTTTCTTACCGGATTTTGAGTGCATATTTTTTTCCGGATCCTTAATAAAGTTGACGAAGGATTTTCCTTATTCCGATGTCATCTGCATAAAAAAAAAACTGGCAAATTGTTAATCATATTTCAAAAGTCATATTTTCAAATCGGAAAGCTTGTCGCTCATGATTTCAAAAAATCATATTCAAAAATGTGGCGACTCGCCAATCATATTTTTCAAAAGTCATATTTTCAAATCGGCAAGCTGCCATTCATAACTTCAAAAGAACTCATATTTAAAAAGTGGCGTATCGCCAACCATATTTTCAAGAGTCATAGTTTAAATTGGCAAGTTGGCCATCATGATTTAAAAAGAACTCTATATATAAAAAGTGGCGTCTCGCCAACCATGTTTCAAGAGTCATATTAGAATTGGCAAACTTGCCATTCATAATTTCAAAAGAACTCATATTTTAAAATGGCGTATCGCCAACCATATTTTCAAGAGTCATATTTAAAATTGGCAAGCTTGTCATTCATGATTTCAAAAGAACTCATATTTAAAAAGTGGCGTCTCGCTAACCATGTTTTCAAGAGTCATATTTTAAAATTGGCAGCTTGTCATTCATGATTTCAAAAGAACTCATATGTTTAAAAGTGGCGTCTCGCCAACCATGTTTTCAAGAGTCATATTTTAAAATTGGCAAGCTTGTCATTCATGATTTCAAAAGAACTCATATTTATAAAAGTGGCGTCTCGCCAACCATGTTTTTAAGAGTCATATTTTTAAATTGGCAAGCTTGACATTCATGATTTCAAAAGAACTCATATTTATAAAAGTGGGGTCTCGCCAACCATGTTTTCAAGAGTCATATTTTAAATGGCAAGCTTGCCATTCATGATTTCAAAAGAACTCATATTTCAAGAGTGGCGATTCGCCAACCATGTTTTCAAAAGTCATATTTTAAAATTGGCAAGCTTGCCATTCATGATTTCAAAAGAACTCATATTTTAAAAGGGCGTCTCGCCAACCATCTTTTCAAAAGTCATATTTAAAAATTGGCAAGTTGCACTCATAATTTCAGAAGAACTCATATTTCAAAGTGGCATTTGCCAATCATATTTTCAAAAGGACATACTTCAAAATTGGCAATTTGTCAATCATATTTCAAAAGACATATTTCAAAACTGGCACTTTGCCAATCATGTTTCAAAAGATATATTTCAAAAGTGGCAATTTGCCAATCATGTTTCAAAAGTCATATTTCAAAAGTGACAATTTGCTAGTTAAATTACAAAATCGACGTTTTCGAAATAAAGATGCGTCAATCATATTTGAAAATTCATGTTTCAAAACTCAAAATCATGTTTTTCAAACGGGACCTTAGCGCCCACATGTTTAATAAAAAGATCGGACTTCACGTCATCACAATTTCAAAAGCGGGCTTCTTCGCCCTCATGTTTTCAAACTGGGACCTTAGCGCCCACATGTTTAATAAAAGATCGGGACTTCCACGCCCTCATGATTTCAAAATCAGGTCTCTGTGCCCAATGTTTCCAAAACTGACTAAAAAGACATTTAAAGCAAAAGAACTTTAAAATCAAATTAATCTCAAAGGAGCTGCAACTGCGGGATAAGTTCCGTAGTCCAGTCTCAGTTTGTGGAACATTACCCATATCTGGGGTCTTCGGGGATTCAAAATCAAATTAATCTCAAAGGAGCTGCAACTGCGGGATAAGTTCTGTAGTCCATTCTCAGTTTGTGGAACATTTTCCACATATGGGGTCTCCAAGGATTCAAAATTAAATTAATATCAAAGGAGCAGCAACTATGGGATAAGTGTCGTAGTCCATCCTCAATTTGTGGAACATTTTACATCTGGGGTCTCTAGGGATAAAAGATAAATTGATTTCAAAGGAGCAGCAACTGCGAGACAAATATCGCAGGTCCATTCTCAGTTGTGAAATATTTTCTCACATCTGGGGTCTCAAAGATATAAATCAAAATTGACCTCCTATAATAGACACTGCGGGACAAGTACCGTAATCCAGCATCCTTTTGGAATGTTACCATATTTGAGATCTCTAAAAGACATACATTAAAAAAAGGACAAAAAAAGAGACAAAATAAATAGAAATAATAAAATGATCAATGGAAAAATGAAATGAATAAAAGAGAGGATGGAATGAAATTCGTTCAAAAAAAGAGACAAAAGAAAATAGAAAAAAAAGAAGAAAATAAAAGAAAAAATAAAAAAAAATAGAAGAAAGAAAAAAGGAAAAAAAAATAAGAAAAAAAGAGAAAATAATCATGAAAATGAACATAACAAAAGAAATGCACAAAAAAATATAGAACATTTGATTAAGAAGTCGGGCTCCCATACTCGAACTCTTAATCAATCTACCAGGAGCTGCAACTGCGGGATAAGTACCGTAGTCAGCCTCAGATCGTGAAATGTCGCCACATCTGGGGTCTCCAAAGATAGAAAAGAAAAAAATTTAATCTTCAAGGATCTGCAACTACGGGATAAATACTGTAGTCCAGCCTCAGATCGTGAAATGTCACGCGTCTGAGGTCTCGAGGATATAAGATCCATCTTCAAGGAGCTGCAACTACGGATAAATACCGTAGTCCAGCCTCAGTTCGTGGGATTAGTTCCGCGTCTGAGGTCTCCGAGGATATAAGAATCCATCTCAAAGGAGCAAATATAAGGAATAAGTGTTGTAGTCCATTCTCAGTTTGTGGAATATCTTCCACATCTGGGGTCTCCAGGGATACAAGACAAAATCCCTCTCAAAGGAGCAGCAACTACGGAATAAGTGTCGTAGTCCATTCTCAGTTTGTGGAATATCTCCTACATCTGGGGTCTCCAGGATATAAGACAAACCATTCTCGAGGAGCTACAACTACAAGATAAGCATTGTAGTTCGATCTCAGCCCGTGGGACAATTGCCACGTGAAATCTCCGAGGATTTAAGAGTTAAAATTGGGTGCCAGGTTGATGTTTA
The DNA here is from genome assembly GCA_014218235.1 of Colocasia esculenta. Classification (NCBI taxonomy): domain Eukaryota; kingdom Viridiplantae; phylum Streptophyta; class Magnoliopsida; order Alismatales; family Araceae; genus Colocasia; species Colocasia esculenta. The sequence continues at coordinate 3,978,071 of CM024757.1, forward strand.
TATAACCAGATCATTTTGCAGGAACCGTATATTATCTCATCCTTTTTGCGGCGGTCCGGGGGATTTAACATTGAGCTTTGACATCCACGCCCAAGATCCCCCAAATCAATATGTGGAGCCACCTTCACAATGGTCGATGGTTCGAGATGGGCGTCATTATGTTTCAACGTCAGGAGGAGGACCAACAATGGAGCTAAATTCGACATTGCCTCGACGACATACACCCTCCAGTCTTTCATGTTCAAGAACTCTGAGGGTACACTATTGAAGTATGCTCGCGGTGCATATCCTGGTGACATTTCTGTATAAAAAAATGAGACGATAAAAAAAATGATGAGCAAAAATGGTTAAAAATATAGATTTACGTCGGACCTACTCTGGTTTCACTGTCGAGTAGGGGTAAAAAGGACAAGAAAAACCCGGTCACGATGAAAACCCGAAAGGGCGTCGTGGGCAAAATGGGAACCCTGCTACGTGAAAACCCGAAAGGGCGCGTAGGTAAAAGCAAGAAGGGGCTGACTCCGGTGAAAACCCGAAAGGGGTGCTTGGGTCAGTAATGTGGTAAAAAAAAATGAAAATGATGAAGTCAAAACATCAAAATAGCAAGAAGGGGAGTTACATCCCCGCTCTTTCAAGAAATCCCTTTTGCTATACATTCTCTGAATCCAGCTATGCACTCTGTGGTCAAAAGAAAGAACCTCACAACTTAGACAAGCTATCTCTTGCCATCTATGCCTCACGCTTATATTTACTTGCTCTCGCCAAGTAGGACCCTAGGTTTAGATAACCTCTGCCTTTTCAAAATTCCAAATAAAGTCCAGCCTTGACTTCTTACCTTGGCTGACCAGTAGATGTTACCTTTAGAACCATTGTTGAAGTTAGTACATAGGTTTTCCAGGTCACCATTTTGCAATCAACCCAAATAACCTCACACCATCTACTAACATCATGGTATGATTGGTGGTCGATCATTTCACTCATGAATCTCTCTCATAATATAAATATGTATAAAAAAAAACAAAAAAGAGGCTTAAAATAGAGGTGCCTCGCTGGACTTGTCTAGGTTTCCCCTGGACAAGGGTAAAAAGAGCTAGAGACACGGGTCATGGTGAAAACCCGAAAGGGCGCTATGGGCAAAATTGGGTAACCCGCTACGTGAAAACCCGAAAGGGCGCGTAGGCAAAAGCAAGAGGGGTCGGATGGGTGAAAACCCGAAAGGGCGCTCAATTAGATATGTGAAAATAAAAAAAAATTGATCAAAGACACATGCCAGAGACAAGCAGACTTCAAGTCTCTAGAAAGGAAGTCCTGATAGAAGTGGTATTTGACAATCAAAGCTCATCTTCATGTCAGTGTCAGCCGAGGCTCATTTTCATGTCGGTGCTAGCCGAGGCTCCTCTTCATATGCATGCCAGCCAAAGCTCATCTTCGCGCTAGTCGAGATCTGTCTTCATTCAATAGATTTCTATCTCATATGGGACAAAGTGAAAACTTCGCTATATACGAAGTGGATTCTAACAAAATTTCAAGTCTTTGGAGGGAAATTCTGATAGAGTTGGTCGACAACCAACGAAGCATATGTCAACAGATGATGCGTCTTAATAGTTTTCAAGTTATGGGTGGAGGATGCTAAAGAAATTTTGTCGATATCCAGACACAACAAAAGCCAAAAGAGGAAGACAGAGCACATTAATCTAGCTATGAGCAAGGCGACATTGATGAGGACTACAAGATCTCCAAAGCGGCCAGTCTGGTTTATCACAGTCGGTGACAACGACGGAAGCGGACTACTTCCTCCTACAAAGACCTCAACGCTACTGCATGCTCAGATTGTTGCGCATCAAGGGACAGTCAGTAAGAAGGTTTGGAAGAAAGGAAGCAACAAGGCCACTCAATAAGTCTATCAGAAGCCACCAGATCATATAGTAAGCCAACATGCCCCATTGGCTCATACATTAGACCGACACAATCCAATTGACACAATGGTTGGCCGACCCATGAAGGCCACAGGTCCTAAGCAAGCTGTCAATTCAATGGGTCTTCAATACCCCATTGGGTTTGTTCATCAACTCGCGAGCCCCTGCTGACTCGCGTGGGAGACGCCGAATTGTGGCCACCACTCTGAGCCCGCCGACTCGGGGAGCTTCATACTGGTTCGTCAACTGCGCCAAATCGTGGCTACCATGTTGAGCTCCACCGACTCGTGAGAGCCATGTGCCGATTCTTGGGAGCCTCCCGCTAAATCGCGGCCATCACCTCAAGCCTATCAACTTGTGGTACCCTCTGCCGATTCTCCAACCATGTTGAATCACCCAGTGCTGTTGGTTCATGATGCCAGCAAATTAAGAGGCTATCGATTCATCAAATATAAAAGTCTATGAAGCGCATGGCCAACCTGCATTATCAAGATGTTGATGTAAGATGTCATCACTCTAGCGGACTCAAGTGATCACTAACACCAAGACATCAAGAGATCATTAGTACGACAACAAGTCAAAGACTGTATGTGTGATGAAACAGTCAAAGTCAAAGTACACCGCGGATGTCGCTTCGCGTTCCTCTCGCACCATCCACGGGTGGGGGGCATTTGTGGGCACCCCAAAAATTTCAAGGTCTCCCCATAGTTGGCCAACCCCTAAAAAAATACCCTTCAAAACAAAGAAAACCCCACTCAAATAACCCACCTAAAGGGCCCAAAAACCCACTACCCAAAGGCCCAAAACACCCATTCAAGGGGGTGCGCCTAAGCAAATGCACCACCCCCAAAAAGGTGTCCCAAAAATGGAAAAAAGGAGATTCCTGCGGCAGAAGGGGTAGAGCCTTTTTTGGGTTTTCTTTCTAGAAGCTATGGCAAGAGAAGAGAGGGGGCTTAGAGGCCAAGCAAGGACTTCTCCAAGGCTTGCAGCTGCTTCAGCTTTCCTGCTCCCTGGAGGCCTCTGTTGCAGCAGAAAAAAAGAAGAGTTGAAGAGAAAGAAGAGAAGAAGAGGGGTGAGCAAGAGAGGAAGGCAAGAGAAGGGGGGCTGTGTTTCTTGGTTCTTGGAGCTCTCCCGTGGAGCTTTGCCAATAGAGAAAGCAAGAAGAAAAGAAGAAGAAAGCAAGGGAAAAAGAGAAGAAAAAAGGCAAGAAAGAAAGAGAGAAAGAGAGAAGAGAGAGAGAGAGCATCCCCCCATTCTTTGTCTTGTTTGTCAAGAGTGGGAGAGTAAGAGAGGGAGGAGGGTTGAGGTGACGATGTGATCCCTTTCTCTCCCTTTCTTTGTTTTCTTTTCTTTTGTTTGTTGTACTATTTTCTCTTCCTTTACAAGAGAATGTCCCATCTTTTGTCCTTCTCATGATGCAAGTGTCCTTCTCTTTGCATAATGCATGCCTTACTTCTTTCATGTGTGAGGTTTCAATTTTTTTTTATTTGGATGAGATGGAAAGGTCACGGGATGGGGGAGAAGCACTCATTGTATAGTGGGCTTTCTCTCATCCAATGGGACCATGCATGAGACCCCCATTAAATTTCATACTCAACAAATGAGGCTTGGAAGAGATGGAGCTTCTCTTCCCCATGGTTTTAGCATTCCCCCATGATTAGAATCCATTAGACTTTGCATAGATCTTGGAGGTGTGTTTTACACTATTTTTAATCCCTTTTAATATGTGTTTTGCATGGTTCAAACCCCTCTTTTAAGAGTATTTTGTGTTTGGGCATGCCCCCCTTGCTAGCAAGGGTTGAACAATCAATGTTCATGCCCCCATGCTTAGCATTTAATGCCAAAAAGCCCATTAGACCGCTGTTTGGCCCATCCAAGAGATGTTTCTCACTGTTTGGCTTGTAATTGGTGCTTTACCACTGTTTAAACAGTCCTTTCAAGAGTTTTTTGGGTTCGGGGCATGTCCCTTTGCTAGCCAAGGGGTTGAACAATCAATGTTCATGCCCCCATGCTTAGTATCCCATGCCAAAAGCTCATTAGGTCCATTTCTAGCCCAAAAACGCCACACCCCCATGGGTAAGACCAGCTTGAACAGTGCTGGTTCACTGCCCACAGGGAGGAGGCCATGTGCTGCCGATTCGGACGATCTGGGTGCAGTCTGTCGATTCGGCAAGCCTAGAGAGGTCTGCCGAATCGACAGACAGTGACCTGCCCTTGGCGAATCACATAAGCTAAGTTATGCTCCATGTGATTTTCAATCAAGGAAAGAGACAATAGATTGATAAAAGACCCATCTAAACCCCAGGTAGACAACATAATGTCTATACTCGGATATATGGGTTTACAATCATCCATTGCCGCTTGGATTATGTGGTCATGACTTCATCCGGTCCCCTTGAAGGCTGCCCTGGGGATTGACGTCGTGTGCCATTGGGGTTATGCCGTCTTTCGACGTACACCCTACCTTGTGGTGCCATCTCCATTATGGTGGATGCGTACGGGCACTCCCCTGTCAACCATGATAAGGGGAGATGCTGCCAATTTTTTCTGTGCGCTTCGAATCGGCAAGAGACTTAAAAGAAATCCCGAGGTTTAATGGTTTCAATGGTATTTCAACATGCTGCCGATTCTGTCCCGGGACACCGATTCGGTTACATCCTGCCGATCGGTCCCATCCTGCCGATTCGGTTACCCTGCCGATTCGGTCCTGGTTGCCAACTCACCCAGGCTGTCGATTCGGCCATGTTCTACCAATTCGCTATATGTATTGCGTTTGCATGTCTTGTCGGATCGAATATAGACTGTACATACCCTGCCGAATGGGTCTGCCTCTGAATCGAATGTGTCATGCCGAATCAAAAGTGCCTGCGATGCGATTGGCCATCCATGACCAAGCAGCGCCGAATCGCCAACAGAACCCACACTTGCATGTTTCAAATAAAACAAAAGAACAAATTGAACCTTTTCATGATAAAAGCAACAAGCAAACAAATAGATCTCTCATGTTTACATGTTTCAAATAGAACAAAAAGAACAAATTAAAACCATTTCATGATAAAGCAACAAGTGAACAAAAGATCATCTCATGCTTGCATTTTCAAATAGAACAAAAGTGTAGATTGAAACCCTTTCGTGATAAAAGAAGCAAATGAATAAATAGGCGAAAAGATCCAACCACTAATAAGTAAAAGATCTCACCAAGTTGAATAGACATCATGTTTTTTATCATTTCAGCCTAAATTTAAGTTGCGTCTCGCACTTTCATCGGATGTCTCCACTTTAGGCCACAAAACCTTCTATATGGCGATTAATCAAGGAGTTTTCCCTCCAGAGGGATGTAATTACGTCGTGCGCTTAGGCAACAGCAGGATTTGGTCCAGCACCCGACACTCACTTTCGTTTGACTATGTCAAACGGTGCGTTACAATAGACCTAAACCCTTCGACTCTCGGAGGCAGACCATTCGTGTCACCCGGTGACTGGCCAGCCCGCGCTCTGTCATGGTAGGGTCATCTCTCTCCCACCATTGCTGATGTAGCATCTGATCAGATTTGAATTTACAATGAGCAACTATGAGAACATGAGAAATATGATAAAAAAAACTTTTAAAAGAAAAGATATTTAAAATTTCATTTCCATACTAATTTACATGTAATTTTTAAGATATATAAATCTAAAATTTTTTAATCAAATGAGGTAAGAACAATACGTGTACGTAGAAAGAAAGTCGGGACTGTTAGATTCTAATCACAAGATCTACGAAGATTAACTTTTGAATCCACAAGTAACACACGGGGTACTGGGAGTTTTTCGTTTTAAAAAAAATACAAATGAGAGAGGAAAACGCGTACTCCCGATAATATTAATGTGAATAAAAGGTAAAACAAATTACATATATCAATGAACACAGGAGTACTTGAGGAAGACGGTAGCGATCTGAAAATAACTTGTCTGCTCCAAGTGCCCCAATCGAAGCCCTACACAGCGTCTGCAACTTTGAAAGGTAAGTAATTATTAGATTGTCTTAATTAGCTGATCGGCGGAGAATTGTAAAAGCAAGTTGAGTGATCGAGATAAGAAAGCTGATAACCGCGGCGATTACGGAAATCGGAGCCCATGGACTGCGGAAGGATGCGCTCACCACCTTCGCTCGCCACTATGGTGCGGACGTCAAAAGAGTTGTTCACGTCTTTGAGGAGCGGAAGAGTTAATATGGTCTTTCTTATAGGTGAGAAGCGTGCCTTTCAATAACGA
>CM024757.1:3984340-4099558 GCA_014218235.1 Colocasia esculenta
CAAGACTCATCTGGACAACGTTGGACACAAGATACAAAGTTCTATGACATCTCTTTGGCATGTACACCAGGATAAAAGACTGACGATCAGAAGCTTCCTCAGTAACCAGTCTAACGTACACAAGGATAAGAGACAACGGGCACTTCAACGTTCGAATTTGAATCAGCAGCTTAATAGAAGACTCAACAAGACGAAAGAAAACAACATAGATAGAGCAACATCGCTTGATTTTAGAAGAAGAAAGAAATCCATCTCTCTCAATCTTTAGAACTTTGAAGAAGAGCGAAGCCTCCACTCCAAACCTGGTTCTAAGCTCTTAGCTCTCTGTGCTCAAAAGGAATCCTCAAATTGTAAGAGCCTGTGCGGTCCTTGGAGAGAAAAACCTTGTTAAATCTCTTTCTCTCTCTCAGGGTCTAGGAGCTTCAGGTTGTAGCTGTCAAGCTAGAATCTGAAGCCTGTTTTCACAACCTTTTTCTGATTAGTGTGTGTCCCTTCTGGACGAGGAAGACCTGGTGGTATCCAGGGTGGTTGTTGTTCCTTCTGGACGAAGGAAGACCTGGTGGTATCCAGGTGGTTGTTGTCCCTTCAGGTTGAAGGAAGACCAGTTGAGGCTGGGTGTAAGGATCCTTAAGGGGGATTGTACCCTTGGTAGTAAAATCCTGAGGTATTGCTCAGGGACTGGACGTAGGTCTCCTGTGGAGAGGAGTTCCGAACCAGGATAAAAATCCTGTGTCTTGTGGTTGTGTTTTGGTGTGATTGTTGTCTTGTTTGCTCTAACTCTAACCTTGTTATTAAGTTGTGTCAATCTTTTCAGTAACGTTTTAATCAAACATCGAAGTTTTAATAACCCATTCACCCCCCCCCCTCTGGGCTAGCTAGCTGGGCAACATATATGCTAGACGCTTGCGAGACACGGGGGTAGGGAGGCAGGATGCAGGAGAAGGCTTTTATAAATAGTAAGCCTAAGATTAGAAACATGCCAAGTCCTGGGTATGGCTTCGCCACTAGGGGCAGTAAGCTTATACGAGCCTTTTCCAAGACATGGGTGACCTGATAAGGTCCTTCCATCTGATGGCAAGCTTGCCTACTGCTCTTCGGGGGTCCCGAAGCTGAACAGCGGCGCAGAACCAAATCTCCCACATTGAACCGCCTTTCCTGAACTCGCGCATTATAATATGTGCGAGTCGCTGCTGATAGGAAACGAGGCGAATGCTGGCGTCGTTCCGTCGTTCGCCCAGCATGTCCAAGTTTTCCCGAAGAGCGCGGTTATTGGCGGCTTCGTCGAAGTGGGTAGTTCGGATAGTTGGAAGGGCTACTTCCAAAGGTACAACTGCTTCGAGCCGTAGGCCAGGTGGAAAGGTGTTCCCCTGTAGCTACCCGAGCAGTTGTTCGGTGACACCAAAGGACGTTTGGGAGCTCATCGATCCATGATCCTCCTGCAGCCTCCACTCTGGTTCGGATCCCGTGCAGCAGTGTTCGGTTGGCGTTTTCACCAGACCGTTAGCTTGGGGATGAGCGACGGAGGTAAAGTGGTTGTAGACTCCGAGCTCGGCGCACTTCTGCTTGAAGAAGGTGCTGTCGAACTGTTTCCCGTTGTCAGACGTAATCACCCTTGGGACGCCAAACCTGCAGAGAAGGTTCTTCCATACGAACTTCCATGCGGCTTGTTCGGTGATTGTGGTAACGGGTTCGGCCTCGATCCACTTGGTGAAGTAATCGATGGCTACGAACAGAAATTTTTTCCGACCTTGGGCCTCCGGAAAGGGCCCAAAATATCAATGCCCCCTCTAGCGAAAGGGCGCGGCTCGAACAGACTGTGGATGTGTTCGGCGGCCGGTTGTTTGATGAGTACTCCGAACTTCTGGCATTCTGGGCATTTCCTGACGAAGGTCATGCAATCCTTCTGAAGAGAAGGCCACCAGAACCCTGCTCGGATGAGGCTGCGCGCTAGCGTTCTGCCCCCCAGATGGCTTCCGCACAGCCCCTCGTGAACTTCTTCTGTGCCCGCAAGGGCCTCCTCAGGGTTGAGGCAACGCAGAAGAGGTCTTGCAAGGGCCGGCGGTACAGCTTGCCTTCTACGAGAGTGAAATGCTGCGAGCGCATCCTAACTTTCCGAGCTTCATCCTGTTCGGGCGGAAGGAAGTCACCTCGGAGGAGGTACGCCATGAGGGGGTCCACCCAACTTGGGTTGGTGGACCCGTTCCTATGGCGGCTACATCGATCTCCGTGATCGGCAAGGCGAGCTCTTCAACGAACACAGAGCGAGAAGGGGTGATGTCACCTGAAGATGCCAATTTGGCCAGTGCATCAGCTCGCGCGTTCTGCTCCCGCGGAACATGTATAACCTCGAAGTATACGAGGTCCTCTGTCTGGCTCTTGACCTGTTGGAGATATTGAGCCATGCGGGGTTCCCTTGCTCCGAACTGTCCGCTCACCTGGCTGGCAACCAACTGGGAGTCACTAAAGACTCTAAGACGAACGGCCCCAAGGTGCCTAGCCATGGGAATACCGGACAGTAAGGCTTCGTATTCGGCGACGTTGTTGGAGGCTGGAAAGCGGAAACGGAGGGCGTATTGGAACTCTAACCCCTCCGGGGAGGTGAGGACCAAACCCGCCCCGCTTCCGGTGACACAAGAGGATCCATCAACATAAAGCTCCCATGGGGGCTCGTCTGCCAACGGCGAATCCTGCTCGGCTGGAGGGTACATTCCGCCACGAAGTCCGCCAACGCCTGCGCTTTGATCGCCGTCCTCGGTCGGAACTGATGTCGAACTCGCCCAGCTCTATTGCCCACTTCACCAACCTACCGGAAGCCTCCAGCCGCTGAAGGATGGACTTCAGCGGTTGATCGGTTAGCACTGTAACAGAATGGGCCTGAAAATAAGGTCTGAGCTTCCGAGCAGCTGTGACAAGAGCAAGGCGAGTTTTTCCGCCCTGGGGTACCTCCTTTCAGCTTCTTGGAGGACCCTGCTGATGTAGTATACGGGATGTTGCGCCGCTCCTACTTCTCTGATCAAGACCGCACTGATAGAGTGTTCGGTGACCGAAAGGTACGAACAGAGGTTCTCCGAGCACAGGCTTTGAGAGAACGGGAGGGGCTGCCAAATATGCCTTCAACTCGGTGAAGGCGGCTTCGCATTCGTTAGTCCACTGTACTTGCCCCCCTTGCTTCGAGGAGCTTTTAGGGCCTCGGAGCAACTTAAAGAAGTTAAAACTTCTTTCTCTGCTGCTCGGGACATAAACCGTTCAGCGCCGCCAGATGCCCTGTCAGGCGTTGGACGTCGCGCACTGTCTTCGGACTGCTCATCTCAAGCACTGCTTGGATTTTTTCTGGGTTCGCCTCTATTCCCCTGTTTGATACGAGGAACCCGAGGAACTTATCCGACCGAACACCAAACGCGCACTTGGCTGGATTGAGCTTCATATTATACCTTCGCAGAGTTGCGAAAGTTTCCTGGAGGTCGGAAATGTGATCGGTACTCGGAAGAGTCTTGACCAACATATCGTCGACGTAAACCTCCATGTTGCGCCCTATTTGCTGCTCGAACATCTTGTTGACCAATCGCTGGTAAGTCGCGCCCGCATTCTTCAGACCAAAAGGCATCCTGGTAAAACATATAAGCCTAGGTCCGTGACGAACGTCGTGGCGTCTTGGTCCGGGGGGTGCATGCTGATCTGGTGATAACCAGAGTAGGCATCCAAGAAGCTAAGAAGCTCGTGACCAGAAGTTGCATCCACCAACTGATCAATGCGCGGCAGGGGGAAATTATCCTTGGGCGTTGCCTTATTGAGGTCTTTGTAATCCACGCACACGCGCCATTTGCCATTGGCCTTGCCACGACGAGGACCACGTTGGAGATCCATCTTGGATATTGGCTTCTCGGAGAGCCCAACAGTTCGGCTTTTGACCACGTGATCTGAATCACGGTCTGCCGTTCTCGATTCACAGGTCGCCTCCTTTGCTGAACTGGTGGGATTCGGGGATCCAACCGGAGGCGATGCACCATGACCTCTGGGGGATGCCTGGAAGCTCGTCATCAGACCAGGCGAACACGTCCAAATTGGCCAGCAGGAAGGCGGTGTAACGCTGCTGCTCGCCTCTGTCAACAAGGCGCCAATGTATAAGACGTGTTCGGGGTCGTCGTCCACTTGAATAGGGATTAAGTCTTCGGCAGGCGTCCCTCGGCTGGTTGAAGGCTGATCGGAAGTCGGGGGAGCCAGCTCAGCGAGTGGCTGCTTGTCTCTCAAGGAGGACATAGCAGCGGCGGGACTCGCACTGACATCCGAGCACTTCGCCCATCCGCTCGGAGTAGGGAACTTCATCTTCTGATGGAGCGACGAAGGTACTGCTTTAATGCGTCCGATCAGACCTCTGCCTAGGATAGCATTGTATCCAGGCATGTTGTTGACGACCAGGAAGTCAACAACCTTGGTCACAGCCCTTGGAGCCGTTCCCAAGGTGATCGGAAGGCGAACCCTTCCCATGGGCTGACCGAAACTCCCGAAAAGCCGAAGAGTGGCGAATTTACAGGGTGAGCCGATCGGTTCGCAGACCCATGAGGACGAAACAGTCATAAGCCAAGACATGGGGGCGCTTCCATTATCTACCAGAATTCGGCGCACGCTACAGTGGTTGATGGTGGCCGAAACGACCAGCGCATCAGTGTGTGGGGTCGTAACCCCTACAAGATCTTCATCTGAGAGGGTTATAGCCTCCTCGGGCTGTGCGCGTGCAGGACTGGCAGGATATGGAGCCGACCGAACAGCCGCAGGCTTGTCTACGACATGCACTCGCCTTGCGTAATCGCGTCAGCTTCGAGTGCTTTCTCCGCCCGCGCCGAAACCTCCCGCGATCACGTTGATCTCTTGCCCATTGGGCTCGTTGTTGATCGGCTGCTCGGGAGTGCGGTCTCGGCGTCGGGGGCGCTCTTCGTTCCGGCGCACGAACCGCCCAAGGTAGCCGCGCTTGATAAGGTCTTCGATTTCGTCCTTAAGTTGGCGGCACTCGGAGGTGTCGTGGCCGTGGTCGCGATGGAAGCGACAGTACTTATTTTGATCGCGCTTCCGGGGGTCGGAGCGCATTCTTTGGGGCCACCGAACAAAAGCTTCGTTCCTGATCTCTGCCAGGATTTGTTCGGGAGCCACCGTGAGGGGGGTGTAGTTGGTGAAGGGCGCGGACGGCGCGGAGAATCGCCATTGCGCCGTCCTTTCTTCCGATCTCGGTCGGAGCCGTTGTCGGAAGGCCGCTTCTTGTCCGACTGCTCCCCCTGCTCGGCCCTACTCGCCACCAGGCTCTCCTCGCAAGCCGCGTGGCGCTGTGCGATGGAGAGTAGTTCGGCGAGGGTGGCGGGCTGCTGGACGCCGAGAGTCCTCTGCAAAAAACCGTCGCGAGTGCCCTGGATAAGAGCACTGGTGGCCAGAGGAACGTCTAGGCGCGAGATGCGAAGCGCCTCTGTTCGGAACCTCTTGACGAAGTCCAGAGTGCTTCGCCTTTCTTCTGGCGCACGGCCAGAAGAGAAGCGCCGTTCGCGGCTGCGACCTCCCGCCAAGAAAGTTGTCCCTGAAGGACTTCTTTAGTTGACGGAAGGAAATGATGGAGCCCGCGGGGAGGGTTTCAAACCAAGCCCTGGCGGTCTCCTTGAGCGTTGCAGGGAAAGCCCTGCACTTGGCCGCGTCCGATGCTCCGTGGAACACCATGTGTGACTCGAAGCCATGGATGTGGTCGGCCGGGTCGGTTGTGCCGTCGTAAGGAGCGATGGTGGGCAGAGGGAGCTTGGAGGAGACCTGGGCCTCCAGGATCTCCCTGCTGAAAGAGAGCGGAAGTCCAAGTCGTCCTCCGCTGGAGCCTTGCCCTCCGCTCGCTGAACCATCGCATCCATGCGGCGTTCGAGGTCGACCACACGCCTCAGGCGCCTGGCGAGCTCCTGCTCGGAGTTGGCGGGGCCCCCTCGTCCGGAGGCGTGGGAGTTGCCTCCCACAACCGATCGTGGCGGACGGGGGGAGATGATAGAGCGTCGGGGGGAACGCCCGCGGCGCTCTGGTGCCCGCTCCTCCGATGGGGCCCGGGGGGACCGGCGCGGAGAGTCCGCGCTGCTCCTGCGGCGCCAGGGGGCGCGGGAGCGTCGATGTGACGATTCCGCCTGCCGCTCACAGGGCAGGAAACCGCCGGGGCTGCTGCCCCCGCCAACTGGGCCTGCAAGGCGAGGCAGACGCCCGTCAACTACTGCATTTGTCCCCGAAGCTCCGCTACTTCGAGGGCAGTTGCAGGTGCGGCGGTTGTTGGTGCCGGGGCGTCGTGGTTCGCGCCGGCAGTGACGACGGCGACGTCACCAGGGGGGGATCGGCGACGGAAATCCCCTCGCGACTGGCGAGACCTCGTCGCCCTACTTCCTATGTTCTGGTATGAAGATCGTCCTCGAGCCATGGCAACGTCGTTCCCACAGACGGCGCCAAATGTGGGGTTATGATCCTGTTTGGGCCTGAGCCAAACGGGCCTCCACTAGAATGAGAGAGGGAAGACGATCGCTGGTGTGGACGAAGGCCTGCAAAACCAGAGAAGGATCAGGAGGCCCGGTGAAGACCGGGGAACCCTCCGATGCCTAAGTTAGTCAGGAGCTTGAGAGGCAGGGGGTTTCGGAATGTGAAGGAGTGTTCGCATGAGAGGGAACGTACCGTTGCATGGTACTGTACCTGTACTCTTATAGGCGTTAGTGTCGAGGCCAACGTGCGTAACGTCAGGCAGATCGTGCCTGAGAAGGCGCCTGGACGCACGCGCATAAGCGGAGGAGGAGTTAAGACTCTGGCGCCCGTTAAGTTGCCAGGCAGCCCACGCCCCTTGATGGTGGAGATCGTGGCCTGGAGCGGTTACACCCGTGCCACGAGCGAGAGAGTTGGTTTGGAAGCCTTCAGAGATACTTTCCGAGCAGGTGACCCACATGTGGGACACAACGTGCTGTTCGGCGACATCTGGAGCCGTTCCGCGCAGTAGGGCTGAGGTCTTGTGCTCGGAAGTCGCCCGCCGACGAGCTCGGCTACGCTTCGCCCGGGGTAACTGGCGCGGGTGTCTTCTCTCTTCCGATCCGTACTAAGGGCAGGGGATCGTACGAGGAGGCTGCATCCGAAGGGGAAGGCGTTGATGGGCCCTGGCATGATGGGCCTAGGTGGCAGAAAACAGCCACCACAACCGTGATTTGAAATGAAGTTGGATATGAATTACACAATAAAAAATTATATAAATAGAGATCAGTTTTGAGACCGATATTTTAATCGCAAGTCAATCTCGAAATAAAGAACGAATTGTCATTGAATATCTTCAATCATTAAAAAAGTATGTTAAGATCGAAATAGTTTCAGTGATAATACACGTCAACTTTATTACAAAATGTATTTAATTTGTAATAAATATTTCTCAATAAATATAGTGGATAGAGGACAAAGCTACTCTTAATGGCTTGGGGAGTTCACAAATCTGACACAAGGTTATGATTCTTGTAAGAAATTAAGTAAGGGATAATGGAAGATTTGTAGCCTTGTCTTATAGTACCAATTGGATCTTTGAGATTGTGGAATAGAAGGTCCTGCATCCTTTGTTATGATCAGCCTTCGAAAAGGACAACTTTTCCAATTATTTCTTGGTCCATACGGCCCAGAGAGGGACAATCTCTATGGGCCGCATGGACCCAGTTTCTAGACAATGGTTCATGGCCCGGGTTGGCTAATGACTTGTCATATTGAATTTAGAGTCACCCAAAGAAGTCTCACCTTTGATATTTCTGTTCATTTTTATATGTATATATATAATATTGAAAAAGCATTCACTTCAAGGCACATATCCAATATGGTTCTATCATATATACAATAGTTTGAAAAATAATAAAAATAAAAAAAGATCATGTATCATTATTAGTTAACATGTCACTTTCGTTACTTTTGACTTATGAAGAAAAAAAGATATGACCAAAAGTACATGAATAAAAAATAAGACATTTTTTATACATACCCTTGTCAAAAACATTGTTAGGTCATAATTTGTTTTATTATTGCATTATGCCAAAAACGTTTTCAGACGATTTTTTTTCACTAAAATTTTTGCCATCACTTACTGATTATTTCACTACCTGTTAAATATTATTTGGACACTTTTACGCATGAAATGTTAAATAGATGATTTTATTATGACAAAAGGATTTTATTGTCTTTTCTAATGGGTAAGGATTTCTATTGATGATTTCTAACGATTGTATCACGACAGTTGATGGCAATTTTTTTGGTATAAAAAATTTGGTCTACCAGAGTTTTTACTGTAAATATAAAAATAAAACAAATTTTGAGCCAATTATACTTTTAACAAGGGTATATATGTCCCTTTAAGCATAAGTAAAACTCAACCTAGCTACCTAAATCCTAAACTTTAAACTCAACCTAAAGATCCATGCCCTAGTTATAATCATCATTATTCAATCAACTTTTCGCTGGCCCTTTCCTGTCCTCCAATTATATTATTAGAAATATTTACTATCTATAGATGCATCATATAGTCATTTAAAAGAAAAGTTTGGTGATGAACACAAAGCAACGACCCTTGACCTCCTTTTAAGATAGAATAATAACAATGTGGAGGCAAACTATTCTTGTGGTAGTGCCAACTGAGAACTCCCAATCCCACTTCATCTCACCCACCAATATTATGCATGGGGAAGAACATTAAAAAACGAAAAGAAAAGGAAATAAAAAATAAAAAATGTTCCGCATGGTTCTGATGCTAGGTACAGGATGGAACCAGCTAATCAGCAAATACGTACGAATTTTTTCTTTCAATATAGTCTAGAACTTATAATCTACTTTAATTATGCGCTGATGCTGTTTGAACCAATCATCAAGGTGGTACTAAGAGACTTCCAAGGACACATGGAATCCACTATTCTTAAGAATCGTAGCTTAATTAGTTTTCTCCAAAAGTAGAAGTACTACTTTGATCAATCAAGATAGGTCATTCTTTTTCACCATTCCATATATATATATATAATCCCACGAAGCAGCTGGATGACTAGAATTGAGAGTGTTTCTGACCAAAAAAGAAAAGATCAGATTGATAGAAAATAAAGAAAAGATGTATATGACGGAGGATTTCATGTTCAAAGAATCGGATTCAAATCTATTACACACGCTGATCACGGTATTCTTTTCTTCTCAAAATTATCAAATCCGAGTACTGAATTGAGTCGAACTCTTGTGCATTTTCAAAGATTGGACGTATATAGGTCGAATTATCTATCCAAACCAAACCCTAAAAACCACTATGCTTATTATATATGCTTGAATTTACCATTATCGCGTGCCCATTAACTAATTCACCTCTTTCTTGAGTTGTTATAATTTTGCACGAACAAATTCTATTGACACATGATCACTGTATATCTATATATATATAGAGAGAGAAAATTATTATGGTGCGACAAGGTCTTTTGATACAACTCTACTGTAGTATAGTGCAGATCGTTAGATTTCAATCCGATGGTAGAATATTACAGTACATCCGTGTTCGTGTTCGGACGCTCGAATATTCAAAATACTCATGTTCAGCGTTCGATATATTCGGTGCTCGTTACTGTTCGGTGAGTATAGACAAATCGTTACATTAAAATTCAACGATCAACAATGATAATACGGCGTGGCCATACCCAAAAGTATATATATATATATACTAGTTGAAAACCCGTGCGATGCACGGTAATTATTTGTAAAATTAAAGATAAAAATATTATTATTAAAAGTATATAATTTTATTACAAAAATTTTGTTAACTAAATAGGAAAATTTTGTTCTTAAAAAAAGAAGGTGGACTGCACGAAAGTAGACTTAAAATGAATTTTTTTCTAAAAGGTTATGGTCTACTAGATTTAGCAAGATTTTTTAGATGGTGAGTATCTTACCTTGTTTAGAAAGATTTCTTCGTTGATTTAGGTGACAATTAATGTTTGAGACTTACCTTAGGGAGGTGTGTTAAAGTTAATAGATTTATTATTTTATGTTAGCTGCTATATGTTAGGATTGTTTACCCGAATTTGCTTAACCATTTTAGCTGCGATATAGATAGATTTAGTGGGAGGTTAGGCGGGAAAACTCTGCTTCTAGTGCTGCCACGTGGCCGTTCCAGAACTGAGTTTTATTAGAATAGTATAGATAGCCATGTATAGATGAAAGGCCCATAATATATATACATATATATATATATATATATATTATATATATATAGATATAGATATATTATATCTTTCTCATGAAAACGCTGCCCATGTCCCCGTGTGAAGTGTTAACTTTGACCCTTCAAATGGATGATCTCGGGCCTGTTTATTGTTGGATGCTGAACGTGCAGGAGCTGACGGACAGTAATAGACTACCGTGCATTACAAGGCACAGTCGAAGTCCAGAGTTAAACGTGATCAGATTAAAGAAACCCAAGAGTAAGAAATCTGCTCATGCAAATGTTAACAGTAGAAGCAATTGACCGTTCCGCACCGGGATCACGTGATGAAATCAGATAAAGATTTTTCTGAAAAAAGTACTTACAAATCGAAGTGGATTCCAACGGCGCCCGTCATGTGTGTGGACGATTATTATTAAATAAATACTCAATTACGTATTAAAAAAAAATTTCTTTTAGACTCTTACTATGACATAGTAACAAGGGGGGTGAAAAGATTAGTCGATCGATCACATGTCCTTATGGAGTTCTCTAGAAAACGCTTTGAATTGCGTAGAAATCAGATCGATCACAGTTGCCAACTACGACAACGCGACCTTTTGTTGCCCAATTGCGCTGTTCTTGAGGTCATCTCACAGGGATCCACTTTCTGTCTCTGATATCAAAACCATCGGCCTTTCTTTCCTCCATTTGCACAAGAAGACATGGAAAGACATGGAAACAAAATAGAAAGATGAAAAATAGTTTATCAAGGGACAGACTATTTCTGTATAAATTATTCAGAAAAATAAAGATGCCTTAAAGTGTACCACTTAATTAGGGTTTTTCACACGAATTTGAAATTCTTTTCATTTATATCACTATAAGAAAAAAACAGGTTTAGAGACCAAAATAGATACCGATATGTTCAGTCACTGTTCGGTCACTACTTAGTGACCGAATTAGGACCGAAATTTATCGGTCGCTAAATAAATATTATAGTTATCGATTTCAGTTCGGTCACTAATCAGTAACTAATTCGTGACCGAACAGTGACCGATAACCGATTCGGTGACTGAATTTTTTCATTTTCAAAAAATGGAAGAAACTTTTGGCGACCGAATATTTTCGGTCATTAATCGGTTACTAATTAGTGACCGATCTTATTTCAGTCACAGATTTTCACGTTTTCCTGAGTATGGAAGAAAGTTTTGCAACTGATTATTTTCGGTCACTAATCAGTCACAATTCAGTCTCTGATCTGAGACCGAATAGTGACTGAAGTTATTCGGTCACTGTTTTTTGCAGTTAGTGACCGAAATATATTCAGTCACTATTCGATCTCAGATCAGAGACCGAATAGTGACTGATTATTGTCAGTTGCTAAAACCTTTTCTCTTGGCGCCTTTGTGAGGGAATTTGGGCGACCGAAATTCAGAGACCGAATTGTGACTGACATTTGGCAGTGGCAAAGGTTTGGCGGTGTTAGAGACCGAATAGCGACCGAACATGTTCGGTTGCTATTTCTCCTTAACCTGTCTCCCCCCCCCACCTGACGACCACCTCTCCTCTCTACTCCCTTCCTCTCTTCCTCTCCCTCTCTCTCGTTCGCCGACGCCGGACGTCGCCCACGCCACCGGTCTCATCGCCGTCATCGTGGCCGTCGCCCTCGGCACCACCCGAGCTCGTCGGCGTCGTTCCGGCGCCACCAACGCCCCCGCCACCATCACCCACACCGTCGCCACCGCTCGCCTGCAGGTAACCCCCCCTCTCCTGTGCCACCCCTCCTCCTCCCCCCCCCCCCACCAACCCTTCAGAAGCCCCCCTCTCCTGTGCTGCCCCTCCTCCTCCCCCCCCCCCACCCCACCCGCCGGAATCCCCCTCTCCTGTGCCACCCCTCCTCCTCCCCCCCCCCCACCCCACCCGCCAGAAGCCCCCTCCTGTGCCGCCCCCTCCCCCCCCCCCCACCCCACCCGCCGAAGCCCCCCTCTCCTATGTCGTCCCCTCCTCCTCCCCGCCCCACCCGCCGGAAGCCCCCCTCTCCTATGCCATCCCCTCCTCCTCCCCCCCCCCCACTAGACCCCTACGTTGCCCGAACCCTCCGCCCCCCTCCCCACGCTCCCCTACCGCTCCCTCCTCCTCTCCCCCCCCCCCCCGCCGGAAGCCCCCCTCCCCGCGGCCCCCTATCCTTCCTCCCCCAGCCCTCCCCTGCCGCCCCTCCTCCTCTCCCCCCCAACCCGCCAGAAACCCCCCCCCCTCCCATGTGCCCCCTCTCCTCTTCACCCCTCCCCCCCTGCGCACCCTCCTCCCCTCCCCTGCCGCCCCTCCTCCTCTCCCCCCCCCCTCCCCTGCGGCCCCCTTCCTCCTCTACCCCTCCTTGCTCTCCCTGCTCCCACCCTCCCTCTCACTCTCTCGTCTCCCAGTCAAGCCAGTCCCTTTCCTCCCTCCCTTTCATCCCAGCAGTAAGCACAGTCACATGACTGTGCTTACACAGTCCAACAGTGACTATCTCTCAGTGAAACAATCACATGACTGTGGTCACTGTGCTTACAGTGACACAGTCACACAATTTTGATTGGTTAATTATGTTTATTAAATATGGTGTACATTTTGCAGATTTTAGAACAACTTTGCGAATTAAAAGGTTAGTAACATATGTTATGTATTTCATTCATTGATAGTTCTTTTCTGTTTTTTTCTTCAAATTTTTAGCAATTTACTTAATTTTCTTTAATTTTTTCTGCAATTTTATTTATGTGGTTTTTATGTAATTAATTTTATGTAATTTTTTGTAATTTAATTTTCTATAATTTTTTTCATGCTTGCTTAGATTACATGGCTCTGCATGTAGCATCTATCTATCTTCCCCCTTTCAGACATCTCTTATGTTATCCCAATTTTTTTATCTAATCTACAGAAGGAAATAAAGAGTGAGAAAGGAACCGGAATGCATCTTTTAAGAGTGGGTTTAGAATACCAAGTAGAAGAGAAAAAAATTTCTCTAAGTTGCTCTTCTGATTCTCTTACTATGTATGTAAATGAAGATGTGTTTTCTAGAGAATATAGAACGTAGATGGTAGATCAGTTCTACCTGTACTGGCTATATCATCCATTTAAGGACCAATATATTCTAAAAAAAATAAAAGAGAAGGATAAATTCTAGTTAGATGAGAACTATCCTGGATTTATTGTGAATGGGTATAGATTTCATACAAAAGACTACGGGCAGAGTAAGTCTACCATGAACAGTGGCATATGTGTTAAAGGAAGTACATACAATGAAAGTGAATATGACTACTATGGTATTGTAGAGGAGATCTTACAGATGCAATATCTAGGACAAGACAATCATATATTCTTGTTCAAGTGTCATTAGTTTGATCCGAATTCCATTCGAAATGACACAACGCATAGGATTGTCGAGGTTAAACATAAGTCAAAATTGAATATTTATGAGCCATTCATTTTAGCCACACAAGCCCAGCAGGTGTACTATACAAGCTATCCATCATCTACAAACAAAGAACAAAAATGATGGTGGGTAGTTTGCAGAGTTAAGTCAAGACTATTCTCTGATTATGAATTAGACATGACTAATCAGACACCTGAAGAAGTCAACGCAGAAATCTTTCAAAAAGACTTGTTGAAAATGTAGAGTTGACAGCTCATATTGGAGAAGACGAATCTGAAGCGCCAATTTCCTTGTCTAAAGGAAATGAGGTCGAAGAAGTTGATCCACATGAGATAAAAGGGAGTAGTGGAAGACGAACAGATATTGAATGTGAAAGTTCTGATGAGGAGGAGGAATATACCAGTGATGAATGTGAAGATGATGATGAAGATGGGGATGAATTAGATATATCGTCATCATCTGAGGAGGAAATGGATATCATTTAAAAATGGGTAGAATTTTTTTACATCTGTTTAGTATATTTAAAGTAGCTCACTTTCAATATAAGCAATTGACTAATGAACATTAATTTTTTATGTTTCCTATGAAGATATGGTGCGTGGAGCATGATCGGGCTCCAGTTCTGGGAGGAGCAGCCGTGGGAGGGGTTTGTTGGCGGCATCAGTATGTATATTTTTATAGTGTATTATTTATATATATATTTATGTCATTTCAATTGTTACAGCTGCTGGTCCTTCCTCTGTCCCTCCTCTGTAGCAGCAGGTATGTATATTTAAAGTGCACTTTCATTGTGCATTGATTCTTATGCCATAAAACTCTTACAGGTTCGGGTGAGTTTACACGTCCTCATCCTAGAGTACCAGGTATGTATATTCAATTTATAAGTATTGTATAGTCATTATTTTATTCTTGTACAATATATATTTGAAGTTGTATTTTTCTTTGTGCATTAATTATACATATTATTTATGTCATTTAAATTGTTACAGCTGCTGGTCCTTCCTCTGTCCCTCCTCCTGTAGCAGCAGGTATGTATGTTTAAAGTTGCACTTTCATTGTGCATTGATTCATATGCCATAAAATTCTTACAGGTTCGGGTGAGTTTACACATCCTCATCCTAGAGTACCAGGTATGTATATTTCAATTTGTAAGTATTTGTATAGTCGTTATTTATACATATTATTTATGTCATATATTCTTGTTACAGCTACTGGTCCTTCCTCTGTGTCTCCTCTTGTAGCAGCAGGTATGTATATTTAAAGTTGTACTTTCATTGTGCATTGATTCTTATGCCATTAAAATGTATTTATATTTAAAGTTGTCCTTCCTCTGTGTCTCCTCCTGTAGCAGCTCGGGTCAGTCTACACCTTCTCCTCGTACAGTAGTAGGTATGTATATTTAAATTTGTAAGTATTTGTATAGTCATTATTTATATTCTTGTACATTACTTATGTCATTGTGCATTTTTGTCCAAGTCCGGTACCAGAGGATGCTGTTAGTCTACACGAGGGGGGAGGCAGTTTTCATGAAAGCACTCTGCGGGAGGTGTGGATAAATGGGTACGTAATAAACTTATACGTATCTTTTATTAAGGAGGTATATTTAGTTCATAAATTCATACTAACAAGTTACATAATTACAGTGATAAAATAGAGCCCGCCCAAGCGTCTCAATTCATCACATAAATATTCAGGCACACTTTCTGGGTCTATTCATAGATTCAATGATTTTCCGATGGAGGTCCAGGAGTTGTTGTATCAGATGTTCATAATATGTAATTTCTTATTATAATTTATTTGTTTTCTTATTCCTACATTCAGTTAACTAACTCTTATCTGTACAGAGCAATCATCGATTCATGCGTCGTTCGGATGAGGCGCGGTCTCGATTAGTATGGACGACCACCGCCTGATCAAATTTTAAGCATTTGTTGTATAATGCGAGGAAAAATGCACAGAAAGTTTGTCAGAGTGCAGACCCGACTCTTTGGAGGAAGCGTGCATCGACATGGATGAGGAGAGATTACTGGGAAAGTTTATGCAACATATGGGCCACAGAGAGATGGCAACAAACCTCCACAACAATGAAAGTGAATCGGGCGGCCAATCCAGAGGCCAACATGCATACAAGTGGGTCCATCTCCTTTGCGACCCATCAGTCCAGATTGGTAAGTCATATGTTCGTTTGTGATATATTTTATTTATATAGGTACTCATTTATATCATGTTTTTCTGTGAAATAGGAAAAGGAGCTAAAACGGCCTCCAACATTTCAAGAGGTGTTTGATAAGACACATAAAAAAAGGGGACGGATCAATACATTAGATATAGAGCCCGAGAGGTTGCGGTAAGTATTTACAGCCTATTCACTATTTATTTTTTCTCATTACAGATTAAATACATTGTCAATTTTATTTTTACATGAGTCGTATAGCCAACAGATGATAGAGAAGTACGTTGGGGAGGAGGAGCAGCCGCAGTTAGATCCTGAGGTATGGGTTGCGGCATCTGGTGCCCCAAAGAAAGGCCATGTGTATGGTTTTGGGCACAGTATGGACACAAGCAGGGTGTTATCTGGCGCCTCGAGTTCAGCCTCACAGACTAGTGCATTCACCACAGCTGGTGCTCCAGGTACTTCTCCCAGTGAGATGATGGGCTTCATTCAAGATGAGATCTCTAGTTTGGAGTCTCATCTGGCAGAGACGATGGAGTCTCGTCTGGCCCACACGATGGAGTCTCGTCTAGTCCACACGATACAGACGCAGGTGTCTGACGCTGTCTAGGCCCAGCTCTCCCAGGCCCTCTCCCAGGCTATCTCCCAGGCCCTCTCCCAAGTCAGCATTCCTCCTCAGGTAGCACCATCAACATTAGCACGGACCCCTCATGTGAGTAAATTGATTTTATTTTAGCTTTTTTATTTTAACAGTCAATTTTAGTTTTGTTTTCTTTGAAAAGGAAGAATTTAGCTAAGTTTGGGGTCCAAAATTAGAAATACTAATCTGATTGGCCTCCGGTTCCTTCCAGCACGGTCGGGGCGATGAGTGTAACTTGTGAAAGCTGACGGAGTTCAATTCGGACTCTCGATTTAAGCTCGACGCTCAAATTCACATTAAGCAAGTAAGTTTAGTTTAAAAATGAAGAAGTTAGGTTTGGAGTTCCAAAATTAGAAATACTAATCCGATCGTTCCCCGATTTGTTCCAGCACGGTCGGGGCGATGAGTGTGACTTGTGAAAACTGACGGAGTTCAATTCGGACTCCTGGTTTGACCTCGACGCACAAATTCACATTAAGCAAGTTAGTTTAGTTTAAAAATGAAGAACTTAGGTTTGGGGGTCCAAAATTAGAAATACTAATCCAATCGGCCTCCGATTTGTTCTAGCACAGTTAGGGCGATGAGTGTGACTTGTGAAAACTGATGGAGGTCAATTCGGACTTCCGGTTTGAGCTCGACGCTCAAATTCGCATTAAGCAAGTTAGTTTAATTTTGTTTTGTTTAAAAAGGAAGAATTTACCTAGGTTTTGGGGTCCAAAATTAGAAATACTAATCTGATTGGCCTCCAGTTTGTTCCAGCACGGTCGGGGTGATGAGTGTGACTTATGAAAACTGACAGAGTTCAATTTGGACTCCCGGTTTGAGCTCGACGCTCTAATTCACATTAAGCAAGTTAGTTTAGTTTAAAAATGAAGGAGTTAGGTTTGGGAGTCCAAAATTAGAAATACTAATCCGATTGGCTTTCAGTTTGTTCCAGCACGGTCGGGGCGATGAGTGTGACTTGTGAAAACTGACGGAGTTCAATTCGGACTCCCAGTTTGAGCTCGACACTCAAATTCACATTAAACAAGTTAGTTTAGTTTAAAGATAAAGAAGTTAGGTTTGGGGGTCCAAAATTAGAAATACTAATCCGATTAGCCTCCAGTTTGTTCCAGCACGGTCGGGGCAATGAGTGTGACTTGTGAAAACTGACGGAGTTCAATTCGGACTCCCGGTTTGAGCTTGACGCTCAAATTCACATTAAGCAAGTTAGTTTAGTTTAAAAATGAAGAAGTTAGGTTTGGGGGTCCAAAATTAGAAATACTAATCCAATCAGCCTCCGGTTTCTTCCAGCACGGTTGGGGCGATGAGTGTGACTTGTGAAAACTGACGGAGTTCAATTCGGACTCCCGGTTTGAGCTCGACGCTCAAATTCACATTAAGCAAGTTAGTTTTGTTTTGTTTTGTTTAAAAAGGAAGAACTTACCTAGGTTTGGGTGTCCAAAATTAGAAATATTAATCCGATTGGCCTCCGGTTTGTTCCAGCACGGTCGGGGTGATGAGTGTGACTTGTGAAAACTGACAGAGTTCAATTCGGACTCCCAGTTTGAGCTCGACGCTCAAATTCACATTAAACAAATTAGTTTAGTTTAAAAATGAAGAAGTTAGGTTTGAGGATCCAAAATTAGAAATACTAATCCGATTAGCCTCCAGTTTGTTCCAGCACGGTCGGGGTGATGAGTGTGACTTATGAAAACTGACAGAGTTCAATTCAGACTCCCGATTTGAGCTTGACGCTCAAATTCACATTAAGCAAGTTAGTTTAGTTTAAAAATGAAGAAGTTAGATTTGGGGGTCCCAAATTAGAATACTAATCCGATTAGCCTCCGGTTTGTTCCAGCACGATCGGGGCGATGAGTGTGACTTGTGAAAACTGACGGAGTTCAATTCGGACTCCCGATTTGAGCTTGACGCTCAAATTCACATTAAGCAAGTTAGTTTAGTTTAAAAATGAAGAACTTAGGTTTGGGGGTTCAAAACTAGAAATACTAATCCGATTGGCCTCTGATTTTTTTCAGTACGGCCAGGGCGATGGTTGTGACTTGTGAAAACTGACGGAGTTCAATTCGGACTCTCAGTTTGAGCTCGACGCTCAAATTCACATTAAGCTAGTTAATTTAGTTTAAAAGTGAGTGAATAAAATCTAAAAATTTAAATAATTTATTGCTTATAGTAGTATTTAAATTTAACTTATTATTGTTATATATCAATTGTAGGTTCCTTCATCGGGTCGCGTGGGAGGAGACGAGGACGAGTACGAGGATTCATGATTTCATTTCATTGTTATGTATTATTGTGGATATTTTTATTATTGTTGTGGACATTTTTATTATTATTGTGGATGATATTATTGTGGACATTTTATAGTTTTTATTTACACAGGTTATATATCTATATATATATATATATATATATATATATAATATATATATATAAAAAATAAAAAATATAGAGACTGATTAGTGATCGAAATAATTCGGTCACTAAAACAATGACCGATTTGTGACCTAAAACGTCGGTCGCTATCAGCGATCGACGACCTCAGTCACTAATCGGTCACTGTTTTAGTCACCAAATTATTTCGGTCGCAGATAGCGACCGACGAGTTCGGTTACTAACATAGTCACTAAATTAGTGACCGTCATAGTGACTGAATGTGCTCAGTCACTATTCAGTGACTATTTTAGTGACCGAAATAGTGACTGAAGTTTTCAGTCGCTGATGACGACTATCAGCGACCGAAATATTCGTTCACTAACAGTGATCGATTAGTGACCGACAGTTTGTGGTCACAGATTTGTGACTAAAAATTCTTTATCGACAATTTCGGTCTCTATTCGGTCACTATTCGGTCACCTGGATCATTTAGTGACCGAATAGAGACCGAAATTGCCGGTCTCTAATACGTTTTTTCTTGTAGTGTATATATAAATATTTCATCTAATTAGATGACTCTAATAAATCTCTCTTCTTACACATCTCTAAAATTAAGAGCTTAAACCATATTTTTTTAATGAGAGAAATGTTTGTTGTTCATTCTTCTGATGAGAGATTCCCACGTGTGTATGGATTCTCTCCACATTTATTGGCGAGCAGAGTGTTTAGAACTCGTCAAGTATGTATTTTTCAATGATAATAATAAATAAGAAAGGGCAAATTAGTTACAAATTTCTATCACACGGAGAGACTCATTTTCTGATTTTTGTTAGAAATTTTTTCCCCAAATAATTCCTCTTTTTAGTGGACTTTAATAATCAGTCTCTGAAAAGATAATTTCTACCTTCTATTTTTTCCTCATTTTACCCTTTTGTCAATGTGTATATTTATTTCTTGCCATCAAATATGTATAATGACTATTGTGTTCATATTTTAACTGATTTTCTCTCTACTTTAACTAATTTTCTCATCTACTTTAATCAGTTTCCTCATTACTTTAACTGAATTCTACATCTACTTTAACTATCATTTATGTTCTTAATCTCTATTCTTACACTTTAACTAGAATTTTCTTCTACTTTAGCTCACGTACAGTACTAATTTAACACATCCATATGTGTATTTAATAGAGAGGTCGACCTTCTCTGTAACTTCAATCATTTATGCATCTTACAGTATACAATGATATCAGTTAAAGTAAAAGAGAAAATCAATTAAAATAAAAGAGGAAACCAATTAAAGAAGAAGAGCAAACTTGTTAAAGAAGAGAAAACTTATTAAATAAGAAGAAAAAATCAGTTACAGTGTCTAATCTGTTAAAGTAGTAGTTGTAATGTGTTAAAATAGTAGTTATTTAAATTAGTAGTTATATTGTGTTAAAGTAGACAAAAAAATTAGTTAAAGTATCAGAAGAAACATGTTAAAGAAGAAGATGAAACCGGTTAAAGTATGTGAGATTAAAAATAATTGTTGATATGACTTAAAATGTAACTTCAAAAGTGTTAAAGTAAGTGTAAGGTTATGGGCCTTATTGGACCCTTAATGGGCCTCTTCGAAACAGTGTTGGTTGACGTCAAGGGGGCTTGACGTCAACATTGTGTTGACGGCAGTACAGTGTGCTGTCTACTTGGTCTTGACAGCAAGAGATGTTGCCATCTACCCTGGGTTCTAGAATTTTCCGAGTGTTGAACTTGACGGCAATCGATGTTGACGTCAAGTTCTTGGCGGTGAAGTTGACGGCACCCTAGGTTGACATCAACTACCGGCGGGCCTATTTTTATAAGGCAAACCGAGGTCTCCTCTTCCAGGTACCCTTTTCTCCCCTTCCACACCACCACCTTCACCTCCTTCTTTCTCCACCACTTCCGGCGGCCGACGGGAGCTCATGGGAAGATCGTGATGCTCGTGGTGGCTTTGGATCTGGCGAGAAGAGGGCGGATTTGGGGATTTGACCTTGCGGGGTGTGCATGGGAAACGACCCGATTTTGAGATTCTTCTTGGTGTTTTTGGCATTTTGAGGTAGGGATTCTACCCCTGAACTCTTCTTGATCCTGTTGTGAGCATGAATTGTGTGTGATTTGCTTGTAAATCGAGGCTTGGGAGGGTTTCTCCATGTAGGGTTTTGAGATCCAGGCGTTGGATCGGTGTTTTTCGACTTTATACTGATGACATTTGATGAGGGAAAGTGTTTCCCATCATCAGATCGTGTTTGTATGGGTTGGATCGCCCTTGGGAGCGGCCTAGGGCCGTATCAACTGCTGGAAAGTGAAGAACTTGACGGAAAGGGTTGCTACCGTCAAGCGCTTTGGGATGAACTTAGCAGCAAGGTCTCTTGCCGTCAATGTGAGGTTAACGGCAGTTGACACTGTCGTCTATTTTAGTAGACAACATGGGACTGTGTCGTTTACCCTGGGTTAATGGCAATCGGGGTTGCCGGTAGGTCCCAACAACTTGAGCACTCTTGTGTGTGTGAGGCTAGGACACACAGTGTCTGCCTTTTGGCGCAGTGTGCTAGACGTTGAGAGCATCTCTGTCTGTGCGTGTGTTGTGCTTTGTCGTGCTTGTTCTTATGTTGTGTTTTTCTTGGGCATTAAGCTGGGCTTTGTCTGAATGACTGGTGTTGAGCTATTCCACCGATGAGTTTGGGCGTTGAGTGCGACTCCGTCCAGTGCGTGCCCCTTGTGATGGGTACGAGCCGGTTTTCGTGGGGCCCCTTCTCCACCATTTGAGTCCGACATAAGGGAAAATCAATCGAGGACTAGACGCGAGGGAGAGCCTCTGAGTGTGCACACGTGACTAGGGTTTGAGGACTCTATGGTTTCAAGGTGCCAAGCCATAGGCCCTAATTGGTCCTACCTTATTGTGTGAGTGTGTGACAGTTGTTGTGTTTGTTGTGTGTTGTTGAGCCCGTGAGGTTCCAGTCTTTTGACATGCTCCTATGGGAAGTTGGACGTCACGCCACTGGTTTTTGCGTATTTTAGTGCTGTGTTACTTTAGTATAGTTGTACCTTCCTGCACTTCCTTTTTGTACTATTTATCGATAGGGGTTAGTGTCCCTACTGGGTCCCTTCTGAGACTCACTCCCTTCCTTTTCAGGTGGTTTGTTGTCGGCTCCAGGTGCTGAGGAGCAGAGTCACTCATGTGCTGGTCCCGCTTAGCTGCTCGGAGTAGTACTTTTGTGTACGTACTTGCTGTACTCTTTACTTTTGTTGAATCTGCTCTGAGTTATACCATGTTGTCATATATATTTAGTGGTTTTTATTAATTCTTGTGGTTTGTGCACTTTCTTATATGTTCTCTTCAGACACTTTCTTTTAACCCTTCCGAGCTTCGGGTCATGAGTGGTGGTTCAGGGTTCGGGTTACTAGTTGGTTACTGGTAATTCAGATCTTGGGTCGTTACAGTTGGTATTAGAACCTGGTATGTCTAGAGATATAAGGAAATTGTCACAAGTTGGTAACTCAGAGCACGAAGAATACAGTGGTAGCAAGTAATTCTAGAGTAAATTATTTATTAACTTGTGTGCATATCCTGTATAGGTCCATTATGGCACCGAGGCAACGTTGTGTTGAGGAGGTGGCTAAGCAGGCACCTCAGCAGGAGGCTTGAAATACCCCGAAAACATAGTAGGTGCATCCTGGGCCATAGGACGCATACAGTGGTGTTGCGCCACCACCACCCCCTCCTCGAGCTGCAACTGAGTTTGACTGGACCCGTTTTCTTGAGAAGATGGCACAGCTGGTTGCCTAGCACCATGACGCTCCAGCACCTCATGGAGGTCACACGAGTGTTGAGGGAGTTCTTACAGTTTCAACCTCCCTAGTTTGAGGGGCAGCCAGATCCTGATGCAGCCCGGTCATGGTTAGATGTAGTGGAGTGGACCTTCCGTTCCCTGGAGTGTGCTGAGGAGGAAAGGGTTCTGTTGGTGAGCTACCAGTTGCAGAGCCAAGCGCTGGCTTGGTGGACTTTGGAGTGAGAGATCACTTTTTAGTCTCGCCCGCTCAGGCAGATCACTTGGCAGGAGTTTGTTGTAGCCTTTGAGGGAGCCTTCTGCCCCACTTATGTTAGGACAAAGACACTGTACTAGTTCCTAGACTTGGCACAAGGCGAGATGTCAGTGGTCTAGTACAGAGCCAGATTTGTAGAGTTGGGGCGCAATGTGCCACAGATTATGGCAGATGAGAGCCTGAGTGTTGAACCACTCTATATTTTACCCTTATATTTTGGTGATAACAAAACTTATGATTAATTAAATATTATTAAATATATTTAATATTATATTTTTTCTAATAAATATAAATTTATGGAATTATCGCTGTGTGTTTTGCACTAAAAAGCTAAATCGATGTCCATTCAATATACATCGATTTCAGTCCACAAAGTGTCACATCGATTTCATAAGAGAAACATCGATTTGGTTTCACATCGATTCATAAGTGAAACATCGATTTGGTCTCACATCGATTTCATAAGTGGAACATCGATTCGCTTCAAACATGGATTTGATCACTCAAACATCGATTTACTTGAAAGAACATGGATTTCATAAGTGAAACATGGATTTGATCACTCAAACATCGATTTGCTTGAAAGAATATGGATTTCATAAGTGAAATATGGATTTGATCACTCAAACATCGATTTGCTTGAAAGAACATGGTTTTCATAAGTGAAACATGGATTTGATCATTCAAACATCAATTTGCTTGAAAGAACATGGATTTTAACATGGATTTCACTTAAACATCGATTTCCTTTATATTTCAAAATGTTTTGGCGCCTAATGAAAAGTCAAATATATTTCTATTACGTAATCTTCTATCTTTCTAACAGAAGATCTTTTTATCTCATATGATCTCTTCTCTCTTGTCAGTCAAAAAGGGCTTACCTACCACTTCTGGGTGACAGCAGGAAGCATAGAGGTATGAGCTTTTTGACATAAACACTCTTTTATCTAAACTCTTTCTTCTATGCTTGCAGACCTCGTAGACCACAAAATATCAGAAGAAAAAGAAGATGAGCAATGGCTAGAACTCCAATGGATTTGTTCAAGACTGCTCATATAAAAGATGAAGCAAGGCTGAAGAAGAAAGTGAGCTTTCCTAAATATCTTTAAAGGAGTCTACATCCTGTGAGGAATCTGAACTCCACATACACTCAAAGGAAAAGAGAGAAAGAGCCCGAGCCCAAGAAGAATTGATCAAGCGTCTGACGCCTTCAAGCTTCAAGCTCCTTCTCCTCTCTTCTCTCTCTCTCTCTCTCTCTCTCTCTCTCTCTCTCTCTCTCTCTCTCTCTCTGTGGTCATTGTAAATCTGGGGGAGAGTCTGTAGCTAAGAGGTAGAGTTCTTAGTGTTCATCTTGTAATAGCTCTCGATCTGTTCTTTCTTTTCTAAGAAAGATTTCTGTCCAGTTGTAGGACTGTATATAGTGTAGAACCTAGCTAGGGGTTTAAGTCTAGCAGAACCGCACTAGGATTTGTACCAGGAGGTTGGCTTCTTTACCTGTAATAGAAGTGGGCTGCCTTCTTACCCGGGAAAGAGAAGAAGACCAGCTGTGGTGCTGGGTGTTGTATTGTCCTTGAGGGGGACTGTACTCTTGGTTAGTAAAATCCCAAGTGATTGCTTGGGGACTGGACGTAGGACTTCCATGTGGAAAGGGCTGAACCAGGATAAATTCCTTGTGTCCTTTGTGTGATTGTTTATTTGCTTCCGCACTACTATCCTCTAACACACTCAACTAACCCAACTTTCAAGTGATAATTTTCTTTGTTTAAGTTTCTATTTCAGATTTCAGAAAAACCTATTCACCCCCCTCTAGGTTAGCTTGCTGCCGTACCAAAAGGGCCAACACTGAGGACCCAACAGTTCGTGAGAGTACTGAGGCCAGAGCTCAAGCAAGCACTGATAGTTGCACACGTCATCGACCTGGACGCGGCCTATTAGACTCCAGCAGCCTTGGAGGCTGACACTTTGTGGACCCGTGAGCATATCAGAGTTAGTTAGGGGTCGGTGGGTCTGATACAGCAGAGGCGGCAGCAGAGTACTTCGCAGCAGACTCCGAAGGCGACGACTTTGTTTGCGTCTTCCTCCTTGGGGACGTCTTTGAGGTCGAGGTCTAGAAGGAGGTTTCGTCGTGACAGGAGATAGTCGGAGCAGAGGTAGTTTTCGACGGAGACTGTCCAGCAATGTACTGGGCAGCCATCGCAGTAGGGCCAGCGCTCTTTTGCTGGCAGGTATTATCGGTGTGACCAGCTAGGTCACATGACGCGAGATTGCCCCCTGTGACCTCAAGACTCGTAGCACTAGAGTCAACCTCAGTTTCATACTCAACAGCAGCAAATTTCTGTGTAGTAGCACCAGCAGACTTCGAGTTCAGGCAGGCCGAGAACCATGGGTCGTGTCATGCACATGACCAGAGTAGAGGCAGAGGCAGCTCAGCTTGCGGAAGGTATCGTGACTATTTTTGGTTGTGCAGCTAGAGTGTTGTTTGATTTCGGTGCTTCCCACTCTTTTATTTCTGAGGAGTTTTTAGATTCTCTTGAGGAGCTGGACATGGGAGTGTCTAGTGACCTAGTTGTTGAGTTGCTAATAGGAGACTTTGTGGTTACCTTGTACTGTGTTGAGGAAGTACCAGTGCAAATTCAAGGATAGAATTTGCCAACTTGCTTGTTTGCTATGCAGCTACAGGATTTTGATGTGATACTGTTATGGACTGCTAGAGTAGTACGGTGTAGTGGTATATTACAGAAAGAAGAGGGTGTACTTTCAGATACCTAGAGGGTTTGCCTTCTACTTCTAGGGTATTGTCTCTCCTTCTTCATGTTTTTTTATTTCTACTTTGAGAGCACAGAGGTTGTTGGCTTCTGGGTGTTAAGGTTTCCTTACTACTGTCGTGCTTGTTGACCAGACGCCTCGTGGTGTGGAAGACATTCTGGTAGTCTGTGAGTTTCCAGATGTCTTTCTAGTCAAGCTACTTGGTCTACCACCAGATAGATAGATTGAGTTTACTATTGTTCTTATTCCTAGCACTGCACTATTTGTACAGGCACCGTACTGCATGACACCAGTAGAATTACGGGAATTGAAGAGGCAGTTGGAGGAGCTGTTAGAGAAAGGCTATATTCGCCCTACCTTTTCTCCCTAGGGGTCTCCAGTATTGTTAGTGAAAAAGAAGGATGGTAGTCTGCAATTGTGTATTGATTATAGGAAGCTGAATTAAGTGACCGTCAATAATAGGTATCCTCTACCTAGGATTGATGATCTCTTTGAACAACTTCAGTCAGCTCGAGTTTTCTCTAGGATTGACCTGAGGTCAGGCTACCATCAACTGCGGATCAGAGATTCATATGTGGAGAGGACATCCTTCAGAATCAGATACAGGCACTTTGAGTTCTCGGTGATGCCATTTGGGCTCACCAATGCACCAGCAGCTTTCATGGATCTGATGCATCAGGTGTTCCCTCAGTACTTGGACCAGTTTGTCATGGTGATTGTTGACGATATTCTTGTGTACTATGCTTCAGAGGAGGAGCACGCCCAGCACCTGAGGATCGTGTTGCAGACTCTGTGAGAGCACCAGCTGTATGCCAAACTCAACAAGTGTGAGTTTTGAATGCAGCAGGTTCACTTTTTGGGACACGTGATCTCAGGTGACAGAGTTTTTGTGGATCTAGCAAAGGTCAAGGCAGTTTTGCAGTGGGAGAGGCCTCGTACAGTGACAGAGATACGTAGTTTTCTGGGCTTGGTTGGTTAGTATCACAGATTTATCATAGACTTTTCACAAATTGTTGCACCCCTGACTCATTTGACGAGGAAGAGAGTACCATTTGAGTGGTCGGAGCAGTGTGAGCAGAGCTTTATAAAGTTGAAGCAACTGCTTACGTCGGCGCCAATCCTGGTGTTACCTATAGGCACATAGGGTTTTAAGGTCTACACAGATACTTCTGGTGTTGGTTTAGGAAAGTTTTGAGGCAGCATGGCAGAGTGATGGCTTATGCGTCGTGTCAGCTAAATCCCCACCAGGAGAGTTACCCGATCCACGACCTGGAGCTAGCAGCTGTGGTTTTTGCCTTGAGGATCAAGTGTCACTACTTGTACAGAGTGAGATTGTGGTTTGCACCAACCACCAGAATCTGCAGTATGTATTTTCATAGAGGCATTTAAATATGAGATAGAGACACTGGATGGAGTACCTGAAGGACTATGATTTCAGTATTGAGTACCAGCCTGGGAAGGTTAATGTGGTGGTAGATGCACTGAGCAGGAAGGCACATGTCAACTACATCATGTTGAGAGAGTGGCAGTTGTGGCAGTTTGCAGTAGAGGGATCCTTCAGAGTCTCCACCAAGCGACAACAGTGCTTGCTCAGTAGTTTGTCGGTTGCACCAGCCATTGTCTGATAGGTTATAGAGGCTCAGCATACAGATCCTAAGTTGCAAAGAGTGTTGCAACTTCCAAAGATTGAGATACATGATGATGGTACTGTTAGGTTCTGAGATAGACTCTACGTGCCGGCTGAGGAGTCCGTCAAGAGAGTAGTGTTGCAGGAGGCACATGGATCTCGGTACTCGATTCATCCAGGGTCAACTAAGATGTACCATAGGTGACTACAACAAATTGGGGCTATACCTACAGAATTTACCTACAGTAGGGTAATACGTAGGTATATACCCCAATTATACATGTTAAATCCGTCCATTGTAAGGTTATACACACGCTTTTTTTAGCCATATGTAGATATGAATATATAGTTACGGTTTTTACAAAGTGTGAGAGAATATATTTATTTTAGCCATGGTTTATTAGTAAATGTAACAAAAAGATGTATACACCTATGGATAGCTATTAAATATAGGTATTGATGTACTTATAACATCCCAGCAAAGTTGGAACCGTGTGTATAATGTTGGCGCCAATACATTTCCCTTGGGCGGGAAATAAAAAGGGTGAGATATTAAAGGGTTCTCCCTTGGGTGGTGTTCTGGAAGAGCACCTTCTGATTACTCCCTTGCCGGGCCTCCTTCTGCCATTGTCCAAGCGACCGCGCCGGGCGCCCTCGGCCACCATCGTCGCCGTCCAAGCCGGACGCCGGAAGAGCACCTTCTGGTTACTCCCTTGCCGGGCCTCCTGCCATTGCCCAAGCGACCGCGCCGGGCGCCCTCGGCCGCCATCGTCGCCGTCCAAGCCGGATGCCGACCACGCCCTCGGCCGCCATCGTCGTTGTCCAAGCCGGACGCCGACCGCGCACTCGCCACCATCATCGTCGTCCCAGCCGGACGCAGCCGTGATCATCCACGCCCTAGCACGCCCTAGGCGCGCCAATGGCTTCCTCGTCGGCCCCGTCCCGCCACCGGCTCCTCCCTCCAGAATGGCGACCACCGCCGCCACGATCTCTTCAGACTACCACTCCCTGATCGCCGTAAGAGAAGCCTCTCATCTTTGAGCTCTCACCCCCTGGAAAACCCACCCCGACCCTGGAGCTCTCAACCCTAACCTTCTCTCTTTGTCTATACTAAGAAATCCGCAAGACAGTGGGAATGATCAAGAGCGTCGCCGTGAATCTGGAGAGAGACAAGAAGTTCGACGAGGTAAAATCCCCCGGATCCTCCCGGTGATGTGCTTATTCTGATCATCTGACTTGAGAAGGTTGCAGCAGCAGTCTGATTCGAGGAGGAGGGCTGCAGTGATGGAGATGATGAGGCAGAGAGCTGCAGAAGTTGCAGGGAACGCTAGATAAAAAATTGCAGAGGTAGCAGCATTTCAAGCAGAAGCTTTGACAAATGGGATTCTGCTTCATATGCTGCACAAACTTCATAGATTTTTTGAAGGACGGCACAGTCAAGGTACAGAATCACACCGTTAAATTAGCGCGATCTACTAGCATGGTCGATCATCCATCAGCTTTCCTCGTGACGGTGATGGGTGTAAATTGCTGTCCCGGTTCCCATTCAGTATCCATTCCATCCGAGCTGCCCATCTCCACGGTGATTCTTTGATTTATCCCATAGCACGAAAAGCCGTCGTCTGGTGCAAATGTAATATAGATGTCTTAATTTGTCGATTCTAGCAGTATATTTGGGGGTCAGGGTGGTTAGCTTTTTCTAATCTGATCACTTCACGTTCTTTTTGCTTGTGGGTGGAAGAGGAGCAGGCAGCACTGAAATTTTCGCTTTCTCGTGGTGCTGTCTGAGGACTTGTGGGAATTTAGATGAGGACCTTTTTCAGTGTTGTTGTGGACTTTTGAAACATTTCTGCTATTGCATCAGTTTTTTCTGTGGAATATTTTGTAAACTTTTAACTTCTTTTTGTGAAATTGGGAGAGCTATTGCAAATCAAGGTAGGTATATGCTGGTGTCAATAGTTACTACAGAATTTTAGAGCATATGTGAGTAGGGAACAACATTAATCATGTAAAGATTGCTGGTCTTATGGGAGACAGTTTTGGTTCTACGCCAGAGATGAGTAAAGAAATCTCATCTGGGTGGTCAAGAAGATGCTAGTGCTTGTGGAACACTACCCTTCCTGGTAAGCTTGTTGTATGTAACCTTTATTGTGGATAGGAGATAGTATATTGGGTCTTTTCCGCTCTGGAGCATTTGATAAATGGTTTGATAATGTTGTCTATTTATCTCCAGATTTAGGTTTGGAAAAATTTAAACAATTCTTGCCATTTTCCCCTGTGAAAGAACCTTGTTGAAATGGCAATTCATTCATGTTAGATTGGTGGATGAGCCTGAAACCCACAGATCTTATAGAAGAGCATGTCAAACTAAGTTCCAGTCAGCCCTTACCAGACCAGAATCCTTTACCTGATGACATGTTTAGAAACTTTAAATCCCATTTTTGTGGAATTGGCTTTCTGGAAATTTTTAGTAGATATTGAAGGCTTCCTTCTTGAATATTCAGTCTGGTGTCTTGCCTGAAGGTGCAACTGTTGTTCCAATGGACATTAAAGTGGGACATGCCACCGAAGTAGTTGTAATTTCTGGGCCTAACACTGGAGGGAAGACTGCAACAATGAAGTCTTTGGGTTTGGCATCTCTCATGACTAAAGGGGAATGTTTTTGCCTGCAAAAAAACTCCAACAATTCTATGGTTTGATCAAGTGCTAGCTGATATTGGAGATCATAAGGTATTTCTCTTTGTTTCTTGGCTAGAAAAAGAATTATGTATTCTGTTGAATTCTGTTTATTTCTAAACCACTTCTTTTTTGGCGCCACAATGAGATTAGTAAGCTAACTAGGAGATTGCATAACCCTTGAAATGTTGATAATATTCAGAATCAAATATTTCCCACTTTGGCGCCATCAAATATTTCCAGAATAAGATTGACAGAAATAGGAGGTGGGTGGGCCTCATCCCAGGACACTACTAATCCTCATCCTTGGGGAGTTCCCCTTCTGTTACTTGGCCCTTCCTCTTTCCCTGTTTTCTCTTCTCTTGAAATTGTAGGTTTGTTGAAAAACCTGGCGTTGCAGAATGCAGACTAAAATGGAGAATGTTTTGAGGGAGACCAGAGTTATGATTTTGGATAACTGCCAACTGACCTCGTGACACTTAGTGCATTTTTTTATCTTAGTTAGTCTGCTTATGTACTGGGAACCACTGTTGGCATTGTTGATGTGAAGCAGTTGTATAGTAACCCAATGATCTCACACCATTGACATTCTTATGAATAGGGCTATCTTGTTCCATATAGATAGATGAAGTTACTTATCATAGATATCATTCCTTGTGCAGGTCCATCCATGTGGCCAATATTGTAAAAATGCAGTTGTTGGTATCCTGCAGGCTGAGCATGGCTTGGCACCTCTATTTTGTATGCTATTTATATTCAATGGATTAAACTTTAGAAACAAATGTTTTACTTCTTTATATGCGATGGTGTATTTTTTCTCAGATTCAATGGAAAGAATGGGATGCACTGTGATTGGCATGTACGAGACATCTAAACGGGCCAAACTATCACATTGTGCTAGTGCAGAATACATCATGGCCTCTACTTCTGTTTACAGACCAAATCTTTGTCTGCAGAGCTACCATGTCAATAATCTGAAGGTTTTATTTTTCTCTTACTGTGACTTGCAATGCAGTGTATGATGAACAAACAAACTAGAGGATTCTCCAAATTTCCAGAAGAGGTTAGAGTAGAGATAGAGCCACATTTTGTTGAACAGAGATGGACTCTTGCATTTTTATTTGAACTCTTTCCCCTTCTCAATAGCATGGTTTGTACTTTAACACTGTTGGTCTGATCTTCTTAAGGGTATGATCACTCCTATTTGAAGGGGACAGCACTGTACATGTATTCTTAATCTGACATATATTCTTAATCTGACATGCTTAGTGGTGGAGTAGTGTCACGTTTTCTACCTAAAGAGAATCCTCAGTTTTTGGATATTTGTGCTTGGCTATGGCCTTACGGATTGATTTTTTCTGTTCTGAATTATCAATTGCTCTGATGAATCATTTTCTTTATACTGATCCTAATTGTTAATACCAGAGGCAAGCGCCTCTTTTGGAGGAGGCCTTTACCTTGTTATTATTTTCATCGTACCTTATGAGCTAAAAATTAGCTACAGATTAAAAGAATGAATAATATGAGTCATCAATTGTAAAGGCCAGTTGGAAAGACATTTCTCTCTTGTGTGAAGGAAGCAGGGTTTATTTCCTATCAGTTGCCAGTGGGCCTGGTTGCTAATTAGAAAAAAAAAAACCCGCTAATCATGTGCATCTTCATTTGGGACTCGAAAAGCATCTTGTCTTCCTTCATAACTGACGACTGTTCCTCGTAGCTATGGATCTTGTGACCTATTGGATCTAATTCTAAACATGTCAGGTTAGTTACCCATGAGCTTTCTCTATATGTTCTATTTAGACCATGTTTATCATTTGAGACAGGCAGCCTAAATTTCTCTCTTCTTAAGGCTACACACTTTTGCTCCATCATATGGGTTTACTTTATCAGTATTTTTTTTCCCATCTGATGGTAATTTCTAATGTTCCTGTATACAGTATCAATGATATACACTTTTTTTCACGACCAGGAACAATCATGACTATTGCCAAAGATCACGTGAGGCCATCTCCGAGTCCAGATAGTTGGAAGCTTAATGAAATTTTGCGACGGGCGTCGTTATAGGAACATACCTTGCATTGGTTACTGTTCTTTTCTACTGGGTCATCATAAAGACAGAGTTTTTTGAGGTATGACAGTTTGTTATTTCTTCATCAGCTTCAGAGTGATCATCAATCATCTTTTGTCCTCACCATGCATTTCCATCTGTTGGTCGTGTCGCAGACTCACTTGTCACTCGTAGTCGAAGCTGGTCATTCATGGAGAGGCCTGGGATTCTCTTAATGTGTGCATTTGTTGTTGACTACCTTGTGAGTCTGTTTTAATTCATGCTGCTGGATTAAAAAAACATGGACTGATGCACGATCAGGGAAGGCAGCTGACCCACTTAAGAATTATCGTTAGAACAAACTGTTGGTGCTTCCTAGAACAGACATCTTGTTTGCATGCCCATGAACTAGAGATGCAAAATTTTGTTGTGTGGAGTGTTTATCTTGGAAATTGCCTAGTTTCTTCCATTCTGATGCAATCGTACTCCTGTATTATTGCATTAGTCATCTAAGCATGGTGGCCATGACACGGCACATTAAGGCTGGATTTACTTTGGGAAAAAAAGGTTGTTTATATCTGCTTATTATTCGATTCAGATTTCTTATCCTTTTCCTCTCTCTCTCATTTATTTAATAATTATGGTATTTAAGTTTATTTTACATGATGTTGATTTATTTATCTATTTTTTATTGTTTCTTTTACCCCTTTTTTTACTGCATTATCATCCCGTTTTTCTTTTTTTTGCTGATTAAAGGGAGAAGATAAAGACATGTGCGTGTGTGCATGTGTGGGTAGGCTGTTTTGGTTTTTGAAGTGGACTTGTATGCTGGCATGTGTAGGTGGTTTTTGAAGTGGACTTGTATGGAGGGAGGGTGTGCAGGTGGTTTTATTTGGTTTTTTAAATGGATTTGCATGCAGGTGTGTGTACATATGTCTTGGTCAGTGTATGTGTAACAACGGTTTGGCACTTGAAAGTTGAAGGGCGGCCCTTGAACCTGTTCTTTTCTCCCTTGAGCTGCCGGGAAACAAATGTTTCTATTTTTTCGAATGTATTTTCAACGAAATGTGTTTTGCACGCAGTCATGGGTTTCCTTGCGACTGCTCTGTCTATTATGTAAGATTGTTTGATGCATACTTCTTATCATTATATGTGCAGGTTTTTAGGCTTTCATCATGTTCTTGGAGGGTAGGATCCGAGGTTAACAATGCCGAAGTTTATTTTTGCCAAAGCAGTCAGTTTAATGTGCTGGTTTCATCTCTTTTCAGTGTTGTGTGCAATCTCCAAGTTTTATTCTTCTTATGTGCTCCATTTACACCACAATTTTCTATGAATTTAATTTTGTAGAACATATGCTGCTCCCACCATTTCTCCTTCTAAATTTGGACCAAGGGGACATGACGTCTAGAGTTTAGTTACCCCTCTTCATTCCTGGAATTTACTTCCTTTATTTTCTAGCCCAATTGTTGTTAGATATAAGCAAACGTGTGGTTGGGCAAAAAAAAAAAGGGAATACTTCTGTTACTGTCTCCGAATGTTCATAAAACTGTTCAGGAACAAATACATGAAAAGAGATTGGGGGATAAGAACAGAAGAACAAAAAAACCTAAAACAAAAGGGTATAAGCAACATGGAACAGCCAGGTATGGGCTGGGAAACCACAAGTTTCAGTTTGATGAGATCTCGGCACTTGTCACCCAATATTTTTATACTTTTTCAAGTTATACTTATACATGCTCATATTTTTTTATATGTTTGGATTTTTCATACATGTTACAGTTGATTGGTTGGCCAAACACATCATTATTTGTTAAGGATCAATTTAGGAAAAGGTTGAGTGATGTTCTGGGAAGCCACATTTTATGGTTAAAGGACTATGTAAGTAGTTAAATATTCTTCCAATTTACATTTCTTTCTATGTCTTCAATTTTGTAACTTTTACCCTTGTATGATATATTTTTTCAGGTTATGGTCCATCCATGATGCTGCTCGGTTTCGACTTCATGTTGACTAACATTGTTGGACTACACACATTGACTATATGCATGAACATTGCTAGACGAACTTTTTATTTTGAGATACACTGGCCCTTTTTGTCGAGATAGATTTTTTATTTTGAGATACACTTAACTTTTTTTAAAGTAGACTTTTTATTTTGGAATACACACGTGGCCTTTTTTTTTGTCATGACTTTTTATTTTGTATATGGAGGTCATGTGCTTGTATATGGTTGCCATGGGCCTTTACTGGAAATCCCCTCTTATATATGGACACGCTTGCTTGATATATAGAGGCCATGTATGTATGGATGCTAATATGCTTTGTTCTTTCTTGCTATGGATGCAAGATCTTATATTGTTTCAAGAAAATATGAACTGTGAACTGCAGGGTCAGTTGTACTCAGATGGATTTGTATGTCTTCTTGTGTAGAATGCCACTCAAATGGCATGTCAGGTGATGTCTTACCACAGCTTTCCATGATTTAATTTTGATAGATGCGCGTTCTTATCTTTTTTTTTTTTAAATTGTATACAAGGGGAATCAAATCTTCAAATTAAGATTGGCTATGTGACCATTTCCTATTTTCTCATACATTGTTTTTGGTTTGGTAAAATTAGTTGTAAATGTTTGTATTTTTCACTCTTCAGTTATGGTAAAGTCACATGCCATTTTTTTCATTTTAGAGTATTCGTTTATGAAGTTTATTCCCAGTACATTTACTCCTTTAGTAGCATTTTGACAAATTATCCATTAGGTTTTGAGAAACCTTCTGCAATTCAGCAAAGGGGAATAGTTCTGGAACTTGATGTCATCCAGCAGGCACAATCTGGTACTAGAAAAACTGCAACCTTCTGTTCTGGAATTCTACAGCACTGAACTATATGGTTCAGTTGAATGCCAAGCACTTGTCCTGGCACCAATTGAACTGTATGGATCTCAATTTGATGCTCGTCAATATGATGCCAAATTGAATGAGTTAGATTCTATTTTAATTTCACTGCCAATCAATTACTTGGGATTCATTCCCAAACCAATCCAACATATCATTTCAACCCACCTAAAAAGAAAAAAAATGAAACTCTTGTCTCTTTGGAGCTGCAGTGAGGGGCCCCAACATTAAGGGGTAAAAAAAGAAAAAAAAAAGATACCTTGTGATGGTTTTTCGATTAAATGGAGCCATCTTGGTTACTGCTTGGTGATTAAATGGAGCCCTCTAGTTATTGGAGCCTTGGAGGAAGATTTTTATATGCTTTTGGACCTCATGTAGCTAATATTCACATATTAATATCACCATATGAATATTAAATAGGCAAGTGGGTCTCTATCTCTAAAGTACCTTCCCTTTCTTATCATTCATATCTTTCTTTCACTTTGCTTGAGAAATAAAACATGGTAGTGTCGTAGCTGCAACTACCACTGCCCATTGCTCAGGTCAGCTCCATCACTGTTCAACCTGGGATGTGAATACCCAACTCAGATGTCAGCAAAAAGCTCTGAAGTCTGAACCATGGAACATCTCAGCCGCATGCCCTTTTTCTTCAATAAAACTTGTCTACTTCTAGGCTCTAGCATAGAAACAGAAGAAAAACCCATATCTACACATTACTCAATTTAGCCACTGAAATTTGCATTTAATCATAAAAAATCAGGGCTATGGCCCAGAAGAACAGAATTCACTACTCTGGACCATTGATGCCTCCTGGTGGAAATATTGAGGACATGCTGAAAGAAGGCCTATTGCCTTTCTCCCTGGCAGCAATAATGTACAAAGTTAACAGTTTTACCTCATCATTTGATTGCTCCCACACCAAGGTCTGGAACTGTGATCATCAAGAACAACAAACATCAATGGCACACATTTGTGGGACAGCTTTGTCTTCCATGAGACCGTGAGAAGCTATGCTATTTATCTAAACACAAAGTGGGAAATTCTATTAAATTGTGTACTGCAGCAGGAAGCACTGGTAACCTCTGGAACATGTCTGTGGTGCTATGGTATCTGGTACCTGGAATCTTAACTCATATGACCTGTAATCTGGAGTGGGTAAAAAAGAGATTGACAACAGCAGCTTGTATATTTACTGGAGATCCTTGTTTGATAATGAGGGAGTTTCCCATTGTTCTACAACGGGAGATCTGTGTAAATTTTCTGCGAAGGGTTCTCATTACTATCTTCATCTTCTGTAAGCAAAGCAATCATCCAAAAAAGAATAGAAAAGAGAATTTGATATGATGCGCAGGCAGTCCCTATTTTACCTGGTGCAGATGATATTATGATTTTTATTAATGCTGGATATTTGAGTGGACATGTGAATGTTATGGATGTGAATGTGAATTTGATATGATGCGCAGGCAGTCCCTATTTTACCTGGTGCAGATGATATTATGATTTTTATTAATGCTGGATATTTGAGTGGACATGTGAATGTTGTGGATGTGAATGTGAATATTATGGATTTTAATGTTGTTTTGCCTATGTGATGCAGATGAGTGGATATGGATTTGAGTTTTATTTTAGCCATGTTAATATATCTGTATTTGTATTTCATGTTTACATCAGATGTGGACAGGTATTTAGTTTATATTTGTAAAAAAAAAAAAAAACAATACACCTACGGTTTTTAATATTCATGACTAACTATCATTACACACAATATTTAAAGCCGTAAGTATATATATGTAATATTTATTCATTCATTTATTTATCATCTCAAAAAAATGGTATTACTACGGTTACGAAACAATCAGTATAGATGATCTCTATACTTACATTTATTTATCATCATCTCAAAAATATATTACTACGGTTATAAAACCATAAGTATAGATAGCAATACCTATGCTTTTTAGGAAATTTACCTATGATTTATATAACTCTTTACCTACGGTTAATATTTGTATGAATAACCCGATATATACCTACGATTATTTTTCTGTGGGTATAGTCTTTAGTCACAGGCGCATGCGTGTCGGATTCAAACCGTAGCGCGTTCCGTAGGTAAATGGTTTTACCTTCGGATTTGTGGCATATACCTACGGTTATTATGCGAAGCTATAGGTCATTTTTTTTGTAGTGTATATATATATAATTGAGATGACAATTTTGGTGCCTTGGGATGAAGAGAGACATAGCAGCTTTTGTTGCTAGGTGTTTAGTCTGTCAGCAGGTGAAGGCCAAGCACCAGCATCCAAGAGGGCTTGTTCAGCCGTTGGAGATTCCCATGTGGAAGTGGTACCATGTGACGACAGATTTTGTGTGTGAACTATCGAGGACATTAGGAGGATATGACAGTATTTGGGTGCTTGTGGACAAATTGATGAAGACTGCCAGATTCTTGCCTATTAGAGCTTGCTGGGGTGTTAGTAGGTTGGCTAGGCTTTATGTGGAGTGGATTGTTTCTTTGCACGGGGTGCTGATCTCTATTGTGTCAGATAGAGATCCCCACTTCACTTCTTGGTTCTGGCATAGCTTTCAGAGAGCTTTAGGGACAAAGCTGGCATTTAGCTCTACCTACCATCCATAGTCAGATGGACAGTCAGAGCGGACTATTCAAACCTTGGAGGACATGCTGCGAGCTTGTTGTTTGGAGTGGTAGGGATCATGGCAGCTCACTTGCCATTGGTCAAGTTTACCACCGGGCCTATTTTTATAAGGCAAACTGAGGCCTCCTCTTCCACCTTTTCTCCCCTTCCACACCACCACCTTCACCTCCTTC
This sequence comes from Colocasia esculenta, assembly GCA_014218235.1. Lineage (NCBI taxonomy): Eukaryota > Viridiplantae > Streptophyta > Magnoliopsida > Alismatales > Araceae > Colocasia > Colocasia esculenta. The sequence continues at coordinate 4,022,025 of CM024757.1, forward strand.
TTTCTCCACCTCTTCCGGCAGCCGACGGGAGCTCGTAGGAAGATTGTGGTGATCTTGGCTGCTTTGGATCGGGCGAGAGGAAGGCGGATTTGGGGATTTGACCTCGCAAGGTGTGCGTGGGAAACAACATGATTTTGAGGTTCTTCTTGGTGTTTTTGGCGTCTTGAGGTAGGGATTCTACCCATGAACTCTTCTTGATCCTGTTGTGAGCATGTAATGTGTGTGATTTGCTTGTAAATCGAGGTTTGGGGAGGGTTTCTCTATGCCGGGTTTTGAGGCTATTGCTCGATCCAGGTGTTGGATCGGTGTTTTTCGGCTTTATACTGATGTCATTTGATGAGGGAAAGCATTTCCCATCATCAGATCGTGTTTGTTTGGGCTGGATCGCCCATAGGAGCGGCCTAGGGCTGCATCAGCTGTTGGAAGCTGAAGAACTCAACGACAAGGGTTGCTGCCGTCAAGTTCTTCGAGATGAGCTTGGCGGCAAGGCCTCTTGCTGTCAATGTGAGGTTAACATAGTTGACACTACCGTCTATTTTGGAAGACAATAGGGGACTGTGTCTTTTACCCTAGGTTAATGACAATCGAGGTTTCGACCCCACATGTAGGTCCCAGCAGCTTGAGCACTGTTGTGTGTGAGAGGCTAGGACACGCGGTGTCTACCTCCTAGCGTGGTGTGCCGGACGTTGAGAGCATCTCCTTCTGTGTGTGTGTTGTGCTTTTCCATGCTTGTGCTTGTGTTGTGTTCTTCCCAGGCGTTAAGTTGGGCTCCGTCTGGATGACTGACGTTGAGCTATTCTGCCGGTGAGCTTGGGCATTGAGTACCACTCTGTCCAGTGCATGCCGCTTGTAGTGGTTACGAGCTGGTTTCCGTGGGCCCCTTCTCCACCGTTTGAGTTCGGCGTAGGGGAAAACTGGTCAAGGACCAGACGCGAGGGAGAGCGTCTTAGTGTACATACGTGGCTAGGGTTTGAGGACTCTATACTGTCGAGGCACCAAGCCATAGGCCCTAGCTAGTCCTACCTTATTATGTGAGTGTGTGACTGTTGTTATGTTTGTTGTGTGATGTTGAGCCTGTAAGGTTCCAGTCTTTTAACGCGCTTCTGTAAGGAGTTGGACGTCAAGCCACCAGTTTCTGCGTGTTTTAGTGATGTGCTACTTTAGTATAGTTTACTTCCTACACTTCCATTTTGTACTGTTCACCGGTGGGGGTTAGTGTCCCTACTGGGTTTCTTCTTGAGACTCACTCCCTTCCTTTTCAAGTGGTTCGTCGTCGACTCTAAGTGCTGAGGAGCGGAGTCACCCCGGAGCTGGCCCCGCTTAGCTATTGGGAGTAGTACTTCTATGTACGTATTTACTGTACTATTTACTTTTGTTAGATTTACTTTGAGTTGTACCATGTTGTTATATATATTCAGTGGTTTTTGTTAATTCTTGTCGTTTGTGCACTTTTTTATATGTTCTCCTCAGACACTTTCTTTTAACCCTTCCGAGCTTCGGCTCGTGGGTGGCAGTTCAGGGTTCAGGTTACTAGTGGGTTACTGGTAATTCGGATCCTGGGTCATTACAGTAAGAGTTAAAAAAATTTAAAATAATAGTTACTCACAGCTAGAAGACAGAAAATGTTAGTCAGAGATTATCAGCGCAGATCTTAATAAAATAGGATTATAATTAGCATCCCTACAAATATCTGGACTTTTTGTGTAGGTATTTCTAATAGGGACTTACAGTTAAGGTTTCCTATATGATGAAAACTTATAATTAATTTGTCCAATAATAAAACATCATAATATAAATATAATTCTGAATTTTTCAATAATTTATCTAATTGTCTTGGAAAGAATTAAAGGGATGGGGAATAGATCTTCGCCCAAAGACTTGCAGCCTCCAGCTCCGGTGCACGTAGACACTACAAGAATACTGTGGATTAGCTACGGACACAATCCCTAACTAATGGCTTTGGATTTTTTCAATAATTTTGTCAATAGGTCTACAAGCAAGAGTCCATTCGAGAATGTCACTGGTTACGGACCTAGGGGACCTTTAGACCTGATTTCTTTACTCAGTCAGACCCATGTGTCAGAGTGTGCAGAGTCTTTAGCTGAGCATATTAGGAGTCTGCATGAAAACATCCGACGTTGTATTGAGATCAGCAATGAACATTATAAGAGAATGGCAAATGCACATCGACGACCACAGGAGTTCCAGGAAGGAGATTACGTAATGATTAGGGTCAGACCTGAACGATTCCCTTCGGGAGCCATGAAGAAACTACAAGCTCGAGGAGTAGGTCCATTCCAAGTGTTGAAGCGTGTCAGATTGAATGCGCATATTGTTGATCTAGCTTCAGACAATGGTATCAGTTCTACGTTCAATGTAACTAATTTGGTATAGCTTATCGGGATCTAGCAGTGATACCTAGTGATCCTTTCAAACCTTCTCCTCCCCTTGAGAGTGACCCTACACTTGAGTGTCCACCTCCAGCCCCAACTACTGCACGGTGAGAGTAGATTGATCATATACTAGACGAGCAGGTCATTTCATCTAGAGATGGAGCCTATCAGCACTACTTGGTCCATTGGAGAGGGAGGCCGTCGATTGAGGTCACGTGGGTTAACGGGAGAAGCTTCAGTGTCTGGACCCAGATTTGCTTGAGATACCAGAGCGGTCGAGACCCTTACTCATGGGGGGGGGGGGGGGATTGGTGGGGACACACGTGCACGTGACCGGTTCGACCCCACCGTTGGTTTACCGTCATCGTCGGACTGCTCAGCCAGTGTCATTGTGGCTCGACGAGACAATGGAGGACTTTTGAGGCCCCATTTAATGCTTGTTTGTTAGTGGACTGGACCATTTAGGGCCCATTATGCAGTCTTTTTATTTTTCTTATAATTTCTTGCATGATTTTTTGTATTTTTTAGTCATTTGGATTATTTTGGTTTTTTTCTTTATGGTTGTCTTTTGGCCTTTCGGAGTGGCCAATATATGTAACTATTCTCCTCTATTGGATGATGATGAATGAATGAAGAATGAACATTTGCTAGAGAATGAGAAACGGTTGTGTTGCAGAGAACTGTGTGTGTTTGAGCATGGAGATCCCGTGAAGGGAGGGTGAGAAGCCCCACCGCCCCTCTCTTCTTCTCCATTTCTCCCCACCCCTATTCCTTCTCTCTTTCTCCCCCGGTCACACTGTTCCCTCTCTCTCAGCCTCTATTCTTCCTCCTAGAAATCTCTCTCTTTCGCACTCGAAACTCCCCCACCTCTCAGCCTCTCGCGGTGCCTCTCTCTCTCTCTCTCTCTATGTGTGTGTGTGTGTGTGTGTGAGGCCGTCATCGGGTCGCCCGCCCTCGCATGAGGGCAATAGAAGCCCGTCATTGCCGCCCGCGATCGAGCGACCCTGCCCTGCTGCTCCGATCGCCTCCCCGTCAACCCGCACTAGCCGCCCACGTCGCCAGCGCCCAGGCGACGTCGAGCCCACTACGTGGGTTTTGTGGTCTGCATCACGATTCCACACCGGGTCCATCGAGTGGTCCCTTGCATGCTCCGTCCATGCACCAGCAACACTTTTGCACCTCCTGTTCAGACGATTCTTCTCGCCGGAAATCTACAGGCCCGACCCTACTTCGACCTTGGTTGCTAGTAGTTCAGCCAGCATCACACGGCTTCCCCTAGATGAACCACCCAAGAAACCGCAACAAACACCGAAGCAGAGCAGTTGCACCTTTATCCACCTTATTTTTCGCACGAGTTCGATCTGCCCCGACGTTCAAGGACTCCTCCTCGCCAGCACCCTCGAAGACCAGTAGTCTCGCCCCCACATGAACTGCCCCTAGAACTGGTGATCGTTGCCTTTGTTGAATTATCATTGGGAGAACCTGAAACCAGCAACAACCATTCTGCATCGCCTAACCCTATTCTCGATATGAGCCCCCATTCTTCAATGGGTCGGTAAGTCGCTACAGGTTCCTTTCTTACTTGCTGGTTGGTATATGAAAAATATTTGTTCCCGTGCATGTGTGAATAAGATAACTAGCAAGTTTTAAAACTTTTATAATCATTGCTGGTTATGTGACGTGAGAACCCACCCGTGCAATCAATTTGCGAAATTTGAATGTTTGCTAATGTCCTAGACTATCGGTAGTTCTCACTATCATCGATCATTGGCGTTTCTTTGCTACGAAGGACGACTCGTACAACTAGTTTCTTGTTATTTTACGTACTCGCACTCCTGTTAAACCTGTGGAAAAGCATGTGGATATCTTTATCTTTTGAAGTTCATTGCTGATTTGACATTTGGGTTAAATTGTGAACAAGTGTGTTAGTCGTCCCGCGTCAATTTTGGTATTAGAGCCATTGTAATAAAACTTATGTATAGTAAGTTTCATTTGTGCAAAATTTTTTTTTATTAGTGCTAAAAATATTATATTATTGGCTAATGTTTATTAAGCCAATATCAATTTATAAATTTTACAAATATGTATTTTAAATATGTATAGAAGTACATACTTATGTATATTTATACATTTAATATTACTAAAAAGTATTATTTATTTATATTGGTTAGCAATTATATTCAAATTGGAAAGTTTCATTAGTGCAAAAAAATATATTGGCTAAATTTATTAGGGTAAATTAATTAACAATCTTTGACTGTAATAATAGAAGTTTTGGCTGTAACAAAGTTTAACATATACTGTAAGAAATGAACACTTACTGTAATAAGTTACAACTCTATAAGTGACTAGAAAATAAGTCAAATATTAATAGGGACTTCTAATTAATTTGTCTAATTATTAAGCCAATACAGATTTATAAATATTGATAAATAAGTTATTTTATACATATATAGAAGTACAAACATATTAAATGTACATATAAGGATACACAATACTTATATATACTTATAAGTACATACATTTTATATTATGCATACTTATATACTTAATGTATATACTTCTATATACGTATAATATAAATATATACTCTTATAAATACTTCTATAGAAATATATAGTGATATAAATATATTTACTTATATACTTCCTAATATTAGCTTCTATACAAGTATACACTTATACATTTTTATACTCAGAGGTATAATTTATGCACTTATATACTTACACATATATTATATAATATACTTATACATACTTAAAATACTATATATCTATATATAATATATATATATATATATTGAATTAGCTACGAAAACTTTCATAGCTAAATCCGTAACCACTTAGCCACGATTAGCGACATAAATTTTTTATCTCTAATTCGTAGCTAATTACTATGGATTTAGGGGGTTTGCAATGATGTGTAACTAATTAACGACGGATAGTGATAGATTATTTATTCGTAAATCTGTAGCTAATTACGAATTTTGCGACGATAATATTTTCATCGCTAATCTGTACAATTAACTATCCGTTCGAAGACAAATAGATCATAGGATCTTAACGTACGTCACCCTGATAGAAATCGTTCGATCGATAAAAAGAAATCGGTAATAAATTTTAGACTTTGATCTGTTGGACATTTGAATGTGCTCCCTAGAAAAATCGATCGACTAATAAGAAAAATAGATCGATCATTTTACTTTATCGTACCGACCGTGTCAAGACTTGCAAACGTCCTAGCACGCACGGTCGTACCATTTCCTATCGCAACGGCTTTGCACGGCAAAACTTGCTTTCTAACCTTGTGGGTTTTGATATTTTATCCTCTTTGTAATCGGCATGTCACTTTGTACCTCTTTACTTGTTAAATGGTAAGGTACTTTTCCTTGACCCAAGAAAAAAAGACCGATATCTCTTTTGAGAAGGGCGGCAGTAGGGTTGCAAACGAACCAATACACTCGACGAGCAGCTCGATATTCGGCTCGATAAAAACTCGACTCGACTCGTTTATTAAACTAACGAGCAGAGCTTGAACAAAAAAATAAGCTCGGTTTATAAACGAGTCGAGCTTGAACGGTATGCTCGACTCGATTATGTTTCGCGAGTAGCTCGTTAAGATACTCGATAAAATACTCGTTAATATATTCGATTAATACTCGTTAATATATTTAAATTATATTAATTTCTTATTATATTGAAAGTATTAATATTTATTTATTTTTAAAGAATTATTTTTAAGGTATGACCTTATGAATACTTAAATGTAAAAAATTAAATACAAGGTGTAAGTATACAAATTATGAAAGGAAGAGTATATATACAAATTTTGGCTTTGATTAAATCATGAAAATAAGGGTAGGAACACAAAATCCACATTTGAAGGTCCCTACGCACTGCTGGCCTTCTTCCTCCTCCAGACCGAGCAGTAGCTGCAGCATCGGCCGATGGCCCCTAGCCCAGCGCGGCCAAGGGGCACCGCAGTTGGTCACCAGAGTCTCCGGTGAACCCCGCAGAGCAGCTTCTTGGTCCAGAGGTTGCAGATTGTTCGCCGCCCCTGCAGTTGGAATGCCACCCACGGGCCACGGAGGAGCAGACATGTCCCGCCGGCCGGTGCGTTCCGTGGAGTTATGGGGCCCTCCCGGCGGGCGACACCGGCGCGGCAGTTCCAGCGTCACCGGATGCCATCCACGGTGCCCGCGACGATGTTATCCCCCACCCCGTCAACATCCACCCCCTCCACCCTCCGCCGCCCACCATGTCTTCCCCAGCCGTGTTGTCTGTGTATTATCCCATATCGGATATCAAAGTTACCCCGAGTTGTGAGTTTGTACATAGCAGACCCCCCAGGCCCAGCCCCTTTGCGAGGTGTGTCTTCGGCTTGAGGCTGTAAAGCCAAAACGGGTTAATAAGATGAGTTAAGCAAATCGTTTGCCAACTCAAGTTTAAATTTGAAAAAAAATTTACTCGTTACTTGAGTTTTTCAAAATTTTTAACTCGTTACTGGATTTTGACCTCGCTTTATGCTCAGTTTGAATTCATTCTCGTAAACGAGCTGCTTACCGAGCTGAGTTTCGAGTAGCCAAAAAGGCATCGAGCCGATTCGAACGGCAATGGTGATACTCGACGAGTATCGAGCCGAGTTCGAATGGGAATTTAACTGACCGAGTCGAGTTCGAGCAGACTGTTACTCGGCTCGGCTCGGATCGTTTGCAGCCCTAGGCGGCAGATTGCAAGGAATGTTTGGAAATATGAAGATTGTAAGGGGTTACATCGAATATCGGTATTTCAGGGGGTTACTTCTAACAATCCCAATTGTTATTTATGAGAATGCTCAAAGCACCCCGTGTCCCACCATTGCACCATGTAGAATTTTCTTCTCTTCCCGTGGTCGCCCGATTCATCGAACTTGTCACAAAAAAAATCCCCTCCTCTCTCTACTCTCTCTCTCTCTACGATTTTCTCTCTCTTCCTCCACCTATTTCTTTTTGCTGGGACCTTCCACGTCTCAGCTCCCCAAATATGATTGGCAGCGGCAGCGCCGGGGGCATCTGGTCTGCGCGGGGGGCATTTCGTCGAACGCTTCCATGGTGCTGCTGGGCGCCGTGGCCGCCGCCGCCGCCGCCTTCGCGCGGTGCGGCGGCTGCGACGAGGACCCCCTGGCGCTCTTCAGCGTCGACAACGTGCTGCAGTGCCAGAAGGCGAGCGATCTCCTCATATCCCTTGCCTACTTCTCAATCCCGCTGGAGCTCTTCTACTTCGTCACATGCTCCACCATCTTCCCCTTCCGGTGGATCTTCCTCCAGTTCGGCGCCTTCATCGTCCTCTGCGGCCTCACCCACTTCGTCACCGTCTTCACCTACGCCCCTCACTCCTTCCTCCTCATGCTCGTCGTAACCGTCCTCAAGTTCCTCACCGCCCTCGTCTCCGTCGCCACAGCCATCACCCTGGTCCCCCTCATCCCCCAGATCCTCCGCGTGTTCGTGCGGGAGGGCCTGCTGCGCAAGAAGACCCGCGAGCTCGACCGCGAGGTCGGGCTCATGAAGCGCCAGGAGGAGGCGAGGTGGCACGTCCGGGAGATCACCCGCGAGATCCGGCGCCACCTCGACCGCCACAGCATCCTCGACACCGCCCTCGTCGAGCTCTCCAAGGTGCTGTTCCTGGAGAACTGCGCCATCTGGACGGCGGATCCCGGAAGCCCGGGGAACATGGTCCTCAAGCACGAGATGAAGCCGCGCCGCCGCGGCCGCCTCCTCCTTACGGCCGCGGCTGCGGAGGCAGCCGCCAGGGTCCCGATCGATGACCCGGAGGTCGCTCAGATCGTCTGCCAGAATGGAGTCGTGTTCCTGGGACGGGATTCCCGGCTGGTCTGCTGCGGGGAGGACGCATCTGTCGGGCCGGCAGCGGCGATACGGATACCCACGCTCAGGGCTTCAAACTTGGGGGCAGAAAGAGGCGGCAACGCGCCGGCGCTCGTGGACGAGTTCAACACGATTCTCGTTCTGGTTCTCCCTCCCGACGGAGAGGCGGTGTGGACGGATCACGATCTCGAGATCATCGAGGTGGTCGCCAATCAGGTGGCAGTGGGGCTCTCCCACGCTGCGGCCATGGAGGAGACGTTGATGATGAGGGAGAAGCTGCTGGAGAGGAACGCGATGCTGAAGCGGGCCCAGCGGGAAGCAGTGATGGCCAATGATGCGCGCGTGCTGTTCCGGAAGGTGATGAGTCGTGAGATGACGGCACCAGTTCGATCAGTGGTAGCGGTTCTCTCGGCTCTGCAGCTGGAGAAGCTGAAGCCTGAGCAGATGGCCATGGTGAAGGGAGGGCTGCTTCTATCCTCCCTCATTGAAGACTCAGCAGATGTTTCCAGATCGGAGGAGTGCAAACTGGAGCTCAATTTGAGGCCCTTCAACATTCGACCTGCTCTGGAGGAGGCAGTGGCCATGTCTAGGCTTCTGTGTTCCTGCAGAGGCGCCTCTCTTAGCCACAACGTATCTGGGAAAATACCGAGCCGCGCGGTGGGAGATGAGCGGCGAATCCTTCAGGCAATACTCTACATGGTTGCTCATGTGTTGGGACCGGGTGATCAGGGGTCTGTGCTGCTTCGTATACAAGTGGAGGAGGGCTCACAAGGAGCGTGGAAGCAGGGTCCCTATGAGGACTCCATTAAACTGGGGTTTGAGGTGAGCAGGATTATTTCTAGTGGAGAAGATTGTTCTGCGATGTTGGAGGTATCTGGTCGTGATGTCCGCGATCAGGGGCCTAGCATTGCCTTCTGTGAGCAGCTGGCTGAGGTGAGTTCTGTGATGTTCGTCAGTTTCTTTTGGATGCCCCTTGCGAATGGCATCTGAATGGTGCATCAGAGAATACGGTTTGCTATGCACTTATTTCCTTGAGCTTGCTGATTACACGCATTTAAGGTGCTTTAGTGTTTCTTAACTGCTCGGACTCGGTTCAAATTCTACACCGTTTGCAATTGTTAGTACTGGAGAGCGAGCAGAACTCTTTCTGTTGACAACATTTTCTGAAGTACACGATCCATTTTATTTTCTTTTTGCTGATTTCTCAAGGGAAATAATGATTATTTCATTTTACACCATGGCTGCTTCATCAGATGGCATTGTCTAGATAAATGGATATTCTATAATATTGTTGCAATGTAGCTTGTCATGATGTTTCTGAACATCTGTGCAATGTATTGCAGTTACTTGAGGATTTCTGTAGACATTTAGTCAGTTAAAACGATCAAGAACTTTTCATCCTATTATAATTCATGTAAACATGAAGACAAATATGTAATTAGTGTAAGCGTTTATTTCATACTCAATAATTCAACAATGATGAATCTCAAGAACGGGACAAGTGGAATATTCAGAAAGTTGGGGACATGCTGCCTTAAGAAGTAAGACAACGAGGACTCAAGAGAACATATTTGGATTGCCACTGTTTGATTCCAAGGGTGATGCTAAATGGGCAAGGTTGCATTTCTAGATGTTGCCAAGGCTATCGTCCATCCAGAATTTTATCAATTTGGCAGTTCAAAAATCAGTCCAGATGAAGATGAATCATGAAGTCATATTGCAGTATGAGTCAATAACATTACCTGGAGGAAATTGGACGATCTTCATTTTTGTATATGAGGGGATTCATAACTAGGATTGGACACTTACTTAGGACTTTAGGCTTGGACAAGTTGCTTTAGACATATGGTGAGGGCCACAGATGAAGAATGTGGGAATATTCAAGTTGGTTTCTGACTTTACAAGATATTTATGAATTAGAGAATTTGATGGATGAAAAATAATTATGCAAAATTTTTCAAAATGATGAATTACTGGAACTCCACTGTGTCATCAGCATATTAGAAAGATATGTTTTCTGTTGTGTTGTAGGAGTGGTGTGACAAGATGAGGAACAGATGGCCATCCTTGTTATGCTAATCTTGTGGTGTCCCGATGTGTGATGGTTGACTGTTTAAATTTATGTCACCTCAGTTATTCTGAATTTTAGTTATTCACCTCGGTTGTTCTCAATTAAAATGGCTGAAGATTGGATGCTGAGGCGACAGTGGCCAAGAGTGTGGCATCATAGCTGTCATCTTGGAAAAATATTACTACTGGGAAAGATGATGGATTCACATAAATCCTACAAATATTTGGGTGGTTGGTGGGGGATGGGGAGAATTCTCTCAGGCGAACTCGGCTGCATGGATGAAGCACCTTTTACAGCTTCATAATCCATGTCTAGATAATGGAACAATCTAGCAGAGGCCTGTGATGTCAGGTTGCTTTCAGGGGAATGGAAGAGAAGTGGGTCCAGAAATGTAGACCACATGCAATGAACTCTTTGATGAAGGGACTACTAGGGATGGCAGCTAATTTATGTCCCTCTTCAGGTTTGAATGTCCATTTTCTTGTTATTGGTTGTTCAGGTCATTTGTTGCTAGTGCAATCACACATTTTTTTACTGTATAACTATGGTCTAACTTTCCTGCCTTTTTGCCTAAAATTCCATGGCTGCTTGGACTTGGCACTTGGGTACTACTATTTGTAATTGCCAATAAATACTGTATCTTCTCTTTATATATGTATACACAATTTGAAACATATAATAAATTACTTCCATGCTGGTTTTAGTCTCGCTCATTATCATGCTGTAGCTTCTGTAGATTATCCTATCATGATCCTGGAAATCCTATGTTGAACTTCTAGAAGTTACCACTCTTCTTGTTTTGTAGTGTAACATGGCTTTGAACACCTTAGCTGGGCATATTTCTGGTTTTCCTTCGATCTACGATGAGATGGATTTCAGAGGAAACTAGGGTCAAACTGCCTACTGAATTTTACTCATGCTTCCACTAGGAAGTTTGACATGTTGTACTCAAGGAGTGGCTTACCCTTCATGTACACTAAGGTTGTGAAGTCTGAGTTTCAAGTAGGGGTGTCAATAGGCGGATTTGGATTGGCCCAATTGCAGCCCAGCCCAACCCAAATTGAAATGATCCAACCCAAACCCAACACAATAGATTAAAACAAACAAAATCCACATTGACCCGTTGGGGCCCGTTCCAGCCCACCTGGTGGTACAACTTCAAAGCAGAGGATTCGCGGGCTGGGCTTTGGGAAAGAAGTAAGAAGAATCGACCACCGAACCAGAGCAAAAACACAGAGCAGCATGCCATCCATGGATTTGCAGGGGGTGAGGAAGCTCCTGGAGAACGCCGCGGGGTCCCTTACGAAAGCCATCCTGGCCACGCTGCCATCTGGGTTCTACGACTACCTCGTCACCGGCGGCCTCCGGATCGACCATGTCGACCCCTGCAGATGCTCTGCTCCATCACTGTGCCGCAGTGCCTCCTCGCAGGCTTCTCTGAACATCCATCCCTCCTTCTCTTCCTCCTCCTCCTCTGGGATGCATGGTTACTTACTTTTCTTTTACGATGTCTTTGATGCCCCTGTGCTGCTGGCCAACTTTGAGACATCAACTCAAGTTTGAGACCTCACCCAACTGTTGCCTCTACACATTCTTCTACTGTTGCTGTTGTTGGAAGAGGTGAGTGGTACACGGTAAATGTAAGCACAACACCGAGATGATTTGACTGCAGAAGCCTAAATGGACTTGTAAGGACAGCCTTTCCGGTGGCATGAGCTCTCAGTATATTCTCTCGATTCTTTTGCGATCCATCACATTAAAAAGAAACAATTTTCACATGCAACCATGAAAGGCCTTCGGAATCAAATTTTGCAGAAAGATGCATTTTTCAGGGACAGGCATATACGTACTGGGAAATAGAGATACTCACAGATCATATTATGAACATTATCTCCCCAGACATCATACCGAGGGCTTCAATATAGGATATGGTTTCCTGGTAGAAGATCACTGAAGCATACTCGTCTTGCTCCGGCGATGGCTTGCCCTTCATGTCCTTGATCACCCACTCCTGCTGATCCTCAAATTTCTGTCTTTCCGAATGCACCACGCGTTGAGCATATGCTATTCTGCTGAGCAGAAGCCGCTTGAATGCCATCATCACTGTGTAGGCTGCGAATGTGGCCTGAGACAGATTTCTCTAAGGCAAAGGCTCAAACGTCTCCCGGACAGTCATCAGGGAAGGCTACGATCTTCAAAAGCCACCTTCCCTTCTTCTCACTTCTTGTCCTCTTTCATCAGCCAAAGCTCAAGTCTTTTCCCCATGATCTTCAAAAGCAACCCCGCTTCAAATTACTCAGATTCACCATGGCAACAACACCTACCTCCACCATTTCCGCTGCTGCTCACCTCGCCCTCCTCCGGGCGGGGAACGACTAGCAGGAGCAAGGTTTGGCCCTTTGTCTTAGACTCTGATGAGCACGCCGGGGTCCAGTGGGGTGGGGGTTGGGGGATGGATCACGCCCAACCGGATCTGGTCGCCATTGATGGACTGCAGCTTCTCCATCAGCTTCGTCCCCACGGAAGTGACAGCCGCTCCATCGGCACAGTGAGAAGGATGTGGAGATGGATCTGCTCAGGAGGAGGGGCCCTACGGGCCAACCCAACCCAACTCATTACCTGACGGGCTTAATAAATGGGTTTCAACAGAGTTTCATGGGCTATTATATTTTGATTTTGATTGAGCTCAGAACAAGCTATCCATTGGGCTTAACATCAACCCGACCCAGTTGACACCCCTAGGTTCAAGTCCCATTAGGAGCAGGATTATAAGAAATTTCTGAAGAATAATATAATAGGTTAATTTCCAACCAAAAAAAGGGAAGTTTGACATGGAAGTCCATTCTTTTCTAGGATGTTGCTGCAGAAGCTCAACCTTAAACGGTTGCTGCATTGCTGATGCTCAGTGTAACGATATTTAGAGAAAAAATTGACTGATGGTTTTATTCTTTTCCATGCAGTAGATTAGATTAATATTTGTCAAATGACTTACCATCCATACATGGTTGGTAATCTCTATATTCTTCCTTGATGCTGTCATCTTTCAAAATGTTTCACCCAGGTCCAATGTCTTTTGTGCAGCTCATGGACGGCTGCTTACTAGTTGGCTCGGCGTCTCAGAGTCTTCAGAAAAGCATGAACTTGCTAATCAGATTGCAAGCTCAACGATCAGATGAGGGGTGTATTTGGCCAAGATATTCATGCAGTGAAGATGATGAAACTAGTCAAACCTTGTTGGAAGGAATGAGAATTCTCCTTGTGGATGGCGATGTTGTAAATAGATCCATCTCAAGGAAAATTTTTGAGAAGTTCGGCTGCCACTTAGCTGTTGCATCATCTTGGTATGAGTGCTTCGAGAGTCTCTATCTGAAGGGGAATAAATTTCATCTACTGCTGATTGATCTCTTCATTCTTAATGAAGAGGGCCAAGACACTTCTGCCCGAATGAGAAAGCTGTATTCTGAAGGCTGGCTTATTACCATTGCTTTGGTACCAAAGACCGATAAAGATGTCCAGGAAGAATGCACTAAGATTGGGGTGCATGGTGTAATAAGAAAGCCGATTGTTTTGCAGGAAGTGGTCAATGAATTGACTAGAATTACGCAGCGGTTACAAGCTTCGCCCGCTTTGTAGTTGATGCCGGAATATAGATTGTTCTGTGCTCCACATTTCATGAAAGATTGTCCCACTTGGGGGGGTTTGGGGGGTGGGGTGTTGAGAAAGTTTTGCTAATAAAGCCTGGTTTTTTTTTCCCTTTTTGCCAAAGGCAACAGGTTACACCAGGATATGGAGTCATGCTCGTCAACGTGGTGATGAGATAACATCTCCAAAGATTTCAGAGCCAAGACAATTCGCAATCCTGCATTCAGGGTTGATCCCAAGGGCTTCAGGCGGCAAGCTGCATATGGATGGGACTTGTGCTGCCTCCTGTTTCAGTGAATTTCTTTGCAGGTTCCCAAGAGAGATGCAAACCCCCAGATATTTCTCCGCCAAATAGAAGAGTGTTGCAGATAGCGCAAACCAGAGTGTTTAGAAATTGGATTCTTCACTGCTAATGGGATATCTGGTGCACACTTCTGGCAGAATTCAGTTCATATAACCATTCAGGGGAAAGCTCGATCAAAGGCTCCCTGCAGTCTAAAGGGTGCCCGGTGGCTCTAGCAGACGGGAGCATGCCATGGATGGTACGCTGGTGTGGTGGGAACCAAATGGACAGGAATGTCAAGGGCTGTTCAAAGTTTGGTTCAATCCGAAGAACCGAACCAAACCGACCTATTCGGGTTGGTTCGGTTTGGTTTCAAATCTCCTACGGTTCAGTTCGGTTCATGATGTTGAACTAAAATGAACCGAATATATATATTATATATATATATATATATAATTAATAATATATAATATCACAAGAGTGCTGGTAGCGCAGTCGGTTGGAGTGCGGGTTGTGCGACCTCCCCTTGAGAGGTTGTGGTCGCGAGTTTGACTCTCTAAACCATCTTCAAAATTTTATTTTTTTTCTATTTTGAATTGGGTCGAACCGACTCGTGTTCATCTCTAGAAATATCAGTCTGGTGAAGGGTTGGCATGCCACCATACAAAATCTACAGGGGGTTAGCTTAACAGTGGCTCGTTCAGCTGGTGCCTGAGGAGAGGAGTTCTCCCCCTCCCCTCATGTAATTTTTGCTCTTTGTGATAAGCCGATGCGGCCGTATCAGCATGATGACAAAAGGTTTTGAGCGTTGAACAGTAGGGAAACTCTTGTTGCAATGGGGGGCTGATGTCATTGGGGGTGGGCTGCACCCCTGGTTGTGCCCACTCCCAATTGGGGGTTAATGTTTGTTGCAAACCCCCATTTGGGGTTTGCACCAACCAGTTCTCCAGTGCAGTATTCAAAGGCCTATCTTACGTGTACGCCACATCAAGGCTTTTGTAGATGACTTGCCATCACCTGCGAACTAGAAAACTTGTGTTCTCATGAGGAACACCTTGCCAGTATAGGGAAACAGCCGTACTCAAAGTAGCGGCTCCATGTACTCAACTCTCAGTAGGAAAAGATTTATAAGGTTTTTTTCGAGGAATTTTTTAAGGATAATATAATAGGTGATTCTTCTAACAAAAAAGTGTTTCTTGCATACATTTCCCTGTTTAAAAAAATATCATTTGATCATAATCTGCCTTATTTTGTACTTGCATAAAAATTTTGTTGAAAATTCTTTGCATTAGAAATTTTGTTATCACTTGTTGTGATGGAATGATTAGAAATTGTCAATGGAAGTGTGCAACGTGATTTAGAACAGCAATAATATCTTTCCGGTAAAATGACTTATTTAATTTTTTAAAGATAAAAGTGTTCAAATAATATCCAACTGTCACTAAAAAAATTGGTAAAGGGATATTCTAAATATATTCCTCAGCTATGTGACGGTAAGGTTTTTGGTGTAAAACATTTTGTTTGACTCTTTAGTGCAGATTAAAAAATAAGATGAAATATGATCTAATTATTTCTTAGCTATGCAAAAACCTCCCAAAAAAAGGGAAGCTGTAGGAGTCTCGTGCAAAAGTTTGTTGTCTTACGTGGTTGGTCATTACACTACTGTCCTTTTGCACAAGATTTGCATCAGAGTGCCGAGGACAAGAGGCACACGAAGAGTGGCTTAAGTGGTTGGATATTTTGCCATATATTTGGAGGTGAGTTTATCTGTCAACGACAGTAAATTTATAAGAATTTTAACAAAAAAAATATAAATAATGTCAAAAGTTTTTTTTGGAAACGCTTTTTTTTTTAAGTTGTTTTAATCTAAAAAGTTATGTTGTGTTAACTTTTAATTTTAAGTTTAAAATCATAAAATTTGAGGTTATGTGTTTGGTAAAAATATTAAATTTTTTAAAATTCGTTTTACTGTGTTGGTAGGGCTTGGTAGGGAGTGGGGGTGGGTGCTGCGTTAGGAGAGGGGGGGCGGCGGTGGGGGGTGGGGGCGAAGAGTGCTGGGGGGGAGGGGGGTGCTGCGTCGGGCGGGAGGGGGGGGGGGGCGGCGAGTGGCGGGTGGGGGTGGAGGGGGGGTGCTGCGCCAAGAGGGGGGGTGGCGAGTGGCGGGTGGGCGACGTTGCTGCGCAGGGGAGGGGTGGAAGTAGGGGGGAGGGGGCGGCGAGTGGGGGTGGGGGGGGGGGGGTTGTGCGCCGAGGGGGGGGGGGGGTGCTGCGCAGGGGAGGGGGGAAAGCAAAGGGGAGGGGGCGCAGGGCAGGGGAGGGGTCCGGCGGGGAGGGGATGGGGGGGGGGGACAATCGATAGAAGATGAGTGAGCTGTGTTGTGTTTTTTTTTTAAATTGCTTCACATTTGTTTTTATTTTGAAAGAGATTTACATAGGATAAAAATTCTTCCTTAAAATAAAAAATTACTTATCAAACACGGCTATTTGTCCCTCCTCTTTCTTTTTTAAATTTAAGAGAAAAAATTGATAAAAAATTACAACCGAACACCCTATTACCCTCACTATTGTAATAAGTTAGTATTTAATAAATGAAAAAAATTTGACAAAAAAAAGAGGGAGCGTGACGGATTGTTTGAAGAGGAGAAATTTTGGTGTTTTTTAATAGAACGAGGGTTTTTTTGTGGTTCCAAGCATTGGACAATGTGTTGGGCGCGAGTATAGAGTGGCGAAAGAGGGATCCTCGTCGTATGGCAATATGTGTATATTACTATTTTGTTCAATCTTAATTGCATGGCAACCCACTTGAGTCGATTTGTATCCTGACCAGTCGGCCAGATCGTTTGGTTCGGGGGCATCAGTAATGCCGATCTCTTCGATGTCTTCAAGGGGTCGAGTGAGATCCTATAGTGTGTAGGAACACCTTAATACACTTCCTTGCCATCATCAACAACTGTTTGGTTAGGTAGAAAAAGAGAATTCTCAAAGTGCCCATTTTACTTAAAAGAAAGGTGTTGAGTTCAAATTCCCCATTCTCCCTAAACTAACAAGGAAATTGGTTTCCTACCTCCATTTATTGACACCAAACTTGACTCCACTCAGTAAACAATTACAAGCCACATTATTAGTTGGCAGTGAGATTAAACCATTTTTCGGCTTATAAAGTCTTGTTCCTCAGTGCTCCCCATGTTGCATTATCTTTATATTTTTTTGTTTACAATGCACATGAAGACCTAGAAGCGTTATCAAGAGAGTATGCAAATTGTACCTACATACCTTGATGATACAGTTACTCCTATGGTCGGCCTAAGCCAAGATAATTGGTGACCGAGAAGTCTGCGTGTAGCCGATGAGAGGAATGGGGTTGTCTCAAGCTCGAGACTTGTAAGACCACCAAGGAACTTTCATGGGGAGACATTCTCATGCTCAAGTCAGTAAGAGGTTGAGAAACGTGGCAGAATCTAGAGCTTGTGAGTGTCGAGTGTACCCCTATATATAGTTAGGGGTGTTCACGGTTCGATTCGGTTTAGATCATTTTTTTTTCTTCTGAAAATCAAATCGAATCGAACCTACAAGCGAATTCGCTTGTAGATTCGGTACCCAAAAAACCCAAAGATTTAATATGGCAATCCCGAGTTTCGAACTCAGGACTCCTCATGCGAAATGAAGGGCCCTCACCAACTGGGCCGCGTTTTCTCATTGATATATTGTATGATTAAATATATTTAATATGGATTTAGTTCAATCGATTTTTCAACAGCAAATCGAACTAAACTGCGGGACCTGTCAACCCGAACCGAATCGATCGGTTCAATTTTTCAGGTTGGACCATATTATGAACACCTCTATATATAGTGGGTTAAGGAGCTCTGAACTATCTGTCATTTTCACAGATTTCACCCCACGATCTCGTAAGTCGCGCCACATTGACTAGATCGTAATCTTAATAGACATCGTTATGGGGCACACGATTCGCGACTATTCACCCATTGATCAGATAGTGGGTCATTAGGTGAGCCACGATTCTAGAGATTCTCGCGGCTATGTAGTGCACTCCATGTTAGGTAAGTCATGGTGAACTTATCCTATCCTTAGTCGAGATGAGTCTCGACGACCTAAGTGATATCTAGATATCGACTGAATTCGACGCTCGGGACCGAGACGTGGGACTTGAAGACCTAGAAGCGTGACCAAAAGAGTATGCAAAGTGTACCTACATAGCCCGACAAAGAGAACTTGCATGTCACCCTTTGAGGGGGTGCCCTTTGCTGCCTAAAACAGAGAAGGCTTACCCCATTCCAAGTTTGATCAAATTAAAGAAACATGTTAGTTGCGCAGTACACCTTCATGTGAGGGAGATGTATTAATGTAACATCCTGGTTCCTTGGCCAAACACCCTTCTGTCAGGGTCACGACGTATCAGGCTGTTGCCTTCTAAAATCAGAATGCGACGGGTTACCCCGTCGCGACTGCTCTGACCGCAGCATGTATCTTTGTCGTCTTGCTATCGGGACAATTGGGATACGTGTCGTGGCACATGCATATGAACGCGACATGCCAGGCCGTCGCGTTCATATTGTCAAGCCTGCCAGGACGACGCGTGGCGGGTTTGGTTGTTAGGTTTGACGGATCTTCCAGATCGCGACGTAGGAAACCGTCGTGTTAACATTGTTAACGCGACGGCTAACCCCGTCGCATTCTGAAGACTGTGGCCTATATAGGCAAGGCCATCAGACCTGTCTTCTTCTTCCCCTTCCTTCCTTCTTTCTTCCTTCCTCCGACCCCCTCTGTGTGTGTTCTACCCGTGGGGAGTGTGTATGGGTGTGTGGGTGAGGAAGAGTGTGAGGTGTTGGGTGGTGTTCGTGCTCTCCATCGTCGGCGTGGTGTTCTTCCCATCGTGGGGTGCTCTTCTTCGTGGTGTGATCTCTCCATCAACTTGTAGGAGGACGTTTGTGGCTTGTGGACGGTGTCTCCGCAGAGCTTGGAGCGAGGAGGTGGCCATGCACATGAGAAAACCCCAACGGTTGGCTCTTCACTTTGAGGTAGGGACTCCTTTGCCTTCCCCCTAGTTCTACCATGCTAGGGCCTCCAATCCCTCTTCTCCAAGCCCTTAGAATCATGCTAGGTTGTGCATGTGTGTTTGGTGTTTTTCATTGTGCTTGAATTGGGTTTCAGGTGTTGAGGCTTTCATGCTTGCATGTGAGGGTTTTGAGTGTAGATGCATATCCTTGAAATGCATGAGTGTGAATAAGGGTGGTTTGTGCCTTTAGAATGTGTTTACATTGTTCTCCATGCTCCCCTCCCCTTGTACACACCGGAGTTGTGGTTTTGGGGCATTTTTGGAAGTCTCGGGTTGTCACCCGACCTCTGTCTGTGGTCGCAACGGGGGTCCCTCTCGCGACCATGTCGCGACATATCGCCCCATCGCCTTCTGTTTTGAACTCATCGCCAATACCTGTCGCGTTCTTATCGTGACAGGTATATGCGTCGCGTTCAGTCGGCTTTTGTGTGGTGGCGACGGCCTACCTCGTCGCGTTATTAACGCGACAGGGGTATGTGTCGCCTTCCCGACCCAGGTCGCGACCGGCGGGGTCGTCGCGTTCTTGTGGCGACGGATCTCTGCGTCGCCTCTCTAACAGAGAGGGATTGGCGACTTGTTCGGTGTTCATTTCCACTGCGTCTCTGTTTCTTGACACACCTGTTCCCTAGCACGGTCCTACACTAGTCTTTCGCCCGGTGCTAGGCACTTGTGGGCTTATCCATTGAGAGATTGTTACTGTTACCTAGACCCCGGTCCCCGCTCGTCTGTTGAGGGAGTTCTTCGGGCGGCAGGCGAGCTCGAGTCTACAGACTCTGATGGCATAGGGGAAAATGGTGGGGACAGTGGCGTAGAGTCATTTGCAGAGCTCTCTTAGTTGAGTCTGGGACGCCGAGGTGGTTGAGGCGTTCTTCCGGCGCAAATCAGCGATCCTTCTCACTACCTCACTCTACTTGGTTCCGGTACCACTTAGAGGGGCCAGGTGTGGGACCGTAGTCCGGCTAGACTACGACAGTTGTGGTTGTTACTTGTAGTTTTGCATCTCATTCCGACGGGAGGTGCTAGACATGGGCTGGTGGTCGAGGGTAAGGCGCGGGGACCACTTGACCGGTTGACTAGTGGTAGTGGCCCTCCGTGGCTAGTGCCTTTGTTCAGACAGTTTTTCTGTCTGTGTTTGCAGCCTT
This sequence comes from Colocasia esculenta, assembly GCA_014218235.1. Taxonomy (NCBI): domain Eukaryota; kingdom Viridiplantae; phylum Streptophyta; class Magnoliopsida; order Alismatales; family Araceae; genus Colocasia; species Colocasia esculenta. The sequence goes on from CM024757.1 coordinate 4,042,492, forward strand.
GGGATTTGTCCCAATGCTGTGGTTTACACGGGTTTCCGGTCCCGACGTGTTTAGACCAATGGCCGTGTAGTTACTTTTCACTTCCGCACTTATTCTGTTAGTAGAATAGATTTATTTGCTTAATTTCAGTTATATACATATATCTATTCTATTTGTTAGAACCAGTGGGAGATTGGTAGTCCCTACTGGGCTTCTTTGTGAAGCTCATTCCCTCCTTTACATGTGAGACTTCATAGCAGCATCACCCGCGGCAAACTGAGGAGATTGAGACGTTGTAGACGGCGCCCTCGCTGACCTGTGTTTCTTGTTTTTTACTAGTTGGTTCTTCACCTTCGGGGTATGCCCCTAAGGGATATGCTATTCCCTTTTTATTTATGTACTCGTACTTTGTTATTTGGGACTGTACTAGATTTGTACTTGTGATAAACTCTTTCTTGCACTTGTTAGTACATTTTAGTACTTGTTTGTCGCCACTTACTTCCCTTACATATCTATTTAGATTGATCCGTTAGCCCTTCCAAGTCTCCAGACTCGTGGGCGGCGACACCGTGGCTGAATTCTCGATGGGACCCGGGGGTCCGAGTGTCGGGATCGGTACAATTAATGTAAGCAATTGTGTAATATCCGCCAAAGTTGACTTGCTAAACCCTTTATTGCACATCACTTTACGGTCTCACTCGTCGTGTAAAGGGTCAACATTATGATGAAGGGAAAGTTTTTCTACCCTCGTGAGCATACGACTAAGGTGCGCAACAGGACGAAAAACTCTCAGAGATGAAACCCCCACAAGTGGTTGGGGATGGCGACTCGCGTGGGAAGATAACCATCACAGCTCCATATCTATCAGATTTCCCTCCCATATTATGTGACCGTCCTCCCCAAAATTAGAATTATAAAGTTAACACTGCAAGTGATTTGTATTTAATTGTCTGTTCAGAAGACGCTATATGGTGCCGTCGTTAATTTCGTCAAATAACAATTCTTACATCAAACATAAGTTCCACACCATTGAACTCGAAAATACCACAGGCATAAATTTGATTCAATCTCAGTTATATTTTGGTCAACTTGAAACCAAAAGAAAACTTCTTCTAGGGTGCGCATTTCTTTCAAACAACCTTCCTATAGAGGAATCAAGAGGTCTATTAAGGACTTTAAGCCAAAGATAAAGAGATTTTGGGTTGGGTCCAAAGCTAACATGAGCCTTGTGTCATGGTTCCTTGACCAGAGTCCTCTCATATATACCCTCTTGTTTTGAAGTTTGCAAAAAAATTGTTGCACATTTGTGTGTGGCAAATATTACTTGGAAATATAGTAACTCAGTGAAATATAGATCATAAGCCCTTTTTATTCCCAAGGATTCTAATCCATCTAGTTTTGTGCTTTAATATATTCTATACTTGGTGCATTTTTTCAATTTGAGTGATGTAGATTCTTTTTTATTCTACATTGTCTAAATAAAACGCAGAGCATAAATATCGCTGGTTGTCCATGAAGTACATATAGTTCCTATTCGTGCAATAGACACAATACGTGGGTAGATTTGATAACCAATAAATTTTGATAATTTTTGATAAAAGGAATTTATCAGTTCTGATAATTGTTATGCCGTTTTGGCAAATTAGATAGTTTATCAAACACTTATCAGTACTTATTTGTGATAAATTATGATAAATTCAACTCTCATTTTTGAGCTAATAAAATTATCTGAACTTATAAGAAGTTCAAAATATGTCAAAGTGGAGATAAATTTTATTAATGATCCTGATGTGACACAAAATTACCTCATTAATAGTCTTGATATCATAAATGATCAATGTGATATAAAATTATCATACTTCTAAATATTACACCAAAATAAAAAATAACTATAAAAAATTATCTTATCAGTAAATATCTGTCGTATGGATAACTTATCTGATTATCAAACTTACCCGCGCGCTCCAAAAGCGGTCTCCATACAGCCGTCTTATATCTGCCTCACGAGTAGTATCTTTGCCTCCGAATATTAAGTATTTCTCTAAAATGTAATATCTTAATTCCCTTTCTACATCTCATTTTGGATTTAGTCTGTTATTAAAACTAGACGTTTAGCTTTCGATTCCGCGTCGTGAACAAATCAAGTCGTTTTTTTTCTACAACATGTACGTTGTAGTCTCATCTTTCTTTGTCAATACGGAACTGATCATACTGCCGGTGGGCAATTTTTTTCATCACGATACTACTTTCGTTCAACCATGAATCGCATGCATCTCCTGGCCATAAATTTCACAGATGAGAACGAAAAAATGGAAAAGACCCAATTACAAATGGTGCAATTCTCATCCATCACCATCAAGACACCGACCCCTAAAAAAGTCAACAGTATGATCTACAAAAAAAAAAAAAGGGGAGATCAGAAAAAAAAATTGAAAGTCCACATCTCCTCGATCTGTGATTTATCCATCATGGAAACAATTAATCCTTTTCCTTGCATCAAACAACATGCCCTCGCATCAACCGGAGTTGTGGTGTGCATGCAAAGTCAAGAACCCAACAATACACACCATAGAATTGCGTAAAGGCATCAAACTAAGTCTGCAATTTGCATGGGATAAGATATATATATTTGGGTCAGCGAGACCATGCATAAGATGCACAGAAATTTGGGCAGCACAAGGGAGGACCTCTCTTCGGCGACGCCCGGTATTATGGCCATCATTTTAAAGTCTCTTTGATGACGAGATAAGAGAACTGATGATAGATTAGTCGTGTATATACTATTCACATTTAAGATTGTTTTTTTTTTTAGTTTGAGATGATTTAAATGAGAAATAGTTACAAGAGGGGATATTAACTTTTAATGTGAGGTGATAGAGTGTATATATATTATCACCCATTTATATCTAATTTGACACTATTTATCTATGTATAAGGACGGATATACAATTTTCTAGAATGAAATGTGGTAATTAACAAGTTATCTCTAGGGATAACTTTTATCCCCCTCTATGGGTGGGATAGTTATTCTCTCCTTTATCACCTTTTATCTCGGATAACTTTTATCACCCGAGATTAAACTAAACAAGTTATCAAATTACGTATTGAGTTAAAACAAGTGCTAAACATGTACCTTCCCACTAGTGTTGTTACGTTATGTAACACCGAGGTCGGCTCAAGCCGAGGTGATCGTCGAGGTGACCAATGAGAGACGTTCGAGCCGAGACGACTAAGCCGGGGTCCGCTTAGCCGACGTATAAGACACTGCTCCAAACTTCCGACGACGATGTCCGAGGACCTGTAAAGCCCACTGAGGGGTCTCGGTTGGGCGACACTTCAACGGTCAAGTCAGTAGTTAGCCGAACAGAATGGTATAACCTAGGGAGCATATCAACGTACTTGCGTCTGGAGAGTGGCTTCTTTCTTTATAGGGGTTGATCACCCGTGGAATCAGTTAGATGACCCCACGAATCGTACATCGGATCTTCGTGATTGTCGCCGGATCGTGGTCGTAATCGTCATGCCAGATCGTTCAGATCATGGTCTTAATGGCCACAATCACCGATCGCACGATCTTCGGCCATTACCTCGTCAGTTGGCGCATCGGCCGTTACGCGAGTGACGTTCGAGAATCCCGCAGACATGTCATGCTCGGTATCAATCAAGGCCGAGCCGAGTAATCCTCTCCTTGGCCTAGTTGAGGTTGTCGGCCCAAGGAATGTGAGGGGGTCGTCCTAGCCGACTTGACTCATCGGATTAGACAACAACAGAATCTAGTTCAAGCCACATCAGGATGTCAGCTTTGGTACTCTGGGAGGTCGACCTAGTCGAGGCTCCGGCCACCCTTGGGGACCCCCCATATCAAGTGTCAATGTCTGTTTCAGTTGGTTGGCTCTGTTTGATGAGCACCACCAAATATGTCCTTATCCCAACTCACACTTCCTTGGATGCCAAATCTTTTTTATTTTCAATTTTTATTGGAAAAGTTAATTACACTTGTCTAAGTGCACTTACTGTACCTGGACAGTGACATGATAGATAGAGAGACAATGGTGACGGCAGCCGATGGCGACCGATAGTAACTGACAGACAGCGATAGTGGCGCACAACAACAACCAGCTATGATGAATGGTTATGACCGATGGAAAATTTAGAGTGGACTCAGAAATTTAAAACTTAGACTTAAAAAATACAAACTTTAGACTTAAAATATTTTTCTTAGAATTTAAAAATATAATAATTGAGATTTTAATATTAACTTTGGCTCATAGACAGAGATTTTAGGTCCAAGATGGTGCTTAAGCTCATAAATCACGATTTTGGATTTCATAACAGTGACTTTGAAGTCTTCCATTGGTTGTTGACCATCGACCACCATCGCTGGTGTTTCTTGCTAGCTAGCATGGTGTAACGTCGCGCGTTTTCCGGATCCCCGTGGATCCAGGTTTAGTGGGTTTGCTGGCCAATGTGAGGCCCATTAGTGTTGTGTGTTTCTTGCTAGATCCTTACCGGGTTTGGTTTGGATCCGTGTTGGTGTTCAGCTTGCTGGACACCAGCAGTGTGTTGGCGTCCATCAATGAGGACGTCGACTGTTGAACTTGGCGTCAAGCTTTGTGGACGTCTAGTTGTGGCGGTCTGGTTAAACGGCCAAAGGGTTGACGTTAACCTGGCATGCCTGTGTTTTTATGGCAGACCCGAGCTCTGTTCTTTCCCCTCTCTCTCCCTTCCTCTTCCCCCACTTTCACCCTTGAGCTTCTTCGCGAGTTCTGACGGTCGGCGGGAGCTCGTGGGAAGGCCGTGGTGCGCGTGGTAGCGGCAGATCGGGCGGGGAATGACGGATTGGAGCGCGGTGTTCGTGGGACGTTTCTCGAGTTTCGGCGTAATTCGAGGTTCTTCGGGAGTTTAATTGCGTTTTTGAGGTAGGGGTCGAGCCCTGTTAACTTGTTAGAAACATTAAAACACGACTTAATCACTTGAACCAGCATTTTTATTGTATTTTCGGATTAAGTTGCACCATGTGGGGTTAATGGGTGGTTTGAGTAATTTAGTGAACGAAGCATGTTGTGTTGGGTTGTTTTGGGTTCAAGCATGTCTAAAGAACCATTTCAGTACATTTCCTTGTAATTTTAACGGTTGGAAAACCTGTAGAGCTGGATTAGGGTTTCTGTAGGGTTTTAGGCCGGAGAACTTGGCGTCAAGATCTCTTGTCGCCAAGCTCACCAGCCGGGATATAGACGGCTAGATCGATTGCCGTTTACTTCCTTCAAGCGGCAGTCGATGTTGCCGCCAACCTGTGCATGTATCCATGCAGTGTTGTTTACGTAGCTTTCCTGGTTAAGAATAATGTGTGATTGTGTGTGCATGGCGATGACCGGTGTGAGCCAGTGCACTTGTTATGCTCTTGGAGCATACTGCTCATGTAATGGGCATGTTTTACTTGAATAATGAGTGGTGCGTGTAGTGGTTTAAGTATGTGCATGTTGTCCATGTGTTGGACATGTGATTTACGTGACTGACGTGTGATACACTAACCAGAGTGTATTATACACGTATTGTCTACGTGGTTTGAGTGTGTGTTTACTACACACTTTGTTGTAATATAATTCTTATGATTTATCGTAGTAACTGGGCAGTGAGGTTCCTGTGTGAGCCTAGCCATGACTTTGTGGTGTTTGGGCAGTGAAGGTCCATACCGACCTAGCCCTGGTTCGTTGTTGTCTTTCGAATAATATTATATGGATTTATGAAGTAAGTAAATGGTGTGTTGTTACGAAGGTCATCTCATGACCGATGATAGGCCAAATATGATTGGCTATCGTGATTTATATATGTATTAGTGTGAGTTAGCTTGGAGGTTACAAGATGACCAATGATAGGCAAGTTAGTGGTTCAGGTATATGTTGGTGTGGGATAGCTTTGGGGTCACACGGTGACCGATGTTAAGCTAATCCTAACACTTGTATATTGTGAATTATAAATAAAGGCTATATGTGTAAGTATCGTGGTTTGTGCTAGCCGAGTGTGGTGGTTCGGCGCCTATTCCGGAATGCCTCTCTAGTCGGGTACCCCAGGTTCTTTGTGAGCCAGAGACGTGTGTTTGTTGTGCTCGAGCTTTTGTCCCGGTACTTGTGTTGTACCGTTGAGGTCTGTGTCGTCTTCCTGGACACCCTCACTCCTGAGTTTGAGTTGTACGTCCGGCTGAGGGAAAGACGGCAGTGGGGCAGCGACTTCCCAGAGTTTGTTCTTTTGTCGCTTGTAGCGCGCTCGTAGTTGGGGGTACGGACACCAGTAGTCGACACTGGTCCCCAGCTAGTCCTGTTTTCCAGTGCCTCACTTTAGAGTGCTCCGCCAGAGACTCTAGAGGTGCCAGGCATGGGCCTGCAGTTGTGTGTCTGCAGGTGTGGTGTTGGTTGGTCTCCACAGTTGTTTGACTTCTTCCTAGTGGAGCAGCAGTTGGACCTTTCGTCCGTGACTGCGAGGCTGAGAGATAGTTCTTGTGTTGTGTTGTCCGGGTTGGATATTGGCCTGATCAGCCAGTAGTCTGTTCCCGTGTGGTGGAGTCGTTCTTTCTGACTCGTGCTTTGCCTATTCTGGCTGTAGTTTGACTCGTGCTTTGCCAGTGACTTTGGTTTGTGACTCGTGGTCGAGGTTTGACTTGTTCGAGGTGTGCCTTGGTGTTGGCACAGCTGTGACTGAGTTGTGGTTTGTGTGACTCGTCGACTAAGGTTTCACCTGTAATATTGTGCATAATTAAAGGTATAATATAATTATGGTTCAGTGTGGTGTTTATCACCTACTTGTACCCTTGTTCGGGTGTTTGTGTTGTGGTACCTCAAAGTAGTAGGTACATGTTCCTTTCGTGGGTTACTTTGTAGTTTTGTGGTGGTACATTGTGTACCAACCTTTCCGGGTACTTGTGAGTTGTGGAGGTCTTGTGGTTTGACCTGCCACTTGTTGTATCTTATCTGTTTTAAGTAGATCTTTGTTTATAATTTATTGTGGATTAGTTTGTGATTATTAATTATGTTACCTTTGTGGGTAATTTGCCGATGAGGCTTATGGCCTAGGCATATTGTGGTTTAGTTAAGCTATGTTCCGTGGAGGCCGTGTGAGACCTTCCACAGTTTGAGTTTTACTCTTCTTGGGTATGATTCCAATTATAGCTATAGTGTGTTATGGATTGGCTTAGTGTTAGCCAGTTCCATTACGTTTGAGTAGTTCTGTTGTAAAGTGGTTTGGAGTATAAAGGACCAGCTCTTTGTTAGCAGTCCTATTACTCAAGTGTTTGAGGTTCGCCTGTGAAGCTTGTAGCCTGGGCAGTGACTTGCCTGTGTGGCTTATAGTTTAGGCAACCCGTTGTTGTAACAATGTGCCAGTGAGACTGTGGTTTAGGCACTTTAATAGTGGGGCTGATTAATGATTTTATGTTAGTCCTGTAGTCCTACTTTTCTTCTGAGGACGTTATGTTTATTATCATAAGCATGTTTAATTGTTATTTATTGTAATGATGTGAGCATGAAATGGTTTGGCTATTGTTGTTGCCAGTGAGACCCATGTGGGGTCGAGGTGTCTGTGGTTACAGTGTTGTTTTAGGTAGCCCCTACTGAGCCAGTGACTTGTTGAGGCTCACTCCCCTACAGTTCTTTTCAGGGCTTGCCGTGTGTTTGGCCTGCAGCAGCGTTGTGTCAGACTTGTACCACCAGCAGTAGTTTAGTAGTTAGTGTTGTGTGAGCTTGTGCTCCCTCGGGGTATGCCCCAGGTAGTTGTATTCTTTTAATTGGACATGTATTAATGTAATGGGACAGTTGTACAAATAATGTAAATAGATATAAGCACATGTACTTTCTTGTGTCTTATATTCTTGTGGTTTGTCTTTTTGTACTCTTACTGGACACGTGTGTGAGATATCCCTTGCGAGACTTCGGTCCGTTCGCGGGAGGTGGATCTGGATATGGAACCTTAATGGGCATAAATACCCCGGTCCGTCACACATGGCGTCCAATATGATGTCATGTGAGCTGTCTTCATCCCCAAATGTACTTACTGCACTTGAGCAACTACAGTAAGTCTTTCTCATTTTTTACTTATTTTAGAAATGTATGTATCAATATAGATCTTGATTTACTTAAGATATAGTCCTGATAAAGCCGGTTCTAAATTTGCAAGGGTCATAGCAAACAGGCACCAAGATATCAAAGTTTGAGACCTTAGATCTAGAAAGAAAGCTAAAGTTGTCGTCTTTGCTGATGTTGTCACCACCAAACCTACAAGGAATTTGGGCTCGAGATGATGATTCTGAGGTCGGCTCTCTAATGCTTAAGTCAAAAATGTGTTTATGGAGGAATATAAAGGGAATAAGTGTAGAAAGAGAAAGTTGATGGGTAGGTTGAATTGAGATTTTTACCGGAGATTTAGAACCTGAACCCCTTTTACTTATGGCCATGCATGGGGCTGTTTTTATAGACTTCTCATTCAAGTTTAGTTGGGACTATGCATAGCAAAGGAATTAGGATAGACCTTTGTCAAGTTGCGAGTCAGTTGATGCAGGGAACGCAGCTGGCGGTGCCAGCTCTTTGGTGCTGCTGTTACCTGTGACTGATGGGCAACCTTCGGTGCTTGACTCTGCTGCAGCCCATGGCTCTACGCAGGGCCCACCCACAGTGGATGAAGAGATTGCTTTCACCTGTGAGGCAGTCCGTAATGAACATGGATTACAGGTTCAGGAAGAAGAGCAACGGGAGAATATATCTTCTAGAATGGCTGATATTGCGGATTCTATTTCTGGTCAAGCTAATACTCCCTTGACTTTTGCCCAAGTGGTGTGTCAGTCCCCAATTACCCAGGGGAAGGCTTCTATTGGAGTGCCTTCAAATTCCCCTTCCAGTGGGTCTTCTTCTTCTGGTCGACGTATTTCACGCCCATCTCATAAAGGAGGTGTTAGGATTTGCCTTCTGAACACCCGCGAACACTCTCCGAGCCCACTGCGTCCGGTAGAAGCTATTAATATGTCAGTTCGCTCTCCAACTTCAGATATGCGGATGAAGGCTTTAGCCGTTGCCGACCCTAAAGCAGAAAATATCTTTATGCCTGGCTTTCGAATTGATCAAGAGTTATTTGAAATGGAATCGGATGAAGATATTTTGGAGCGTTGTTCGCGACGACCAGGTTTACGACCTCGGGCAATTCTTCGGCACACTCACTCATGGGATAGATCTTCCATGGAATTTTAGATTTGTTTCATCTTGTTCATTTGCTGTACTTCGTTTCCCTTTGGTTGTTCCAATCTCCTCTTATTAATAAAATTTTGGCCTTCTTTGGCCTTTTATATATAAAAAAAAGATTCCTAACAGAAATCGAGAAAGATTTTGTTTGAAGAGTTTCTCTTAAAGAGTGTTTCTTTTTTGGACTCCCAAATGAAGTAAAAGTCATGGTGGACGTCAAAACATATATATCAAGGAAAGTCTCAGACTAGTTGTTTTCGAATTTGAAATGTTGACGTGGATCATAGTTCGAGTAGAACTTGACTTGGATTGGCCACTTCTGAGCCATGTTGAATCCAATCATACGATTTGCATTTAATTCTTTATAATTTTCGGCTAAATTATATGCAAGTTTACTAGGTAGCCAGCATGTTAAGCAAATTTTAATTAGACAAATGTCACTTAAAGTACGTTATTTATGCAAAAAAAATAATAAAAGAAAAAATGTGAAGTGCAGTTTGTACTTTTGATGCGGAATGTGGATACATTTTTTTTCTTCTGTTAATTAGTTGGAATGTAGATCCCTTTTAGGGACCTAGGTAATTTAAATGGTTATACAACCACGACCATCAAGTAAGATACACTTTGTAGTACTTCTCTCTTTCAAGTCCTCTTGTTAGTTTTGTCGGTTAAAAGGTTCTTTTATGAGTAATTAGGATGTTTGATTGCCCTTTCCATGCCGGTAGACAAAAGTTATAAAACGACTCTGTCATCCTTCTAATTAATCCATGATGGTTGGGACATCTTGCAAATTAAGGAGAAATAAATGGCTTAAAACATTTATGATGGCTGGGCCCTAAAATCACCAATCATGGGAAAGAAAGTACACTATACGTGATTTCTTGCAAAGAAAAAAAGTTTGTTTGCACTTGAAAATTACACTTTTTTAATGCTTTTTACTTTTCATTAGATGGGTATAACCCTAATGTATATATTGACTAATAAAAAAGTCAATATATATGAAAAAGTACAATTGTCAATTGGAGTAAATTTTTTTCTCACTGGCGAATTAAGTGGTTCTGGTTCCTCCCATTCTTGTAAGAGATTGAAATGGCTACTTATCTTTTTGCCTTGACAAGACAGCTAGTTGTCTTCAAAACTTAAGACTGTGAGCGGGTCAGATATAAAAATTGTTGTTTTTGTATTCAAATCTAGTAAGAATTATGGGAAAATATCGGAATGGAAATTAGATCCATATCTGAATCTGTTTCTTTAAATTATTGGTAATCAAATTCAGAAATCAGATATTATTGAATATGAGCATATTTGAAAAATGGAGAAAAACAGATTTAGATAATATATAATACATATTATATAACATATTTGTATATTATTTAATATATAATATATATTATATGTATGCTAATTATAATATTATATATATATGTTATCAAATTCGAAAATCAATAATCAAATATTGAAACTATTGTTTCTATATCAGATATCAATAATTTATCGAAACTATCTAAATCTAATTAGGTAAATTAATTAATAATTTTTAACTGTAACATGAGAGGTTTTTATTATAATAAGACTTAACATATATTGTAACATTGTAACAGATGATAACATTTACTGTAATAAATTTCAGTTCTATGAGAAAGTAAAAAAAAGTCAAATATTTAATAAAAACTTTTAATTAATTTACCCAAATCAAGTCAGGGATTAAAAAGGATTTTCGTATCTTATTTTTTATCAGTATGAAATCAGGTAATTAGATATTCGAATATTTTTTATCGGTCTATTCACGACCCACTAAGACCTAGCGGATCGTTTCACCAAGCGGTCAAACGGACGAGGGCAATCCACCCTCCCCCCACGGGCGATACCAACGCCATGCAAGTGGGCGGTCAAACTTTGACAGCGCTGGAGGGGTGCACGCCGGTCCGGAGCTGTTCGGAGTTGGGACCGGAAAAGAGCAGCTACTACAGCACTCGGCAATAGCGAAGTTGACTGCACAACTGTGTGACATTATTGACATGTGTTCATGTATTTACAAAGAGTACCGATATGGTTCGGTGAAAGGAGAAGGACAAACCACCAGAAAGGGCCAAGTCAAAAAGTCATGTTTCTGCCTTCCTCGTGGTAGGATTTGTAGGATAAGGGAACCAGAGGTTACACGGCGCTCCTTGTCAAACCCATGCGGTATTGCTGTCCCTCCAATTTCTAATTTCTGCAAAAAAAAAAAAAAGGTTTCAGAGTGATCACTCAAAGTCCTTGTTTGCTCAGCTTGACCAGAGTACTCAAGTTATTAATGTGAATGACTTCGATGACTTATTAGAGACAGCTCTGGAGATTATGTTAATATATCAGACAGATCATTTCCTTTGATTTTAAAGAAAACCCAAATCCACATGCATGCTACAAGGGGTCAGGGTACAAATTTTTAGCAAGATTAATCGTACGACTTGACATTTCAGTCATCTGTGTGTGGGTGGTGTGTGTGAGTACTGTGTAGAAGAGAGTGGCGTGAGGAAGGTAAACATGATTAAACGAAGAAGGGAGGCGACTAGTGTCATTACAGAGATCAAAGGTGATTAGAGGAGTATCTGTGTCTAACACAGTAAGACTCACCCGTATAAGTTTACTTGCTTATACACAGAGGTTAGAATAGACGGGACTCCTCACAGAACGTTTCGATGAAGTTTATCTGCAAGAGCGTGATCTCGTTTTGGCAGCACAGTCCAAATAGGATGCAGACGGCACCCGGCCGGATGATCCGGTCCACAGGTGCATGATGCCGATCTCCCTTTTCTCCCCTCTCTAGTGGATACATATTCGTGCAGTCTCCTTTCAGGTTCCCATCTCACGTGTTGTAGGCTCATCACAACCCCCATCATGGGGCTGGCCTACCCTGTCTCCATGGAAAGAGCGACGCGAACACCGCACATGGGACGACACAGACACCTCACACACGCACACAGACAGAGAGAGAGATGAGCCAGATTAAGCGGACTAGGGTTATCAAGGTAGGGACCGTGGTTCCCACTTGTCACCTTTGAAATGGAGTGTCCTTCTCGAAACTTCTTCGTTAGGTGCTTCAGACGCCCGGTTCAGAAAGGAATAACGCCGCGGCTAGCTAGGCAGCTGGGTAGCTGGGTTTGTCCCCCTGTGTACTTCCCTGTATCTTTGAAAAAAACAGGAGAAGATTCCGGTTAGACTGTTCATATGGAAGACTATTGATGACGAACAAGATGAATAGGTGGTGGGAGGTGTGAGTTGGCCTCTACACCCTTTCTGTACCAAGCACACTGTTGGCATGCAAGTAGGGCTGTAAACGGATCCGGATAATATCTGGATCCGATCCGAATCCGTATCCGGTTAAGCATATCCATATTCGTTTAACAGATATCCGACGGAGCGGATTCGGATACGGATATTATCCGAATATTAAACGGAGCGGACGCGGAAATAGGAGATCCGCTCCGTTTAAGATCCGATCCGAAAACTAAATTAATCCTGACCATTAGATCTTCCATCTAAATTATCTAATGGTCTATATCTAACAATAATATAAAAAAAATATCCTAAAAACTAAAACCCTACCCGACCCGGCGACCCCTCTCCTCCCCCCCCCCCCCCCCCCGTTCGGTTCGGCCGTTCCCCCAAACCAAACCTAAATCCAAAACCCGCGGCGGCGTTCGCAAGGGGTGCAGACGCGGCGGCGGCGGCCTTGGCTTCCGTCCTGGACGCCTGGACCCTGGTTCCTCGGTTCCTCTCCCTCCCCCCTTTGCAAGGGGGTACAGACGCGGCGGCGGCAGCGCGGATCTTTGCAGACGCGGCGCGGCGGTGGCGGTAACAGCCCTCCCCCTCCGGCTCCGGCCCTCCCCCCCTCCGCTCCTCCCCTCCTCCCCTCCCCCCCCTCCGGCTCCCCCCTCCGGGACTCTGGCCCTCCCCCCTCCGGGTCTCCGGGCCTCCCCCCTCCAGCTCCACCCTCCCCCCTTCGACCCTCCCCCCACTGTCCACTGACCTCCAGCCCTCCCCCGTCCGGCTCCCCCCTCCCCCCCTCCGCTCCACCCTCCCCCCTTCGACCCTCCCCCCACTGACCCTCCCCCCCCCCCGTCCGCTCCCCCCTCCCCCCCTCTGGCCCTCCCCCCTCCGGGTCTCCGGGCCTCCCCCCTCCAGCTCCACCCTCCCCCCTTCGACCCTCCCCCCATTGTCCACTGACCTCCAGCCCTCCCCCGTCCGGCTCCCCCCTCCCCCCCCCTCCGGCTCCACCCTCCCCCCTTCGACCCTCCCCCCCCCCCTCCGACCCTCCCCCCCTCCGGCTCCACCCTCCCCCCTTCGACCCTCCAGATTTTTTTAATTTTTTTTTTTCTGATTTTTAGGTCATTTTATACTTCTTATAAGGTCTCATATTTTCGAACCGGATAATATCCGTATCCGCTCCGAATCCGAATAGTATCCGACTAAAATACCGTATCCGTATCCGAATTTTATTCGGAGCGGATACGAATTATCCAATTACGTATTCGGAGCGGATACGAAAAACGCATATCCGCTCCGTATCCGATCCGTTTACAGCCCTACATGCAAGTTAGTCATCAAAAGCTGCACCTTTTATTTAGGGACTAGTCCCAACTCCAGTCGTGTTCTCTCTCTCGCCTCTCCCCTCTTTTTTCCTTTTCTTTGTCGGCCGTGTGAGCGCGTGCCCTAGCACACGTTTACTAGATTGATAGGAAGTCGACGGTGGTGGGTGCGTGTGCTTGCTTCATCATGTCACCTATCTCAGATCCATCTTCCCCATTAGCTCTTCTTGGGGATTTCCTGTTACCCAATCCCAGTTGGGAACGGATATAAATAGGTTTCCAAGAGCCATATATGTGCTATGCTAGCTAACTTTTGATACGGGGGGACAGCGATAGGAGCAGTCCTGAGAAAGAGATCTATAGGAAGGATTAGGGTTTCGGGGATTTCCCTCTGCAGCTGAGAGAACGCCTCAGTTTCGATCAGGTAGAAGACAAGGAGGGAAAGAACAAAGAAGCGCTACGGCTCTTCGGCTGTCTTCTGTTGGGGAGTTTCTGGTTCACCAGGGGTGTAACACCGCGATTTCTCTGTGTATCCCAGTTCACACATATGCGCATAGACCAAGACGAAAAGGAGAGATTTGAAGGGGTCAAAAACTGCAGAGGCGGCGCGGCAAGTGGGGCTTGTTCGCGTTTGAAGGCAACCGATATAAGAAGGGTCAAGCTTGGCGGTCATCTCCTGTACAGCTAGCTAATCTCCTTGTCCGCCCTTCGCCTTCTGAGGTTGCTACTGTCAACATTGTGTTCAGCAGCTTCGGCAAGAGTAGAAGAGCTGGCGAACCACTGGTGGCCCGGCAACATCGGGGCCCTCCGCCGGGGAGGGATCGACCCGGTCGCCTCTTCCTCCGCCGGTCCGCCCGGTACTCTCCACCTCCTCATCCCCAACGACGATGAGCTCCACCACCAGCAGCACCCTACACGCCCCGGCGACCACCGACGAGAGCAGGACGCCAACACCGTGGCCACCAACAGCAGCGGCAGCAACCATAACCCCAACGACGATGACGACGTGCAGGCGGACATGGATGACCAGGCCACGGGCAACAGCGGCGGCAGCGTGGGACGCCACGAGGCAGCCGAAGGCGGCGAGCAAGGAAGCGGCGGTACCGGAGCTACCCCCGGGCGGCGGCCTCGCGGGCGCCCGCCGGGCTCCAAGAACAGGGCTAAGCCCCCCGTCATCGTCACCAGGGAGAGCCCCAACGCGCTGCGCTCGCACGTCCTGGAGATAGCCAGCGGCGCCGACATCGTGGATGCCATCTCCACCTTCTCCCGCCTTCGCCAGCACGGCATCTGCGTGCTCAGCGCCAGCGGCGTCGTCGCCAATGTAACCTTGCGCCAGCCGGCGGCACCGGTGGGGGCGGTCGTGAACCTCCGCGGCAGGTTCGACATCCTCTCTCTCTCCGGCTCCTTCCTCCCGGCACCGGCGCCACCGGGGGCCACCGGGATGTCGGTATACCTGGCGGGCGGGCAGGGCCAGGTGGTCGGAGGCGCCGTGGTGGGGCCGCTCGTCGCATCGGGGCCGGTGATGGTAATAGCCGCCACCTTCACGAACGCTACATACGAGCGGCTGCCCATAGAGGAGGACCCGCCGTCGGCCTCCGCAGGAGGGGGCAGCTCGGAGGCGGTGCAGATGGCACATGGGGGTGCTACGGAGAGCGCCGGAGGCGGAACCTTCAGCGGCGGCTCTCCCCACCGCGGCGGTGGTGGCGGAAGAGGGCTGGGGGACCCTGGAGAGATTCCCATATACAGCATGCCGTCGAACCTTCTGCACAACGGTCACCTGCCTCACGACGTCTTCGGGGCCTGGACTGGTCAGGAGCCGCATCGCCCATCTCCATCCTACTGAAGTTTCTCCCCCTAAAGATTGTCTCCATCCTACTCAAGTTTCATTCTTCCAAATTCCATACCACCACCTAGAACTCTCTTTAATTTACCCGGTAAACTTGTCAATGCCCTGATGAATGTATGTTTTTTTTTCCTCTTTAATCTTGTCGATGCCTTGATCAGTGCATGGTTTCTCCAGATTTCTCAATTCCCTCATCAGTGCATGGTTTCTTTTCTCCCTTCTCACTCTTGCTATGAAGATGTTACAGCAGTATTATCACCAGTAACTAGTTTAATATATAGTTTCCGATATTACTTACCCACCAAACCTTTTCTCTTTACCGTTTCTATCTTCCTGTCATCTTTAGGATCTGGTGTCTTCTCCGTTCATCTCAACCTCATCTCACTCTTCTGATAAGTTCTGCGGAGATCCTTTTGCATGGTTACTCTAGCTTGTTCCTTTCCGTGGAGCATTGGGGAGAGGCCGCCATTAATTTTTAACCTTTCTTTTGTCAGTCCTATGGAAGGATCCAGCTTGACTTGAGCCGTGTGCACCTTTACTTATTCCTTGTGAACCGTCATCTTCTCGTCTCTGGGAGGTCACGAGTCATTTGCTGTAGCCATTGCTCTGGCTGTCTTTGGACAGAAGGGAATCGGGACAGGAAGATCTGTAACATCTGTTGGCCATCGAGAGAGAGGCACCAGACCTGCTGCTTCTTTTTGAACAATTGGCGGCCTTTCCTGTTCTTTCTTCTCATTTCCACACACACATAGATACATATACATACAAAGGAATTGTGTGACAGCACTTTGAGACTTCTTATATGTAGAAAACTTTTTGAAGATTTAAAGCTTGTTAACAATATCTGTCTTCTCTCTCTCACACACACACATACAAAGAAAACCAATATCTTGTAACGTTCGACATGTTAGACAATTTTTACATGTAGTACATCGTCTATGCATCAATGGTTTTTGCTTGGGAATCATTAAGGTTGCTTTGACATTAACTTTCCTCTTGTATCTGTGATCCAGTAACGACTCCTTTGAGTACTTCTTTTTGTTCAAAACAAAGCTCTTACAATAGATGTGCAAGAGAGAGGATTCAAAACACATGTTTCTGTATATGTCCTCTATATATATGCTGCTAAATTTATATGAATGTGCACACGACTAAATTTGAACCCAAATGCATGCCTAGGTCTGATCAACTTAATTCGCTCACATATTGCCAACTTAACTTTCTACGGCCTTTCGTCATGACCCAAGAAAATTATCATCATTGAAAAGGAATAAGTCAAGGTTTGGTCTGGTTGGTGTTGATTGATCATTTGGTGGGGTTTGGTGCTTTGGCAAGAGGAACAAGAAAACCCTCTTCCACCGCCCCAGTTTCCTCCAAGTTGAGACACCTCCTCAGCCAAATTGGGTTTTTCCTTTATGTGGTTAGGTCAGAAGGAAGAATACGACTTAACAAGTGATGTGTGAGAACGAACTTATACTTGAAGAATTTTGTGGCATATGCGTTTTGCCATGGCTCAAATTCTAATTTTAAGAAAGACTTGTGGCACACCCATGAGGTGTGCAACATGGACACAATAGAGTTTTCTTTAAAAATAGTACAGTTTAAAAACTTTTTTAGTCAAATAATAGTCTTAAAATTTTAATTCAAAAATTAACACACTTTTGACTGTCAACTACCAACTACATGTTGCCACATGCGATTGACTTGATCCTTTAAAACAATTGTAAAATATTGAAATCGGTACCCATTCCAAATTGGCCGCGCTGATCGGTTTCTCTTTCTCTTATGTTTTTTTTTTTGTGAAATCGGTCTATGCAATATCGATTTCCTATTTGTAATCGGTGTATACAAAACCGATTTTCTCTTTGTTTGTTTTTTTTAATACTTCTGTCTCCCACTCCTCTCTCTCTTCTTCTTCCTTTTCTCCTGCGATTTTTTTCTTCTTATATTAATATTTATGTATAATTTTATTAATATTTATATATTTAAATAATAATAAATTTTAATATATATAGTTAAATTTATGTATATAATTTTTTTAATACTTATAATAAAATTTTTAAAAATATGACTTGCCAAACCAATCAAATTTTATTTTTTACTACTTATGATAATTTATGTAAAAAAATGAACCGACTGAACCAGTGGCGGAGCCAGGGGGGTCAAGGGGGGCACTTGCCCCCCCTTATTTTTTTATATAATTTTTTTCCTTCTTAATTTTTTTGCATAAAATTTCTCCTTATGATGGCATGTGAAGATTTTTTTAAACTTTATTTATTGCCCCCTCTTGTGTTGAGTACCCGTGAATAATTATCTTATTAATTGCTCTCCTTCTAAATTGTCCCCCCTTTTAAATATTTCTGGCTCCGCCACTGGACTGAACCAACCCAATGTTATTTTTTATACTTATAATAATAATATTTATAATAATTTATGTATAAAATATGACCGAACCGAACAACCCTTCTTCTTTGACTATCCAAACTTCTCCTCCAATCCCCCCAACATCATCTTCCAAGACAGCGTATCCGCTAGCGATTACTGTGTTATCGATCTCACTCTCATCCGATAGGGAGGTGACAACTAGTTATTCATAGGTCGGGTTATCCACCAGAACCCTTTCGGCCTATGGGACAACACTTCCACCTATAACCTATCATTGCCTACGAATAACTAGTTGTTCCTGCCCCGTCGAATGAGAGTGAGATCGGTAACGCAGCCATCGCTAACGAATGCGTCTTGGAAGGTGATGTTGAGGGGGTTGGAGGAGAAACTTAGATAGTCAAAGGAGAAAGGTTGTTCAGCCCGGTCATATTTTTATACATAAATTATTATAAATATTCAAAAATAATATTAGGTCAGTTCAGTCGACCACTCGATCATACTTTTATAAATAATTATTATAAGTAGTAAAAATGAAATTAGGTTAATTCGACTGGTCATATTTTTAAAATTTTGATTATAAGTATTAAAAATAATTTTATACATAAACTTAATTATATATATATATATATTAATAAAATTATACATAAATATTAATTTAAGAAGAAGAAGAAAGAAGTCGCACGGAGAGGAGGAAGAAGAAGGAAGAGATGGAAAGGGAGAGAGAAGGATTTAAAAAAAATAAAAGAGTAAAATCGATTTATACTCGATTTTACTCTTTTATTTTTTAAAAATATCAAAGAAGAAAATCGATTTGTATAGACCGATTTCACATTAAAAAAATAAAAGATAAAAGTAAACCGATCAGTATATCGATAAGCGCATGATTGATTTTAATATTTTACATTTTTTTAAAATGATCACGCCAACATCGTGCGGTGGCGTGACTGTTGACAGTCAAAAATATATTAATTTATAAATCAAAATTTTAAGATTGCTATTTAACTAAAAAAGTTTTTAAACTGTGTTATTTAAAAAAAAACCGACACAATATCATACACACCATCTTGGTTGTGTCAAATCATAGAATTAGATATTATTATAATATTTCATCTCTACTTTTTAATCTTATACGATTACATGGCACACCTTCATTGGATATCTTGCACACACGAGATTCGCACCAAATCTTTCTGGTTTTAGCTGATTTGTGAAGCCATATCGTTAAATTACATATTCTAAAGCTTTTTTTTAATACAAACCTTCTCTTAAAGGGGAAATATCATAAAAACATATGGGAGAAGCATAAGATTACGAAGAGGACTAGATACGCTGCATGAGATGATGACTAGCTAGCTCCACTCCAACTACTTTGTTGGCGTGAGAGAAATCGGACAGTTGGACGTCTTAATTTATTGGTATATGTTTTGGACCCGTTCTAAAGCCATGCCATGGTCCACAGTCTAGCAGTTTTTGTACACAGTGATGTGTCCCCATCTGGTCGACTCCTCCCCTTTTCATGTGGAAGGTCTTATCCAAAGATTTCTTCTCTTGCCGTCTTTGCAAAGAAAACTTATTTGGATGTATATTGTAAACATGCTTAAATTTATCATAAAATTTTAATTTTAGTTTAGATAGTTAAACATAGGCTTATCATAAGTTTATTTGAATGTATCATTATAAACTCAAAATATCTTTAAAAATGAGTTTTTCATAAATTTACTGATCAGAATTGACTCTTTCTATAAATAAAATGAGAAATGTTAATTACTTAGACACCCAACTAACTAGACGAGTTAGAAGGGTCATGTGCTCGACCACGCAAGCATGGTTGGTTGTGGAGATTGGCGTCTGACTAATCAGGTCGGATGCGAGACCTTTTTAACTAATTAATTAAGTTACACATCTAGATGTCTGAATAATTAATATTTCTCAAATAAAAATTATCAAAAAGATATGTTTGCAATAAACTTATCTATTATAAGTATGTTTATTTTAAACGTGTCATATTTTCATAAGCTCGATCCAAATTAACAAGACCCAGAAAAGGTAAACTAGATATATGTATCACGTATAAACGTAAGGTGGATTGGACCTTGGCGATTTTAATTAAGACCATGTACAAAGACAGGAGGAATATGGAATTAAATCAGCTAAATTTCAAGTACACATCGTCACATAAATAAGACTCAAGCATAAGTATGATTACTGACCGAATACAACTCATGCAGGGCCATAAGTTGACCTAATTAATTCGGAGGAGGGTGCGAAGGAAGGGTGTGAATTAAGGAATAGGTGGGGAAATGGATATGTGTTGGGATCCGCCGTCAACTGAAGCTGCACAAAACAAGGGGATGGCTCATTAAAAGTTCCAGTTTGACTACATAAAATTTATCCGAGAAATATTTATTACATTTTCTAAATGTGTTTGAAATTATCTTTCTACTTTTTTATTCACCATTGTATTTGTGGCTAAGATCAAAAAATATATTTTTAAATGTGTTTAGAAAATATAATAAATATTTCTTTAGGACTTGAGACCCAGAATACTTGAGGCGGCAAGGGATGTTCACATCGATCGGTGCTGGCGTTATCTTCTGCAAGAAGCAACTGTTTGCCCGAGTTTTGTCGGCATGTTGTAATGTGAGCGGCTCCATATACCCTGTTCTTGGCTTGTCAAGCTTATCATCTTGTTGCTGGAGTGATGGGAATACTGGTTCTTCTCAAGCTAGGGAGTCTCCCCGGCAACACCTTCTAGCTGGCAACTGGCTGGTGGAAACCTGCAGTAGACTGCACTTTTAACTGTACGTTACGCCATATGCCGGAGAGGTCTGTGTTTGTGATTAGATCTGTGTGTAGATATCTCTCTCTCTCTCTCTCTCTCTCTCTCTCTCTCTCTCTCTCTCTCTCCCATTCAATGATTTGTCACCACAGACAGCACAGGGGTCTATGCTTGCAGACATTGAAGGCATAATGAAAAAAGAGCTGTCAGATAAAAGTTATCTTGGTGAGACTACTCACATATACACAGTATAAGCTTTTGGGACGTTTGTAAAAGAGAAATCCTCTTATATGAGTAATTACACAATTTTGGTTCCTGTAAGCATACGTGCAAAAATGCCCACCCATGTCAGCACCATAACATATCGTTCGATATATTAATCTCCGTTAAAATCTGACTCGGGTGACACCCACATCTCGATCCCACATGTCGAACTTGACCAACTCTTGAATGCACCTTGGCCGACGAGGCTCATTTCGAGGTCAAGGCATGATGTTGGTAAAACGAGTAAGAGGACATACCTCGCAGCGGAAACGTAATAACAAGAATATCTCCACAGAAGTAGATAGACGGCTACCAGAGTCGCCTATACAACACCACACCTTAGATCCGAGGACTGACGATGACGTACCTCCGTTAGTCGATACCGGATAGAGAACACCTGATGTCCCACAACTGGGACAATATCTTCTCACACAGAGAAGTATACACTTGCAAGACACACTTGCAGGCTCACTCTCTCACACACACAAGACACACTTGTATGTACTCTCATGCACTACACACATGCACTTGCACTCCTCACACACACAAGCACACAGCACATCAGCGCACTGCACACACTGCGCTTGTGCCTTTGCACTTGTATGCACACATGCATGCATACACTTGTGGTGCTCAAGGATCCTCAAAAGATGGATCTTGAGATGGGAAGGGATGCTCTTCTCCCTTCACCCCCATGGGATATTTATAGGGAGGGAGCGGAGGTGTGAGGAGGTAGAGAGGAGGTGGAGAGAGGCGGCAACGGGGGAGGATAGGCGGCAGCCTCTGCCGCCTCAGGGAGGCGGCAGAGCTGCACGGTGCAGCTACTGCCTCGTGGCAGCTGCTGCTCTCGCCAACGCACCCCTGCCTGCCAGCGCCCAAGGCGCTGGCGTGGCTGGCCCCCCTCCACCCGCTGTGGCGGTGGAGGCGGGTGGGCCTCCTGCGGGGCCCAAATGGGCACCCGCGTCCAACACATGAGATAATAGATCGACTCAATCCGACGAGGTTCTCTCGAGATTAAGGCTTCGAAAGAAGATGTCGGACTCGACGGGCTCGTCCCCGAAAAGGGCTAAGGTGAGGAAGTCGGTTCCAACTAATATGACGCGCCCAACCGCCCGCTTCCCCATCATTGGGGAACACTTGGTATACATGTGTGGGCTGTTTTGGATGGGGATGTGGTGCGCTCGATAACGATGTAGTTGGTGCGGTGATGTGGATCGTTGGACGTGGCAGCAATGCACACTGGGTATCAGGGCAGGACATGTCGGATGTGATGGTGCATGATGTCCAATACGGTGATAAGATGCTATCCACATCAGTCGGAAGGAGTACACGTGTAACGCACTGACGCAGAATATCGGAGCGGAATTATAATTATTAAAAAGTACAGAACGAGAAAATAAATACAAACTATTGCACATATGAAATAATACTAAATGAACTTCAATTTCATTAATAATCCACCAAACTTCACCACATTTACTAATATCTCATCAACTTCATGAACTAACTATTACATCAACGTATCAGAGCCAAAAACTAGGGCCCATAGTACTTTATTAAAAATCAAACTAATACATCAGGACTAACTGACTCATTCTAAACTAACTATCTACTAAAGCAATGGTTGATGAACGGGGTCACTCCTGAGCATCGTCCTCAGTTCCATCCTCTTGAGTGTGGTCATCGTCAAACTCACCTGAAACATATTAAATAAAAATGTAGGATGAGCGAATAACGCCCAATAGGACTTAATATCTCATGAACACAAGCATGGTTTAAATAGTTAATGTCTTAATGACAGGTAAACTAGAGAGAATAGTCATGTAGAACAAGTAACGATAACAAGAGAACAATAGCATCTGGCATAGGGAAAATAGTTCAACGAGAATGATAATAGAATGGCCATGTAACGATATAACATGTAAATTGCACAACGTGCACTAGCAACGATAACAACTGTACTGGTATAGATAGCACTTTGATTGTCATAGATTAATCTTGATAGTATGCTGGCACTTGATGCATGCTGTAACACATCCTTGATCGTTTTAACTCCCATGGACACTGGCACTTTTCGGGCGCTCCTCCCAGGACCTGATCGGACCCCATTGCGCTGGCATTAGTCATTTCTTTATCTTAGACAATCACAAGAATGACCAATAGAGTACCAAGAAAAGATATAAGAGAGTACTAGACGAGATAGATGAGAGCGTAGAGAGAATGTGAACAGATGAGAGGATATAGAGAGCAGATGAGATAGGGGTATATCGTAAAATCACGTTAAACATCGATAGTAATGGCTGCACGGCACACCATTGCGGGCCGACAGTCTGGTAGAAGTCACCACCGCCCACTAGCCGTGCTGTGTACACAGGCTAGATGGTTCAGCGTGATCATAAGATAAGGAAAGAACACACTAAGACCATGGATCGTCCTGATCCCTAAGGTGTAACGGGTTTTGGGGTACAACCAGCTCGTTGACTAAGGACGTGCGTCAAAGCCAAGGAGACTTATGGAGGTCTTGACAAGAAGTCACTGGCCCAGTCGAGAGTATTCCCGATGGAGAGGTGATCTAAGTCAAGAGAAAGTGTGTTAGAAAAATGGGTCCGTCGTGCCTCGACTGTTCGAAGCCGAGGGAAAACGATAACGGTATTTAAAATGCGCGTATAAAATGAAGACAATTATATTTAATAAAATAAGGTAATTTAGTCATTTATTTCACTAATTTTTTGAATACATTATTGCATAATTTATCACGATAAAAAGGCAATTAATAATATTACGTGTGCATGTAAGTGTAAAGAAATCATGAGAAATAAGTTAAGTCGTGCAAATGACTTTTAAATAATTAAATTTATGTAATTATTGCCATTTATTAATTTTTTCAGGTCGAATTAACTATATCATGGTTTAATCATGGCTAAATAGAGGGTACATAGCCAAAGCAGCAGGGCATATGCACAAATTCAACTTCTGGCCGCAAACTTCAAATCGCGGCAGACCTACCCGCCACGATTCAAGTCGCGACGGGCGGCTCGGTCGCGGTCTGAAGCCCGACCGCCTGGTCCGGTCCGCGCCAAGAATCGCGGCGACTGAGATCGCCGCGTTTCTTAACGCGTCGGACCCCCTAGCCGCGACCCTACTGGTATCGCGGCGAGTCGCGCCGCCGCGATAATAGGGAGGGTCCGGCCATTTACCCTTTTTCCCTGGTTAAACCTGTTTGCTATAGGGCACTTCTAAATTGCATAAAAAATCGCACGGTTATCTAAAAAATATGAAACCAGATTTAAATGAAAGTAGGCACACAGATCTATCAACGTACACGATTAATTTGAAAATAGACAAGGTTTAGGCATGCTGTGAACAAGTGACATATCAGTGACCTAAACATGTGCAGATAAGGTTCCATGAATTAATTAGATATGGATACATAATAAAAATTAGACAAACTAGGGATGCTTGAAAGCTGACACGATGTAGTATTTATGAGAATTTTTTCATGGCATGGAGTCATATGTGTCCGAGGTTTAAGAGTAATCATGAAGGATCGGGTACATGAAACTGTCATGGATTCAAGGAATTAATTCTCCCTCATGAGAGATTGAAATGGAGCGAAACCAGAGGGCTTTTGCTCGGGAACATGGAGTCTTCCTAGGGTAATTTTTACACGGATTTGGCTTGAGAGATTGTCTATCTTTTTCGTGGAGTAAGAAATCCCTAATTTTGGTGACGAAGAAGAGCAATTCCCCCTTTGATCCAAGCCTTATCTCCTTGCTCCTTCGTCCTCCAGCCTTTGCCTTCGTCTCCCCGAACTCCAGAAGCGAACTATGGGGTGATAGGGTCGAATTGGAGTGTGTATGACTTGCTACAAGAGTCCTCCATTCTAAAAACTCTTCCTTTCCTATTAAATCCAAATTTGCCATAATTATCATCTTCCCTACATGCAATTATCTCCTTCTTTGGATGGAGGAGATGTTAATTTCGTGGGTAATGAGTTATAGTAAGGTTAGAACTCCTCTTTTAGATATATATGACCTATTTAATACTTATTTCACCCCTTTTCTAATTTACTATTATTTAAAAATGTAAATTTCACTTGATTAAATCTCATACCATGATGGGCTCCACTATATTAGGCCCATTATTTTGTAATTAACCTTTTAAACAACCCATTAAGGTTTTAACTTAATGGGCTTACTTAATTTCCTATTTATTACATTATTTCTCATTTATTCTAATTAAATTTAATTTTCTCATTTATTAAAATAAAATTTTTATTTTATTTGAGTTTTAAAAATTAAAAATACTACACCACGCTAGTCCAAGACGATTGCTCATTGGACCAAAGGACAAACCAACATCTATAAAAGGGGTAAGGCATTCATCCTGTTAACCCTGAATCTTGTAGCGCTTTTCTGCCATTCATTGACTTGAGCATCAAAATTATATTTTTCCACCGAATTCTATCGGTGGTCCTCCAAGTTTTCGGCTCGGAAGTGGCATCCCTTGTCGGCTACGCACAGATTCCTCTATCACTTCATCTCGGCTCAAGCCGACGTCTTCGGATCAATGGTATCAAAATCTAACTATATTGATTATTGATCATAGGTCTAAAGATAACTCCATGCATTACTTCAATGGAAAACTAATCCTGCTATGTAACGACAAGCGCAAATAATTCATCCATGTGGTTAGCTTCGATTGAAAAGTCGCAGGAATAGAACGTTAGTGAAAGGTTAGCTTCCATTAAAAAGACCCGTGAATAGAACATTAGTAGAAGATCAATTTTGCACTTATTTTTATATGTAATAGACTTATAACATTAAAATTATTCATATAAAAGGTTTGTAAAATTTCCATGATTTTTATGTATAAAGCGACCGTTGGTCCTGAAAAGATGAACAGACTTATATACAAATTAATCACTCTAGGCTGGGACCTTTTAATGTGAAAGAGCCCAACGCGTGCCTCCATGCGACAGTAGATGTGCGGTGGACTCTTTATGAACGCGTCTAACACCCCGTGCAGGCGGACGCCGACGCAGGGAGAGAAACCTCGAGTTCGTCCCTCACACTGCCAGCCTCATCTCGGCTTGTACTTACCACGAACGCTATTCTACAGACGCCATCATCAGACCACTTACGCATTTTGTCGAACAACTTGCGGGCTGTCACCAAACACCGGTACAAACGCCGTGGCACGGTACTTGTTCGTCTTTTGACGATGTCACATCAGCAACTAAAACGGAAAGGGGCTGTCGCGGATGAGAAGGCCAAGAAGTCAGACGTGAGATTGAGAGGTGACTTTGGGCAAAGAGGAAAATGCAGGAAACGTTGAACAAATCCCTGTACCGATCTGGAAAGCAGATATGCGCAGGTTTGTGAGGAACTCATCTCAAAAGAGGCCGTAAAAGTTCTATCCGAATGGGGTGGGGGGATGCTGCTCCACTCTCTAGCTATGGGGCTGGACATAAACGTCGTAGTTATGTTATTCTTTGTAGGTAATTACTTGTCCACTATGATTAACAACATAGGATAGGAGGATATGTCCACACACAATGCTACATGGTAGGTGTAGCTTCATCGCACGCTCTACGTGGCCCCAAAGGCCCGCTAGCTAAGTTCAATCTAGGCCCAAAAGTTTCCTCGAACGATCTAGTGGCGGTTCAAGCCCGAACAGGTTGAATCTAAGTAAGAATCCACAATCAAATCCATCTAAGGCATCGTTTGGAGACACTTGGAAAAAAATTTCCCGGGTTAAAATCTCTACAGAATCATGTGCATTCTCAAATAACTCAAAATATTCTCGACTTCCGTGAACAGCAGCTTTGGCCAAAGAAGAGAGAGATAGGTTGAGGGCGCTCTCTCTCTCCACTTTTCCATAAGCGCCCAGAATGCCGCTTCTAAAAAATTCCTGGAGCCGCCTCCTTCTTGTGTCTACAGTAGATGCAACTTTTTTTTCCTCACTTTTTTTTTACACTTTTCATGTTGTTGCGGACGCCGAGGCACAAAAGCTGTCCCCGTACGCGTCTGCTCTGCAAATCAGCTTTTTCAGATTTCTACTTTTTCCCCGAGCGTTCCCAAACGATGCCTAAGGCACCGTTTGGTATCAAGTTGGGGGGGGGGGGGAGGTTTTGATATAAAAATCTCTGACAAATCGGAAGTGGTTTCAAACCAACCTATCTTGCTTGGCTTCCGCGTCGGTTGAGATTTTGCGGCGTGGAGAGAGATAGAGAGAAGCACGCCGTCTCTCTCCCTCGGTGAAAAGCTGCTATATACTCGCTTTTGCCGATTTCGCGGCAAGAGGAGTGATAAAAAAAATTGTGTCACAGGCGAGGGACGGACGTGGGCGTCGAGGCGCCTCGTCACCCGCGCTCGTCAGGACGAGCAAAAACGGGATGTGGGACTCGTCGGTTCAGAAATCGACTTTTGCCAATTTTTAAATTTCGAAACTCAGTATCAAACGGTGCCTAAGTTGAGAATTTCGGCAGCCATCTCGATTCGAGATGCCAATCTTGTAATTGCCAGTGAGATTCATCAAGATATGAGCGAAAGCGATCTTGGCAACTTCTCTCTCAAATCTCCGAACGATGATCATTCAGAAAGAGGTCTAGAGATTAATCCAACATCAGAAGTTTCACGCTTCTCTTCCCTCCTCTCAATCTATAAAAGAAGAGTTACAAGAACATGTAAAAAAGACGAGAGGACTCGTGTTAGATCTTGGTACAAGTCAGTCTCTCTCTCTCTCTCTATCTCTCTCTCTCTCTATTTTTAAATTCTCATTGCTTTCCTCTAGGCTAGCATTTGATTTGATCGTCCGATCATCTATTCTAAGAATCCCGTCTTAAGATTGACTTCTTACAGACTAGATTGATATTGGCTCCATAACGTTTTCAATTTCCATCTTCTCTCTATGTTTGAGCATTCAACCTCGAACTCTTGGAGTTGGATGGCTTCGGTCCTTATGAGTTCTTGGACCGGCTTTATCAAAAGATGGGGGGGGGGGTGCTATAAATATATACAAGAAATCTTTTGTACAATTTTGCATAGAAAAGAGCACATGTTTTGCTTTGAAACCATTGGAGCACCAAAGACAATGCCATACTTAAAGTTGCATCTGAACTCCTACACGTTCGAATTCGGAGTGGACACAGCTCACAGTGAGCCCAAAGAAATTGGGCCTAAACCTTATGGCCCACTTTCCAAACCTAGAAGAAATTCGGCTCGTTTTGGTGCCATGACTGCTCAGTAAGTTTCTCTCACCGAGTCCTCACCTCCAACTTCCACTGACGTTATCAGCCATTAGAGAAGTGGCTATAAAATTGGAGGGCAAATACGATTAGAAATTTTTATTACAAACTTTGGAGGATGAACCCTTGGAGGACCCGTGATAAAGATCTCGGATTTGTTGATGAAGAGGGGGAATGAAGTTACCAATATTGCCTATAGTTAGGTTACCAATGGATATTTCCGATTTTTTGACTAATTTTTTACTTTTTTTGTATTTTTTTCATTTTCGATTACTTTCTGTTTTTCTATTTCTATTTTTGATAATATATAAGTTTTATTTTATTTACAAAATATATATTCTTAAATTCTTATTTCTTAATATTAAAAAATTTAGATTAAATTTTTAACTTCTCCCTAATTTGTAAATAGAATCTAATTAATTTGTCTAAAAAATTTTACCGAGAAAATTTCGGAGAAGTAGAAGTCTACGCGTAAGAAAACTTTTACGGAGAAAATTTCGTACAATGATTTATTTGGTGCTTTTGAAAAGTTAAACTATGAAAAAAAAATTACTTAAAATTCACAAATTTTGATATTCTGATCAAGGTTCGCAGTACCGTTCGGATCGGCCGTGCCGCATTCTCCGTGAGAAGTTACGGTATCGTACTGCTGAGATACGATGAGAAAATGACTTGTTTGATTTATTTTTTTAGTTTTGTGACTTGATGAATATTTAAAATGAACAAACTTCAAAAGAAAACTCTCCATCCAAACTTAAGATAGACTCTCCATCTCTTCTCATGCATGGACTCTCTCTCTAACTCAAGATTGTACTCTCTCTCTCTCTCTTAAACACATCCTAGGACTCTATAGGATAGAAAAAGACTACCACCACGTGAAGAGACCCATGGAGGCTCTGCTCACCAAGTCTTATCGTCTCAAAGCCAGAGGAGAAGTCATTCTCAACGTTGCACAATTTCTCTCTCCCCTTTCTCTCACATCTTCCAGAACTATGAGAGATATCACGCCTTCCACAACCTGAAAAAGGGCTGATATGCTTACGAGGTCTTCATCAAAGTTGTTCTATTCTTCTTTAGCTTCATCCTCGAAGTAGAATCACCTCAATTAGTAGTATGTGCCCAAAGTTATAGCAGATTATTCTTCACATTCTCTCTCATATCATGATCTACATATACACGATTATCATGTCTTCCACATCTCAAACGAGCGTATATCTCTTCGAGACTTCTTAATGAAAGTTGTTCTGCACGACTTCCTCTAGGAGCTCCATCTAGAATCACATCAAATGAATGTCTGTGCTTAAAGATACAGTAGATTATTCTTGACCTTCTCTCTCATATCGCGATCCAAATTAACAGTGAGTGCGGCCTCTCTACAGCCTAAACGAGGACGATCTAGTCTTTGGGCTCTTCATGAAAGTTGTTCATGATATGACCAATATATTCTATTAGATCAACACTAAGAATCCAAAAATATAAACAAAACTGTAACGCCTTAAAATTTATAATAAAATATTAATATGATACTAAGAAATTAAAAGAGATAGTAAATTATACGTAAAACATGATCATTTAAATAAAACATAATTATCTTTAATTTTAGATTATTTTTATATTACTAATATAATTCTGGTACTATCTTTGATTGTGTGCATTTCAACGCACTACAAGAAAAAGCGGCATTTTCGACGGACACAATCCGTCGGAAATCCGACAGAAATCCGTTGGAAACATAAGCTTCCGACAACTTTCTGGCGAACAACCGTCGGAAACCGACCGTCGGAAAATTTTCATCAGAAATTACCGACGGACGATAAATCCGTCGGAAAATACGTCGAAATTTTCGACGGACTATTCCGTCGGAAAAATGGTCGGCAAATTCCGACGGATTTGTGGTCGGAAGACGTTGTCGAAAAATTTGTCGGTATATTCCGACAGACAATCCGTCAGAAGTTTGTCGAAAATTCCGTCAGTATATCCTGTCGGATACATCCGTCAGAACACTATCTGTCGGAAGTGTTTTCGTCGGAAATTTTTGACAGATGACATCATGGGGGCGGGATTTCCTTATTTTTTATTTTTTTGCATAAAATTTTCTCTTATTAATGAGTTATACTTATTAAACGTGTGATACTTAAAGTCATTACTGGTATGATCTAAAGTCTAAATTTGAATGTTTTAAAGTAAGAGAGAAAATTATTTAAAATAAAATAACAAATCTGTTAAAGAAGAGAAAATCAATTAAAAAATAAGAAAAAATAAGTTAAAATATCTGATCTATTAAAATAGTAGTTGTAGTATATTAAAATAATAATTATAATATGTTAAACTTGTAGTTATTATTTGTTAAATATTAGTTGTATTATGTTAAAATACGCGACAAAACTAGTTAAAGTAGAATAAAGAACTTGTTAAATAAAAAGTGAAAATCAGTTAAAATATGTGAGATTTACAATAAATATTAGTATAATTTAAAAGTGTTAAAGTAAAAGTTAAAAATATTAGCCATATTCAAAAGATAGAAAATGTTGGTAAAAATTATTTACACAAATCTCAATAAAATAGAGATTAAAATTAATATTATATAAAATTATTAATTTCTTATGTAAATATTTTTGAAAGAGGTCTATAACTAGTCTCCTCTGATAGATGATGGATAGAGACTACAATTAGCTTACCCACAAAATTATGACGGAGAAGTTGCTGGTAATGTCGACAAGATCGACATGATAGATAAGAAGTCGTCGACGACGACGGAGGAAGTGTCCGTGACAGATTCAGTAGTTTTGAGTTCGCGTGCGTGTGAACCCAAGACTAGCTAAGCTAGAAGAGTGGGTCTGGTGGAGACGGGCGACCACTTGACCAACGACGAACAGACGAAGACCGCAGACAATCGCCTGGAAACAACAGAAGAAAAAGGGGAGTGGAAGAAGAAAAGTTGAAAACATGTTGGGCATCTCGACGTAACATAATTTAAGAAGCAAAGTACGTAGCTTCCCGTTTCAATCTTTAATTTGGTGAATGCTTTTTGATTTTTGACCCTACCCACCATCATATTTTTGTCGTAGCTGGCCACAATGACGGTTCATTTTTAGTAAAAGAGAAATACTGATTGCACGTCCCGACGCACTAGGGCGTGTCTGGGCTGTGTGTGTGGGGGGGGCGCCTACATGGGGCGCGTCCTGATGCATCGGACGTGTAATCATTTACACGTTCGACGTGTAGATAGTATTTCTCTTGATAAAATAGAATGATATCAATTTTTTTTTAACAAGAAATTTAGCATAATGATTTAAGGGTCAGTGCTCAACATCAAGAGGTCGATGATTCGAGTCTTGCCATAGTCGTGATATTTTATAGTATTATATTTTTTTCAATACATGATAAATTCTGAATGAGAGGAATATATTACGCGAGAGATCAAATTATCTCCCTCCTACGAGAATGAAAAGAATCGAATTTACCACCTATTTATTCTTTAAATAGGAGATAAGTTATGAATTCTCTCCTGTCCGTCCCCTAGAATGGTATCACATTAATATCTTAGAAGTGACATGTCATTATGTAGTGTTGTATTTATCCCCTTGATATATATGTCTTAAAGATGATTGTATGGTTTAGGCTACGCACTCTATTTTTATAATCCACATAGCAGAGCCTAATTAAAATCACCCTTCACGTGAGGAGACGTATTAGAATAGTTCTATATCGGAAAGAGATAATTACCCAGTTACACATGTAAGTATGTATTACATACTTACACAGTTACACATGTAACTATATGTAATTAAATAGAAATTTTATAATGTTGTAACTCTGTAATTAGAGCTTACATAATTACATACTTACATAATTTTAAAAAAATTTACTTAATTATTTTAATTCGTAATATACCAAAAGTGTGTAATGCATAAGTACATATTTACACAGTTACATGTGTAACTACGTAAGTATGTAAATCCTATAACTGTGTAATTTATCCAGTTACACATGTAACTATGTAACTGTGTAAGTACGTACTTACACAGTTACACACTTACCCAATTACAAGATTTACATACTGTAGTACTTACACAGTTACACAATTACCCAATTCTAGAATTTACATAATGTTTATGTAAATCCTGGAATTGGGTAAGTGTGTAATTGTGTAAGAACGTACTTACACAGTTACATGTGTAATTGGTAAGTTACACAGTTACAGAATTTACATATTTACCCAGTTACACATGTACTATGTAACTGTGTACTACGTACTTACACAGTTACACACTTACCTAGTTCCAGGATTTACATGAATGAAACTGGGTAAGTTTGTAACTGTGTA
This sequence comes from Colocasia esculenta, assembly GCA_014218235.1. Taxonomy (NCBI): domain Eukaryota; kingdom Viridiplantae; phylum Streptophyta; class Magnoliopsida; order Alismatales; family Araceae; genus Colocasia; species Colocasia esculenta. Next base: position 4,075,107 of record CM024757.1, read on the forward strand.
AGTACGTACTACACAGTTACATAGTTACATGTGTAATTGAGTAAGTTACACAGTTACAGGATTTACATACTTACGTAGTTACACATGTAACTATGTAAGTACGTACTTACGCAGTTACACACTTTTGGTATATATGAATTAAAATAATTAGATAAATCATTCTAAAACTATGTACGTTATAACTAGATAAGTCTAATTAAAGAGTTACAAATTTATAAAATTTCTATTTAGTTACATAGTTACATGTGTAAATACATAAGTATGTAATTACATACTTTACATAGTTACACGATTTACATACTTACGCAGTTACACATGTACTGTGTAAGTATGTACTTACGCAGTTACACGTTTTTGGTATATTACGAATTAAATAATTAGGTAAATTTTTAAAACTATGTAAGTATGTAATTAGGTAAACCCTAATTACAGAGTTCAAACTTATAAAATTTCTATGTAATTACATAGTTACATGTGTAACTGTTTACATGTGTAACTGAGTAAGTTACACAGTTACAGGATTTACATACTTACATGTTTATTACTTCCATGTGTACTGGATAAGTACACAGTTACATGTGTAAATGCCGTAAGTTACATAGTTATAGAATTTATGTAACTGTGTAAATACGTACTTACGTAATTACACACTTTTGAGATAACAATTACACAATTTTGAAATACAGAGGAGCATAACGGAGTTAAAAATAGGGACTTAAAAATAAATCCTGCATAAAGTAAGGATCGAAAGGCTTTGAAAAAGCTGACAGGGATCTGAAATTGATGTCAGATCTCTGTCAGTGACTGATCATTAATTCTCACTAAATTAATATATATAATAAATTTTTTAAAATTCTGTAGAATTACTTGACGTCACTGGTTAGCTTCGTCCTTCCATTCCATGCTCTCCGTCCCTGCTTATTAAAACTTCCGTCTATAGCATACGTTCCTTTTGTCTACGTTTTTGGGTCGCTGTCTGCTCCTCGCTTCCTAGAAAAAACATGATAATTTCTCTAGAAATAACAAAATTTATCAGTTCGTCACGGGTGTATAAAGTAGTGTATCTTTTAAGCCCACTTCTAGGGCTGCAAACGAGTCAAGTCGAGCCGAGTATTATGATGTTCAAGCTTGTTCGTTAATTTTTAATCGAGCTTTATCGAGTATTGAAAATGGTTGTTCAAGCTTGGTTCGTTTAAATACTCGCGAGTTCGAGCTCTTAACGAGTATCTTAACGAGCCCAGTTGAATTTGCTCATATTCGACTCGTTATGAAATGAGCTTAAATTTGTTTGAGCTTGACTCGTTTACTTTACTAAACGAGTCAAATTCAAGTAACATCCGAGTCGAATTCGAGTTACTTGTCGAGTGTATTAGTTCATCTACAGCCCTTCCTTTCATAATTTGTGTATTCACACCTCAATTTAATATTTTATATTTTAACATTCATAAGTATTTCGTACATTAACAAAAATTCTTAAAAATAAATAAATATTAATATTTTTATATTTATAATAAGAATTAATATAGTTCAAGTATATTAACAAGTAACTAATCAAGTATTTTAACGAGCATATATCGAGTATCTAACGAGCTGCTCGCGAACGTATTGAGTCGAGCATATCTCTGGTTAAGCTCGACTGTTTATGAATCGAGCTATATTTTGTTCAAGCTCGGCTCGTTTATTAATAAAACGAGTCGAGTCAAGTTTTTATCGAGCCGAGTTCGAGCTACTTGTCGAGTGTATTGGTTCGTTTGCAACCCTACCCACTTCTAGTAGAAAAGGACACCGATATTTAAATAAGGGAAAATATTAATATCGCCTAAAACGTCGCTCCTTCCCCACCTCAGGTACAAGGAGGAAAGCGCCTTTATTAATCTTGTGTCTCATCAAATGGGTAATTAGAGGACGACTATTTTGGACGTCAAGTAAGTGGCGCACATAATTTAATCATATTGTAGATTTACCTATAGACTTGAGTACGTATTGTGCTGGATGGAAAGTGTGGTGGGTAGTTTCGTTACACTCGAATTGAGAACTCAATCGAGCAGATAGTATGAAAGAGCACTAATTTGAATTCAAGGGAAATTTTTCTGAATTTAAGTAAGTAGTGACTTGTGAAAGTTCTAAAATTTGTGAGCTAGAGATTACTTTTTTTTTGATAACGAGGAAATCCCGCCCCGTGTGGCTTTGCGGACTCAAGGATTGGTGTTCGTGAATTCCAAGTCAGGACTTGGCAGCTCCTACTTCCGTATACTGATTGCCCTTACCCACTTAACCAGGAAAAACCCCGGATTTACACACCTCGAGGATTGCATGTAAATCAGATAAATCCTCCCCCAAAAATCGAACTCGGGACCTCTTGCTTTAAGCAAGAGTTCTAACGATCGACTTAAGCACGGGAGGACTTGGTCTCTTTATATAAATAATTATTTGAACAGTGAACTTGTTGATAGGTCGTAATTGACCCGTAATAAGTGGTGATTAAAGCACCAACAATAGTAGGTCTCTTTGTGGGATGAAGACACCGTGGACAACTGTTTGAAACATGAGAGGACACCCTACTGACATTTACTACCTGCTTTGGTAACAGGTTAGGTTATCTGTGGATAAGTTAACCGTATATTGTTTACCCAAAAAATAATCCATTTTAATTTAAAAGACTAACTCAGAAACTAACTAGATTAATGTTCGACCGTGGAAGACAGCCAACTTATCCCACAAATATTATTACTGCCATTGATCAACAAGAGGGTGGATGTGGGCTAGGCCCAAAGCCCATGTGCTTTGGAACACTGGAGGACTCGGCTAAATCTTCTTCGGAGTTTCAACATTTGACAGAGATTTACTCTTACAAAGAGGCTCGCAGCAGTAGCCAATAACTGGGTTACAAGGGAACTCCATCTCCTCTCCCTCTAGCAGTTTGTCTTATGGACGTCAGAAGTCTATTTCACGTCCTTCTCGAAAAGGGAGAATTCGAATTTGTTTATCGATCACAAGAGAACGCTCTCATAGTTCTGTGCATCAGACAAATACTACAAATGTACCAGCTCCAACTACAGTTTCATTAGAGGATTGGAGAATGAAACTTTCTACCATTGCTGATCTAGCAAAGGCTGAGAATATTTTTATGCCTGATTTTAAATTTGATTCAGAGACATTCGCAATGGAATCTGAGGAAGATGACATGGAGCGTTGCTCTCGACGACCTCGGGCTGTCCTTCGACGCACTCACTCATGGGACAGATCTTCTTTGGAGTTCTAATTAGAAATTCTCTTTCATTTTCAACTTATGTCTTGTATTCGTCTTCTGCCTATGGTTTCAAAATTTCGCTCTATTAATAAAATAATTCGGCCGCTCTTTGGCCTTTGATTAAAAAAAAACTAGATTAATGTTCCATCAAACTCCTCGATCAATGTGTGTTTTTGTTGGTTTGTACTTTTTTAAAACAAACAACTTATATTTAATAACGTGGACCCCACATATCTAGAGTAACCCATCTTATAGGCATGGATAGGTTAACCGCGGGTAAAGGGCATTTAACCTAGGTAAATTAGAATAGGCTATACACCCTACACAAAGTCAATTGAGAAAGGTTTTCTGCACTTGTGAAAGTGCAGAAATACCTAGTCATCTTGCACTTTCCCTCTCCCATTGGTGGGAATGAAGCTGCCACATAGACCTCTCTCCTCTTTTCCATCAATGGGAGGGGAGAAGTACAAGATGACTAGACATTTCTGTACTTTCACAAGTGCAGAAAGCCTTTCTCAAGTCAATTTATCCCTTAACCCACCCTTCACCCACACTTACCCACACTTAACCTAGAAAACAAAGCGGCCTAGGTCTTGTTCAGATGGTGGAGTTGTATCGAGGATAGTTGGCTGTGCACTGAGGACTCTGGCTTCTAAAGAGGAATCCTAAGAACGTGGCTTTATTACTCGATCGTCTATGAAATGTCGAAGTACACGTGGAGGGAGAGCAACACGTCGGAAAGCCTTCGTGAGCTAGAATGGGTCTCATCGATGAGATGTGGGGAGAACCACCTCCTCAAGTATAATTTTAATTTCATATTTTTGCATAGACTTGCATAATATTTTATTATATTTTCATCATTAACATAAAAAGGCTAACGTAAACATATGATAATAACCACTATGGTCGGGTTTAAAGTGGGAAAAGGTATAGAACCGGACTCCGCACTCTCTACCACGTCAGTTAGACGTTTGACCGGTCACGCGTGGTTGAATCCAGAACTCGTAGACCGGATGACGTGGTTTCTCTTCCATAGAATCCTGCGCTGTCAGCGTAACCATCCAAACTTAGCTAGATCTCCTTTTCTTCCACGTCAAGCATCTTTAGGATACTAATCTTAAATATTTTAATTCTTTCGATTTCAGATGCCAACCACCTTTTAAGTCGGTAAAGATAGCATGTTTCGTAAGCAAATCGAACTGCCAATTATGTTAAAGCTATAAATACGCAAGATGTTGTGTTAAAAATCTCAATTTTTATTACCTAAAATCTTCCTGCACTTTCCCAATTATGAGATTCTGCAAAAAGCAAGCTACGTACTTGACAGTTTTTTTTGCTAACGAGGAAACCCCGCCCCGTGTGGTTTTGTGGACTCAAAGATTGGTGTTCGTGAACTCCAAGGTCAGGATTTGGCAACTCCTACTTTCCGTGTACCCGTATTGTCCTTACCCCACTTGACCAGAAAAATTTCGGACCTACACACCTCGAAGATTATATATAGATCAGGTACGTACTTGACAGTTTGCCAAGGGAAATATCTATATATATATATATATATATATATATATATAATATAGTGACAAAATATTAACATCTTATTTTGTCTATGACAGTTCCAAATATTATCCTTTGAGTCTGTTCTTTCTTCTTTTAGAGAGAGAAGATATTTACATATCCCAAGAAAAAGAGTGTCAAGGGTAGATATTTGATAATCCAATTAGGCTAGGGAGCTAAACTACTCTTGAAAAGATGATCTTGAATCTATAGATAGAAAATTGATTAACTCTTTTTGTACGCCATGTATCTGCAAGTCAGGCTGGGAAAGAATAAGGGGTTCTAGGAAGGAGTTTCTGGGAACAACTCTTCGATATTTAACTTAGAGTAAATAAGAGCAAATGAAATCATTTCACAAAAATTTTGACTTCAGAAGGACTTATTTGAGTACAAAGAATTCTTAGGTATTTATAAGTAATTCTCCTCTACGAAGTCATTATCATTTTGAGCCGTTATGACTATGATCATGGGAGTTAAGATGGATGTTACCATAATTGATCTATTGCAAGAAGTTATTCCTCCAATAACTGGATCGCTTGATGCAACTGCCTTCACATTTATGGGGATCTATATATAGTTGTGAAACAGGTGAGAAAAGAGATTATCTCCTTCTTTGATCCTCTGAGCTCGCGAGAAAGCAATGATCTGGATACGAAATTAGGGACCTCGACAGGCTTTCTTGAGATAATTAATGAGGAGATGTTTGGGGTATAGTCCCACCCACCAGCACGTTCTCGGTTAACCCCTTGATAGTGATACCAGATCTTTAGCCGGTTGTCCATTAGGGATTTAATCCCATTATGAAGGGGGCTCAGTATGTGGGCTAATGAGTCACTAATGGCACTTTGTTAGTGGGTCCATATGGACATTCACTAAATGATGTTGGCCGATGTAGGTCATCATTTATGGTGGGCCAAGGGTAGAAGTCACCCCCTTCACTTTCCCCCTACTCCAGAGTTAAAAGTTAAGGTGGTAGTAGCATATGGGTGACCCAGTCTAGTGATATCAAGTTATTCGACATTCCCTAGAGTTGCCCAAAAATCCATCTTGTAAAGCTAATAGACCAGAGTATTAAGTGGAGTATACTGATTAAATTGACGTTCTGGTTCCCGCCTATCATCGCCACGAGGTTTCGACTTTTTATCCGGCCTAGAGTGGAGGGCCTTTTTTCTATCTCCCTCGCCATCCTACCTAGAAACATCACGACAGACGGTTAACACCTCCTCGCACTCTACGTAACGGAGTGCTAGCTTCATTAAGTCAGTGATTGTTGCATGGGGATGGAGGACCAACTCCTTTTGGAATATGTCGTCCTCGATAACCTGGGCCATAGTAGCGATCATAGAGGCGGCCTCCAACCACATAACACATATAGCATCCACCTGGAATCGGGTCACAAAGTCCTAGAGTTTTTCTCTCATGGCCTACTTAAGGGCCAGTAGGCTCGCAACGGTCTGTTGCATCCCACTCTTGATAGATCTCTCCTTAAAAAGCTTGCCAAATTGCCAGAAACTGGTAATACTTCCCAGCCGAAGGAATGGTAACCATGCCTGGCCCCCCTAAGTAAGGGTTATGACGAAGGCCCAACATGCAAACGCCACTTAGAGAATCATGAGGGCGTCATAGTTGTCAAAATGTCCATGAGGTCTCCCATACCATCATAAGGCTTCACTACTGGGAGTTGGAATCTTCCTGGTAGAGGGTCTTCGAGGATCTGCTAAGAAAAAGGAGATTCTAGTTTGAATTCTCCGGTAGTCTGGCCCACCTCTGTCAAAGGGCCTGGATCTGCCATTCTTACTCCTCTACTAGACCTTCAAAATCCCAGAGTTGGTCGGCCAACTCCTATTCTGATTGTGATGGAGCCAAGAGATCTCATGTCCCGTGAGGAGGGGAACGAGAGATGTCTTCTCTTGGAAGTTGGGGGCCTAGGGTGCACGCTCTAGATCTTTGAGGTTGACTTGCAAGAGTGTTGGTCGATGAGGGAGCTTGTCGTCCTCCTGCGGCATTGAGGAGGCCTCCTCCTCAAGGGGTTGATGCCTTGAGGATTCGCCTTCCACCGTATTTCAAATCAGACGGGTTCCTTCTAATGTGAACCGTCACCCGACTGTGTGCCTCCCTATTGGGAGGCCTCTCCTTGTCGAGGGAGGCAAGGGGCGGAAGGTGCCCATTGTCATTGCTGATCTGGCCTCTCCCGAACGATTATTAGCTCCAATAGTTAGCTGATCTTCTTGTTGAGTGAACGAATGGAATTGCAGCTGCTGCCTCGTAGTGTCATTCCCTTTACTGGAGGGATGGAGGCAGCTGTGATGGGAGAAGAGTGGGGGTGGGGAGGTTGACCGATTCCCTTTGAGTTGACGGGCAAGGCCCGCCAGTAGATGCTCGCATTAGGCTCTTCCCTTCTCGATCCTCACCATGTTGCTTTACCTAACTATGATTGTCTTTTATTGGTTGTGGGTTCGTCTTTCCCACAGACGATGCCAAATGAAGAGGGTGATCTTGGATCTATAGATAGAGAGTTGATTAACTCCTTTTGTACACCACATACCCGCAATACAGGAAAAAGATCAAGGGTCTTAGGAAGGAGTTCATAGGATAATCTTCTGATGCTTAAGTCTAGAGTAAGCAAGAACAAATGAAATCAAGATCACTCTTCATCAAAATTTTGGCTTCAAAAAGACTTACCTAAGTACGAAGGGTTCTTGGGTATTTATAGACGTCTCTCCTCTGTGAAGCCAGTATCATTTTGAGCCATTATGGCTATGAACACAGGGAGTTAAAATAGGGGTTACGGTAATATATAGATCTAAAAAAAGTTTAGTGTACTTGAGTTTTGCACTTTGCACTTATACTTTTTCTTTTTTATTTGTCAATGGGAAAATGACACAATACACCCATCCAATGAGAAGTAAGAAATACAAGTGCAAAGTGTAAAACTCAAGTGCACTAAACTTTTCTCATAGATCCATTATAGGGAATTGCTCCTCCAATAATGAGAGAATCCTTAGGAGCTGCCAACATCGTCTGATGTAACTACTTTCGCATTTATGAGGATCTATAGCCATCTCCTTCTCTTATTCTCAGCACCCCCAAGATAGCAATGACTAAGATAAGAAGTCGAGGACCGCAAAACGTTTTTTGGGGTATTCATTGAGGAGATATCCAAGATATAGTCCCACCCCCATGCATGTTTTGAGTTAATATTTCGAGAGTGATACCTCTTAAGCTAGTTATCCTTTAGGGATTTAAACCCATTATAAATGGGGCCTGATATGTGGGTAAATTAATGAGTTACTCTTTGAGCTTTCACAAGATGATCTTGGCCGATGTGGGTTATTATTTGTGGTGTACCAAATGTAGAAGTCACCCCCTTCCAACTCAATTCTCTTACAAATTGGAAGAATAAGAGTCCTATTATAGGACTTTGTCCCCACATTCGGAGGACACAACCTTGATTAATGGAGATGAAAGCTCACTCTTGTTAGACCTAAGTGCCATTGTAAGAGGTGTAAAGATAAACTATCAAAGAAAAATAGTCACATTTTATCATCGATGTTATCACACATAAATGATAGTGTCATATATATATTTAGCAATGGCTTTTACGTCGTTATGATCATTAGAAGTGGTGGAGAGCATTCTATCTTTCATCCGTGACAAATTAGATTTGATACCAAAGTATGACATTGACACCCTCAAATTTCACTTATGTATAAATTTAAAACATAAAATAATAAATAAAGAGACACCATATATAACTCAACCGTACCGAATGTTATTTGGTTAAACGATGCAAGTCACAAGAACCCTTATGTTGGCTACACCTAAATTGTACTTATTTCATGTTAGTTAACTAATGATCGGTGGAAATGTACACACTAGAAAAATATTGGCAACATTGTGCATACTCTAGAGTTGATATATATTGAGGAGGTGGTCTTTTGTGCACCACTATCGTCTGGTCCATCGGCCCAATATGAGTCCCAATGGCCTCTAGATAGTTGCTTGCCCTCCACATATATATCTACGAACACTTCATAAGTGACCGAGCACATCTTTTCCTCTTATATATATAATGTCCATATTTTCAACTACAGTTCCAAAATTTTAAGTGTAGAAGTAAGAGTGAAGTAGTTACCGAGGGTTTTCTTTAAAAATGACATAGTTTGAAAAGTTTATTAGGTGAATAACAGGTTAAAAATTTTAATTAGTAGAATAACACACTTTTGACCGTCAAAATTGTGCTGGCACGTGCGTCAGTGTAATTTTTAAAAATATATATAAAATAAAGAAATCGGTCAGGAAATGACCGACTTTCTTACTTAACAAGGCTGCAGCAGTTTTGGTTTTATTTTTTTAAATTAAATTAAAATCTTTAATTTTATATCTAAATAATATCTAATCAATATAAAATTTTAAACATAAATTTATTAGAATGTGATATATTTTATGATAATTTTAATTTAATTTTTAAGATAAAATTTTATCAAATGAAAATTATCTAAAAATTTTAATAAATTAAATTTATCTCGATATATGTACTTTAGTATTCTCAACATTCATAATTTTAAAATCAACATATTTTTTTACTAATTATGATAATTTTATAATTATTTCTGTTAACGAAATTCTATGACATTCTATCAAGATACACACTTCTAAAGATAATACCGAAGTTACGTTAATATTCCAATGTGCTGCCAAACCCCGCTAAATGTGAATCGAGCTTGTGCATTACCATTAAAGGTGATGAGAAAGTTTTGTGAAAGGGACATAGAGTTTGACCTATCTAGTACAACCCGGTGGGGACGCGGCTTGTGAGCGCTACGGACATGGCTTTCCGGTCTTAACTACTCGGTAGCGCGTGGAGGAACAGTGAAAGCCGAGCGCGCATGCCCTTGGCTTTTCCCCACCTTTCTTCGTCTACATTACGTTCGGACCACGTTAACGGGGGATCCGGATGATGCATAGTACAGTAGGAACCATGCAGTCTATGCAGAGATATATTTTTTCTTCAGTTTTTTAGGGTACATAGGAATTTTGATGCATATTTTTTAATTAGGAGAGCCTTTTAAATTTATTTTTATGATGGCCTGAAGAGGCGCGTTTTCCAGATGAGAAAAGTTCGCTATATATGTTGCATGGGAGGTGAAAGTCGAAGTTTTATCTCTGCTCAGTTTCGAAATTGAAGCACTATTAAAAAAAATGTCTTGAATTCATTTGGAGAATTGATAGAATATTATTTTTTATTTGTCCTTCCTTATATTAGTTTAGAATACAATTTATTGTTCGGGTCATCGAACAACCTAATTAAGGCCGTTTGATAACACGTTTCAAAAAGGTAATTTCAAATTTCAAGAAGTTAAAAGCACTTTTCTTCACTCATCTTTCTAAGTAAAAAAAAAAACCACTTAGCTTTTAAAAAAAACACATGATTGAAAAAGATGTCCATAGATTTCAATCATTAAATTTTTTTTTTTTTTTCACTCTTCTTGTCAAATGTGAAAAATAATTTTAAATTTACAAAAAATAGATTTGATGTGAGAGGAGAGAGATAAACATAAAATTATTATAAGTGTATTGGATTTGGAGCCTCAAAAGTAGCTCATGAGTTGCTTTCGGAAGGATTTTTTATTTGTAAAGAGAGAAAATTTGCAACCCATGTTCCCGAACACTCGATGGTGTGGGATTTTGTACTTATAAATCGCGCATAGAGTTATTTTTGAGTGTATTTTTTATTTCTCAAAAGTGAAATTTAGAGTACATGTTGTCAAAAATCATCTGTTACAGTAAGTGTAACATAGATCAGCTCAGGCCGAGGTGATCACTGAGGTATTTCTCGTCGAAGGCTGAACCGAGACAACCAAACTGATGAATCCCGTCTGAGACGCGGTTGGCCGATGTGTGATGCTAGTTCTGAGCTCCCGACCTGACCGGCAAAGTTCATCGAGAAGTCTAGACGAAGAGACACTCCGATGCTCTTGTCAATCGCTAGCCGAGCAGAATGACCTAGCTTGGGATAGAACAACGTATCTGCGCCTGTAGAATGTCTGTCTTTTATATAGTATTAGAACACCTGTGTAACAGCTGGATGACCTCGCTAATTTCACTGGGGGTTTCCGTGATTGATGTCAGATTTGGAAGTTACCACCGACCTGTCAGGTCATCATGACCGTGGTCTTAATAGCCACATTTATCAGTTTCCTAATCCTCAGACCTTACCTCATCTGACTTGTCAGCCACGTGAGCAACGTTTCTAAGCACCAGCGAGCACGTTGGGCTACAGGTCGGCTCTATCTGAGCGGAGAGCGTCCTCAGTTGAGCTGAGGAAGACGGACCAAAGTGCAAAGTGGATTCATTGCTCCGACCTGACCCGTCGGATAGCCAATGTTCTACTTGAGATGAAAGTCGTCGGCCTATGCCTCCAATGAAATCGGTTGATACCGAAGACAAAGCCGACCTGCTAAGATATCCTTAGTTATTTGGCAGGCAGGAGCCAATCACCTTACACCGCCGGGTGTTTAAAATGCATCTCTAACTCAACATCATAAGCATCGAGCAATGACGGCCCATATGTAAACGATCAGCCGTCAAACACGCCGGAATCAACAGCCATTGAAACGTGTGGGCTTTGCTGCTGACCAACTGAACCAGAGTCCAGGAATCGAGTTTATTAGATCGGACCACGCGATCGAACCGGAGAGTATAGCGTTTAAAGTGGAACCGCGCCCCATCTCTTTCGGGTCCACCCGAATCAGACGGATCCGCGAAGTGTGTCCCCCACAAAAACGCGGCAACGGTCATTTGCTCAGCTTAATGACACGATCAACAAAAAGGGGAAAGAGGAAGCATCCCAGAAAGCCCAACAGACCCCCGCGCGACGTGACAGCAGGTTCCGGATCCGCATTCCCCTATCGGACCGGATCCATTCGTTAAATAGCCACCCCACTACCAACGCCCCCGCCATCTCCGCCACCGCCAGCCAGTCGCTCGCCTTAATTTTGGGCCGCGACCGCGACGAAGCCCGCCAAGAACGGGAAACCGCGGCACGGCACCGCAGTCGAGCTGTCGCAGGCGACCACTTCCCCGCCTTAGACACCTTTCCTATCCTCCCTCCCATGGTGGTCGCGGCCAACCCCAAGGCGTGGCTCTCCAAGATGCGCGTTCGCGGCCTCGGCCACCACGCCCGGGACCGGCTGTCGCCCCCCGACGGCACCGGCGCGGGCGGCGCCGACCCCCGCCACCTGGGCATCCTCGCCTTCGAGGCCGGGCGCACCATGTCCCGCCTGGTATCCCTCCACCGGGGCCTCTCGGAGTCCGAGGTCGCCCGCCTTCGCTGTGACGTCATGCGCTCCCAGGGCGTGGCCTACCTCAATTCGGCCGACCAGGTCGCGCTCGTCCGCGTCGCCTGCGCCGAGATGGTCGACGACCTCGACGCCACCGCGGCCGCCGTCGCCCGCTTCGCGGGGCGGTGCCGGGAGGGGTGGCCCCGGGGCTTCGATCACGTGTACAAAGAGCTCAAGGTGGGGAAGTGTCTGGCGGGGGATATCTCCCGGCTGGGCCTGGGGCTTCACGCCAGGGACGTGGAGAAGAAGGTGAAGAAGATGGAGAAGTACGCCGCGTCGACCTCGGCGTTGTACATGGCCACGGAGGAGCTGGCGAAGTTGGAGGCTGCGGAGAGGCGGCTGGCGAAGTGCAGGCACTGGGGCGGGGCGAGCCAGGCGGACGTGGAGTCCCTGCAGAGGCAGATAAGCCTGCAGCGCGACCGGGCACGGCAGCTGCGGGAGGATTCACTCTGGTGCCGCAGCTTCGACAAGGTGGCGGAGCTCATGGCGCGCTCTGTCATCTCCATCTTCGCTCGGATATGCTCCGTGTTTGGGGCCTCCGTCGCGGAGCTCCCGCAGGTCGTCCAAGGCCGCCATGGCCGCCTGGAGGTCTCCCCCCGCACCATCCAACCTCGCCTCATTCATCTGCAATACCCCTACTCGGCCAATCGCGCTGCCGGCATCTCCATGTCGGGGCCCCTTGAGAGGCCTCCTGTGGGGAACGTGCTCATCAGGAACTCCGGCCCCATCCTGCGGTCCCCTGCCGTGGATGACGACGAAGCCGCCGACGCCAACGCGTGGAAGGAGCAGGCGCTGGCACCGCCCCCCAACACTCTGGGGGCGTCCGGCCTGCAGCTGCGGTACGCGAAGGTGGTAGCGCTCCTGGACAAGCTGGCCAGCTCCCCGGAGCTGGTGGGGGAGGAGACAAGGGAGGAGCTGTACGGGTTGCTGCCCGAGGGGCTGCGGACGGCCGTGGGGGCGAAGCTGCGGGGGTACCGGCGGAAGGACGACGGCGGGGGCCGGTCGGATGAGCTGGCCGACGGTTGGAGGGGGGCCGTGGAGGCCATCCTGGGATGGCTGGCGCCCATGGCGGACGCCACCGTGCAATGGCATTCCGAGCGGAGCTTCGAGCAGCAGCATTCGGGTTCGGAGCCGAGGGTGCTGATGCTGCAAACGCTCATGTTCTCGGACAGGGAGAAGGCGGAGGCGGCCATCGTGGAGGTGCTGGTGGCGTTCAGCTGCGTCTGCCGGTACGGGCACATTGGGGAGGAGGACGGCCGCGAGTTCTGAGTTGGTCGCCGGGATTCAGGTGCGGCTTTGGACACCATAGGAGCCGATTCGATCTTCCTGTTGCTTCGGCTCGTTTGTTCTGTGCTAGCTACTAGAGTCATTCGTTCGTGTTGGCCTCTTTGATTCTTTTATGAAGTGTAATGTCATGTGAATTTGGGTTGTTAGAGCAAAGTTGAGATGTAAAGATGAAGGGAATTGTGATGCGGTGTGCTAATGCAAAGTTTGAGCGAAAAGTGCAATCTAAAATGTCAAGTCTTAGTTAGTACATTAACTTATAATTTGTGAGGATATTTACATATATATTCCAAACAATCTATAATTATACACTCTTGCTCCAGCTCATGCCATCGAAGAACAATCCATAAACTTAAATCCTTTTTCCCACAAGTGCCCACAAGTGCACACACACACAGTTACATGTGTAACTACGTAAATATGTAAATCATGTAACTATGTAAGTATGTAATTACATACTTATGTAGTTACACATGTAATTTTATAAATACTTAATAATTTACAAAAATAAATACTTACTTATTGGGAGAATTACCAATCAATTCTTAATTTTGGGGAACATATTTTTAGGTCCTTGAGTTACATAGTTATAGAAGAAGGGACTTACATAGTTTCAGAAGGACTTACCTAGTTACCAGGGACTTACCTAGTTACAGAGTTGCATGTGTAATTACACATTTACACAGGTGATGCGGGTTGATCCCAGAGGGCTCGACAAAAGAGCACGTCGGCATATGCCAAGCCAACGAACCGCTCGACGACCCGCTCCAAGTGGAGGATAGGGGGCTAGTAATATAGCTCGGCTCCCAGGTGATCAACCGAGTAGAATGACGTCTGCTGAGCCGAGCGGTGTCCGCCGAGCTGACACCAATAACCGAGGCGGGACGTCCGGAACCACGCATTTGGCTGAGTCAAGTCCCTCCGTTACCTTCAATGGATGTGCGTCAGCCTGGACTTTCTCAATATTGACCCGCATAAGCATAAGGAGAAGGTCTAGTAACAGAAGGAAACGAAGATCGCGGGCCACGAAGGCTAATCGTCGTCACACGACCATCATGGGAAGGTCCAATATCGACAAGGCACGAGGATCGCGATGGTTGGCCGCACACGATCGCCAGCCCAGAGCTTCCGGGATCTATCCAACCACACCTACCGCCTGTTACCCCGGCCTGCAGAAATCAAGGGTGAGATCGTGGGTACGTCCTCAAGTCACATCCGGAAATCCAACCTACAGAACCCCTATAAAAGGGAGAGAGATCCTTCATGAGAAAGGTACGCAACTTCTAGCCTACGAACTCTCTTACTCCGACCTCCCGAACTGACTTGATCGTCGGAGTCTTCCCCCACCGAGGTCCCTCGGTGGTCTTGCAAGTCGAAGCTCGGCAACACCTTCTACTTCGCGTCATCATCCCTTGGGAGCTATTCGACCTAAGCCAACTTCATTACTCAAGTAGTAACAGTAGGTAAGCCCTTCTGTAACTCTGTAATTACCTAGTTATCAGGGACCTACTTATTACAGAGTCTCTGAGTTACATATTATGTAACTCTGTAATTATATGTATAGTTACAGAGTATGTAGTTACATAGTATGTACATGTGTAATTACACACTTACATGTAGTTACATAGTTACACATGTAACTTTGTAATTACATACTTACACAGTTATACAAGAATTACATACTTACACAGTTACAAGAATTACACATGTAACTATGTAACTAGGTAAGCCCAGTAACCTTTGGTAACTAAGTAAGTCCTTCTGAAACTATGTAAGTCTATAACTAGGTAAGCCATAATTACATAGTCACAAGCTTATAAAATATCTATGTAGTTACAGAGTTACATGTGTAACTGTATAAGTATGTAATTATATACTTACGTAGTCATAAGAATTACATACTTATGCAGTTATACATGTAACTTTGTAAATAATACTTATGCAATTACACATTTAACTGTGTAACTACTTCATATCTAGTTACACAGTTATAAGAAGAAATAATTATAAACTTAGAACGTAAAAAATATGTACTTACATACTTATAGAGTTACATGTGTATGTGTAGTTACATAGTATGTACATGTATAATTACACACTTACATGTGTAACTACATACTTACACAGTTACAAGAATTACAAGTGTAACTCTGTAACTAGGTAACCTTTGGTAACTAGGTAAGCCTTGATAACTAGGTAAGTCCTTCTAAAACTATATAAGTCTGTAACTAGGTAAGCCCTAATTACAGAGTTACAAATGTATAAAATCTCTATGTAATTACAAAGTTACATGTGTAACTGCATAAGTATGTAATTATATACTCACGTAGTTATAGGAATTACATACTTATGCAGTTATATATATAACTCTGTAAATATATACTTATGCAGTTACACATGCATTTAACTGTGTAACTACTTCATATCTTGTTACACAGTTATATGAAGAAATAATTACAAATTTAAGGCATAAAAAACTATGTACTTACATATTTACAGAGTTACATGTGCAACAGCATAAATATGTAATTACATACTTACACAGTTATATGATTTACTTACTTACGCAGTTACACATTTATTGTGTAAGTATCCTCTTTTAATAAAATTTCGACCTTCCTTGGCCTTTTATAAAAAAAAAATTATGTAAGTACGTACTTACGTAGTTACATACTTTTGAAATAACGGGGGGAGATAACATGGGTTAACAGTAGGGATTTAAAAATAAATTCTGCATAAAATAGAGAATGAACAGTGCGAAAAAATTTGACACGGATCTAAAAATAATATCAAATCTCTATCAGAGACCAATAATTAATTCTCTCTCTCTATATATATACCCTTGAAGAGAGATTTTGAGACGGTTGAGTCTTGCCATTTGGTATATCTAATTACCTTAGAATCACTCTAGACGGGTGATTCATGCTCTTTATTAAGAGCCTCACTTGGCTACCAGAGATTTTGAGACGGTTGAGTCTTGCCCGCTTCAAACACAAAAGCCATGGCTGTGAAGCCCTTTTCTTGTGCCTGAGGCAGGTATTAATATTTTTCCCTTTATTAACGAGTTTAGGATTTCTTGATGAGTAATGCTTGGCGTCCGTACAAATGATTTGTCTGGGCGCCGGCTGAGGCGTACCCGTATTGGGTACTCAAGCGCCCAATACGACGCGTCTTAATCCGGTGTTAGGGTAAATCATTTGTCCGAACGTATCGACATTCCTGATACATATGTTCAGAGGAGGTAAGAACAGTAGTATTTACTAGTTCAAGAGGCCTACAAAATTAATTTAGTTTTACCTAACTCTAGCCTAAAAATCAACCATCTGATGTAATCTTCAAGTCTATGAATTGGTGTCTGTTTGGTTCGCGTCCCATCACTATGACCTTATATATATATATATAGGTAAGTGCGGGGTGATGTACTCTTGATAATTGCTAGTTATGTATCAAACATGTTAACAATATATAATTTGGTAACATGGATAATTTATCACTAATAAATACTAATAAATCCGAATAACTCTATCTCACTCTCTCAAATATTATAAAATTGTCAACTTTGATAATTTTATATACCAACTCAAAAACCACATAGATATCTTATCCATTGAGAGAAGTAGGCTTATTTAAACGTACTAAACAATTACTGGGTCATACTTTTCTGCGCCCACTTCTTTGTCAATGCCAGATCGATCACTAAAAGAAAATTATTTGAAAAATTATTTCCCAATGATTAAAGGATTTCTTTTTCAAAGAACATCTTTCTTATAGTTTTTTTTTGCACAATCACTATTTATTTTCATGTTATTTTCAGTGACATTCTTACGTTAACATGGTCTCGAAACAAAATCAACCGTTAACGACTGCGAGACAAGAAAAATAAACGGGACAATTTTAAAAACAAATTAACGAAGTGGGTATTTCTGCATAGTGTGTAATTGATCAGCGACCAAACAACCATCTGCCTGGTGCGGACGATCCTGTGTTGGATGTAAAGGGTGTTAAGGGAGCAATCTATAATAGAAAGGAAATCTCAAGGTTGATGAAGTAAAGGGTGTGCTAGTTTGGTCTCCTTATGTGTGAGGTCTTTAGTCCCATATTGGAAACTCTAAAAGAGTATAAGGGCTTTATACCCCCAAAGGTGTAGGAGACTATATCTTATAGACAAAGATGAGGCTATGCTTGACCATAACACACACACGCGCTGCCGGGCTGGGCTGGGCGGGCGCGCGCGTGTGGTGACGTGGTCCAGTCGGCTTGCCTTAGCACCTTTTTGCTTCTTCTAATTGTGTTTTTGCCCTTTCTTGGAGAGTTTGGAGCTGTTTGGGCCGGTTCTCCAAACCGGGCCCATTGTTTTGCTTAGCGCGTGCGTGTGCAGTTTAAGGGGCGCGATTAGGGATTCCTAATCAAGGTTACCCTCTTCTTCTTGGAGAACATGCATGTTCGACTCTCTGAGGAACTGCTCGCTCCTGCTCTCGGTCTTCTGCCTGCGTCGCTCTCGCCGGCCTATCGCACGCCTTCCGACGTCCGGCGCCTTCGCTGTCCGGTCGTCTTCCCTGTGCCTCGCCGGTGTTCGGTGCACGCTCTCTTTCCCTTCTGTTTCGTCCATAGAGGATTAGGTTTACTGATTGCATGTTTTACGAGATAACATAGGTGCGAATGTTAATCTCGTGGTAGTAGACGTATCTTGGAAGAAGACCGCCATACCCAACGCACTGTTCTAGTGGGGGCGATATCTCTTTAAGGGGAGTCTCTTTGAGGCGCTTCTATTGCACATATTCCTTTCTTACTGCACATATAAATATATCAATGCATTACGTCAATCTCATGTATAATGTATTTTGGTTGTTGTTAACTGGACTTTTCCCATATACTTGCGTTCTGTGGTATTGCATTTACATGTGTAAATTTGATTCTTGTCATGTGCGACCTGTTACACACTGTTTTTCCATAGTCTTAAAGAAGATATTCATCATGGCAACCTCTTCAATGGGTTTTAGGCCGAGGGTGGATCTGTCTGGGATGCCTGAAATTTTTCGGACAGCACTTCAAGCATTGGCAACAACGTATGAAGGTGTGGTTCACCGTGGTCGGTCTAATCTCATTGATTGAATCGGATCCCTCTGTTCTGGATGAGAAAGATCCTGATAGTGCTAAGAAAATTGAAGAGTGGAAGGAGAAGGACAGGTTAGGGCATGGGTGTATACTCACTGCTCTGTCTGATGTCCTGTTTGATGTTACAGCTCCTCCACTTTCAAAACCACTAAAGCACTATGAGATGAACTTGACCGCAAGTATAACACCGAGGATCAAGGCCTGGAAAAATACTCTGTGGGAAAGTTTCTCAAGTTCCAGATGACTGAGAATAAACCTGGTGGGAGCAGGCTCATGAACATCTCCTTATGCTCCAAGGCTTAGCTGAGGCAGAGATGAAAATGCCTGAAAATCTCCAAGTCATGTGCATCATAGAGAATTGCCCAGACCTCCGAGGATTGATTTTGATATGTTTGGAATGTCTCTTAAACACCGAAAGGAGACTATTTCTCTTGATGATTTGATGAGGGCTATTGCTATAGAAGAGGAGCATAGAAAGGAGAAGCCGGTATGCCTTGATGTTGATTTAAGTACCTGGGTATGAAGCATAAGGGAAAGATTCTAAACACAAAACCAAAGGTGATTCCACTTCTCAGATGAAACCCAAAGGGAAGATAAAGAAGAAGAGGTGATGGGGAGGTGCTGGACCTGTGGTCAGAAAGGTCATATGCGCAATGACTGTCCTAAAAGGAAAGAGAAATTACAGAAAAGACAACAGACACAATTGAATCCAGCCCAAGTCAATGTAATGACTGGCGGTTCTTCTTCTGGTGCTGAGTATGTTACTCTAACCCTCCATTATTTGCTATATATGAACCGAATGATGGCTAGTAGATACTGGAGCCAATGTACATTTATGTGCTGACCGGGCTCACTTTGTGTCTTATCAGGCCCATGGAGACCGTTCCGTGATAAGGGAAATGGTAGTTCAGCTAGGGTGCTAGGAGTTGGACGTGTTGATCTGAAGTTTGCTTCAGGACGTGTTCTATCTCTTTTCTCTAGTGCACCATGTTCCTAATGTCAGGAGGAACATTTATATGTTCTGTTTTAGTAAGAGAGGGATATGAGTTAAACTTTAGTGTAAGGTAATAAGTTGTGATACTTCGCATGAAATCTTTTATAGGAAAATGTTATCTTTCTGATGGTTTGTTTAAAATCTTTGTGGATCATGTTGTGAACAGAAATTTAGATTGTGCTTCTAATTTTGAATCTGTTCCTGTTGCTTATAACATATTAGATTTCATAGATATGGCATGCAGTGGTCGTCTTGGTCATCTAAATTTAATTCTTTAAAACGAAAGATGAACCCTGAAAATGATTCCCAGTGTGCTGCTTGATAAATCAAACAAATGTGATATTTGTGTTCAGTCCAAGCAACCTAGGAAGCCTTTCCATTCAGTGGTTAGGGATTCTGAGATCCTAGTTTGGTACACTCAGATATCTGTGATTTAATGGCATGTTACTAGGGATCATAAAAAGTATTTTATTACTTTATAGATGATTGTAGTAGATACTGTTATGTGTATTTGCTTAAGTCTAAAGATGAAGCCTTGCAAAAGTTTGTCATCTTTAGGAGAAGGAAACACAAACAACAGGGAAAGTTCTAAAGAGGTTGAGGTCAGATAGAGGAGGAGAGTATACCTCTAGTTTGTTTGTTGAATTTTGCCAAAGTCATGGCATTGTTCATGAAACAACTGCACCATACTGTCCTCAGTCTAATGGATAGCTGAAAGGAAGAACAGGGTTTTTATCGATTATGGTCAACTCTCTCTGCAGAGTTCACGGACTACCAAATTTTATGTGGGGGGAAGCATTGAATACTGCTTTGCCATATTCTAAATCATGTTCCCCTGAAACATAAAGATAGT
Source organism: Colocasia esculenta (assembly GCA_014218235.1). Taxonomy (NCBI): domain Eukaryota; kingdom Viridiplantae; phylum Streptophyta; class Magnoliopsida; order Alismatales; family Araceae; genus Colocasia; species Colocasia esculenta. The sequence continues at coordinate 4,095,500 of CM024757.1, forward strand.
AGTCCAATTGAACTTTGGAGAATAGGAACCCCAGTTTGAAATTTCTCAAAGTGTGGGGCTGCCTTGCTACGGTACTGTCCTGAGCCAAGAGAAAGAAGTTGGGCCCTAAGACAGTTGAGGTGTTTTCCTAGGCTATGCTGAAACAGCTATGCATACAGGTTCTGGTTGTTAAATCTAAAATTCTGGCAAGATGTTAACACCATAGTTGAATATCGAGATGCCACGTTCTTTGAAAATGTCTTTCCTATGAAGACTGGTCTACTCAACATCAATCTTCTAAGACTATAGCCTCTACAATCTGCATCCATTCCAGATCAGGTGGAAAGGATGTCTAATGTGGGGGTTAATGCATCTGGGCTTCTCCTGATGCTAGTAATCAGGAAGAAGTAGAACCAAGGAGGAGTAAAAGGCAAAAGGTCACCAAGGATTTTGGTGGTGAATTTATCACTTATCAGATCGAGGGTGATCCTTCCACCTTTCGAGATGCCATGGCTTCATCAGAAGCAAGGCATGGAAGGATGCCATTAAGAATGAAATGGATTCCATTCTTGCAAATGCACTTGGGAATTGGTCATTCCTCCTCCTGGTTCTAAGATAGGATGCAGTGGGTTTTAAGAAGAAGTTAAAACTGACGGAACCATTGACAAGTATAAGCAAGGCTAGTTGCTAAGGGTTTCAAACAAATGGAGGGGATAGAACTATTTGGATACTTATTCCCCTGTCACTAGGAGACCACAATCAGGGTGCTGATTGCATTAGCATCCATATATAATCTAAAGTCCATCAATGGATGTTAAGACTGCCGTTTTTAACGTGATCTTGACTAGGAGATTTATATGGATCAACCTGAAGGATTGGTGGCTCCTTGAAGTAAAAGAAAAGTTTGTAGACTTATTAAGTCTCTATATGGTTTGAAACAAGCCCTAAGCAATGGCATGAAAAGTGTGATACTACTATCATATCTTTTGGCTTTATTGTTAATGAGTTTGATAAGTGTGTCTACTATAAGTTAAGGGTGATGAATATATTATTTTATGCCTGTATAGTAGATGCTATTCTGTTATTGGCATCTCTGTGGGAATAGTGAATGAGACTAAGTCATTCTTAAGCAGCAGATTTGAAATGAAGGATATGGGTGAGGCTAGAGTAATTCTGGGACTGACACTACAAGGAAAAATCGGAAATAGAGACCGAAATATTCGATCTCTATTCGGTCTCTATTCGGTCCCTAAACATCTAAGAGACCGAATATGGACCCGAATAGTGACCGATATGTGTCGGTCAAAAATTCTGGTCACAAATCTCGTGACCGACTAAATTCGGTCCTATTTTGGTCCTAAATAGGGACCGAATAAGATCGGTCCTAAATAGGGGACCGAATTATCAGTCCCCATTCGGTCCCTAAAATAGGGACCGAATAGGGACCGATTATTTTCAGTCCCTAAATAGGGACCGAATTTATTCGGTCCTATTCAGTCCCTATTTTAGGGACGGAATTAGGACCGATTATTTTCGGTCCCTAAATAGGGACCGAATAGGGACCGAAAATATCAGTCCCCATTCGGTCCCTAAAATAGGGACCGAATCGAGACCGAATAAATTTCGGTCCCTATTTAGGGACTGAAAATAATCGGTCCTATTCGGTCCCTAAAAATAAGGACTGAATAGGGACCGAATAAATTCGGTCCCTATTTAGGGACCGAAAATAATCGGTCCCTATTCGGTCCCTATTTTAGGGACTGTATGGGGGACTGATAAATTCGGTCCCTATTTAGGGACCGAATTATTTCGGTCCCTACTCGGTCTCTATTTTTTAAATATTTTTTTTAAAATATATATTTTTAGGAAAATATCCTGCTTAAATAAAATAAATATATCCACAACAATAATAATTGTCCACCATAAAAATATCTACAACACAAAATAATAAAAATATCCACAATAAAACAATAATAAAATGTCGACAACATCAACAATAATAAAAATATCCACAACACAACAATAATAAAATCCACAAACATCAGAATAATAAATGTCCACAATAACAATAAAAATATCCACAACATCACAATAATATAATGTCAACACAATAATAAAATGTCTACAACAATAATAATAATGAAATGAAAATCATGATGCCCGTCTTCGTCTTCGTCTTCGTCTTCATCCTCGTGTCCTTCCACTCCACCCGATGAAGGAACCTACAATATAATATATAACAATAATAGTTAAAATTAAATACTATTATAAGCAATAAACACTATTTTAGAAGTATAAATTAAATAAAACTATAAACAATGAAGGTCAATTAGATGAGTATTTCTAACATTGGACCTAAAATCGAAGTTTTTCATTTTTTAACTAAACTAACTTGGTTAAGACGACTTGGAGCGTCGAGGTCAAACCGGGAGTCCGAATTGAACTCCGTCAGTTTCACAAGTCAACTCACACCACCCGACCGTGCTGGAACAAACCGGAGGCCAATCGGAAGAGTATTTCTAACATTGGACCCTCAAATCGAAATTTTTCCATTTTTAAACTAAACTAACTTGGTTAAGACGACTTGGAGCGTCGAGGTCAAACCGGGAGTCCGAATTGAACTCCGTCAGTTTCCACAAGTCACACTCATCGGCCTGACCGTGTTGGAACAAACCGGAGGCCAATCGGATGAGTATTTCTAATTTTGGGACCCTCAAACCGAACTTTTTCATTTTTAACTAAACTAAACTGGTTAAGACGACTTGGAGCGTCGCAGTCAAACCGAGAGTCCCGAATTGAACTCGTCAGTTTCCACAAGTCCACACTCATCGACCTGACCGTGCTGGAACAACGGAGGCCAATCGGAAGAGTATTTCTAACATTGGGACCCTCAAATCGAAGTTTTTCATTTTTTAACTAAACTAACTTGGTTGTTGAGACATGGAGCGCGAGGTCAAACCGGGAGTCCGAATTGAACTCCGTCAGTTTCCACACTCACACTCATCGGCCGACCGTGCTGGAACAAACCGGAGGGCAATCGGATGAGTATTTCTAATTTTGGTCCTCAAACCGAAGTGTTTTCATTTTTTAATTAAAATAACATGGTTAGACGACTGGCCTTGGAGCGTCGCAGTCAAACCGGAGATCCGAATTGAAACTCCGTCATTTCCCACAAGTCACCACTCATCGACCCGACCGTGCTAGAACAAACGGAGGCCAATCGGAAGAGTATTTCTAACATTGGACCCTCAAATCAAAGTTTTTCATTTTTTAACTAAACTAACTTGGTTAAGACGACTTGGAGCGTCGAGGTCAAACCGGGAGTCCAAATTGAACTCTGTCAGTTTCCACAAGTCCCACTCATCGGCCCGACCGTGCTGAAACAAACCGGAGGCCAATCGGATGAGTATTTCAATTTTGGTCCCTCAAACGAAGTTTTTCATTTCTTAACTCTAACTAACTTGGTTAAGACAACTTAGAGCGTCGAGGTCAAATCGGGAGTCCGAATTGAACTCCGTCAGTTTCCACAGTCACACTCATCGGCCCGACCGTGCTGCAACAAACCGGAGCCAAGGCAATCGATGAGTATTTCTAATTTTGGTCCCTCAAACCGAAGTTTTTTATTTTTTAACTAAACTAACTTGGTTAAGACGACTTGGAGCGTCGCAGTCAAACCGGGAGTCCGAATTGAACTCCGTCATTCCCACAAGTCACACTCATCGACCCGACCGTGCTGGAACAAACCGGAGGCCAATCGGAAGAGTATTCTAACATTGGACCCTCAAATCCAAGTTTTTCATTTTTACTAAACTAACTTGGTTAAGATGACTTGGAGCGTCGAGGTCAAACCGGGAGTCCGAATTGAACTCAGTCAGTTTCCACAAGTCACACTCATCGGCCCGACGTGCTGGAACAAACCGGAGGCCAATCGGATGAGTATTTCTAATTTTGGTCCCTCAAACCGAAGTTTTCATTTTTAACTAAATAATGGTTAAGACAACTTAGAGCGTCGAGCTCAAATCGGGAGTCCGAATTGAACTCCGTCAGTTTCCACAAGTCACACTCATCGGCCCGACCGTG